>OX457049.1:41525358-41662858 GCA_949752735.1 Lumbricus terrestris
CTAGCTGTTTTACGCCAAACAATTTTTATTAGAGGACAACTGCCTCTGTTGTCAAAAGCTGCTGTTAACCCTGGATCCACTCCATTCTCGCTGGTTTTAAAATCAGAAGTCATGCCTCTCAGGTTATAGTAATAGATATAAAAAGATGTCCTTTTATGTGTATAAAAAGGTCCTTTGCCTTCCCTGGTCTCCATGGTAACATACCTTCTTTTGATAATTCTGAGCAACCTCACTGACTTCACGTAGCGCTCGTGAATAATCGGTGCCCTGCTCGCAGCTGTTGTGTTGCTCTTTTGAAATTTAACCGTTTGCACCAATAATTGGAAACAATAACGACGCGGTTTTTTAGTTGTCTGTTTTAAACACCATTTAAACCATTGAAATTATAATATATATATTCCTAAGGCGCGAGCGTGGATTAATAGATACCGAGCGCGCCTTCATGTGCTACCGCTTATTCAATCATATCGAGCATGCGACAAAAACAAATCCAGAAATTGTTCCATGACAATTATAGGCGAATGAGCACACTTCAAGGATATGTGTACGGCAATGCACATTTAGAAATGCTGGCAATTACTGAGAGTTTATTGTGCAACGTCTGACGCATAAACCCACTGGGTACACATTCTTGTATTTTAGTGATATAATCTGCTATAATTTTGACAATTGTGATAATTATTACAGCGCTATTGAATTATAGTCAAAGGACAAGAACTACGCGTAGCTTTTGGGTGGCGATATAGAATTCTGTGGATCAAACGATACCTTGCGTTAATCTCTTAAGTTCACTGCCCTATTTATCCATAATTAATCAGTCGGTCGTCATGGTTACATCATGGATATTCGAGGGCGATGTTCGGGGAGTCATCGCTGCCAGGGGTGCCGCTGTCGCCATAGCAGCGCCGTCATGGTGACCGTCGTCAGGGAAACGGTTGCTATAGGATACGGACGATCGGTGCTGAGAAAGAGATGCAGACCCTGCATTGAAAAGCAAAACTGTGTAAGCGGAGAAATTCGCACCAAACACAATTATAGCTCGTTTGTTGAATTCGTGTTAATTACATCGACCTCCTCTTTATCTAAGACTTGAGACAGACACGGCGAACTGACGAATTGCGTGTTGCTCTTCAGCGACGTTGTATCATTACACTGGATTATATGAGTTGTGACGCCCTCCTCCTTTCTAAAAGATTGCGACTGGCACTCCCGGAGTGCGAACATCGGCGGATTTTTGCTACGATAACCTGATTGTTTTTAGAGGCTCTTTGATTACAAAAAGGAACGCGTCCATATTTAATCAATATTTTGTTATACAAAGTTGACGAAATTTCAATTTCTAGCAGCCTACGAAGCAGGTCTATCATGCATGGCTCGTGTGCTATCCTATGCGGTATACCTGGCTCTGCCCCCAAGGCGTCCAATTTGGCTGTTTGCAGCCACGGAGGACGTCAATCAGTTTACCAACGCTAACAATCCGAAATTGATGTAAAAGACAAGGGTGGTACGTTTTCAATATATAACATTATATTTATTACTAGCTGTAGTAACCGGCGTTGCCCGGTAATTTTAAGATTTGCCCCGTTCCCACCCTCCTACCCTTCCTCCCTTCCCCTCCCTACCTCTCCCTTCCACTCCCTCGGCGAGAAACGAGGTTAACCCTATATTGCACAGCGAAAACCATGGGTGATAAACTTTAACATTTTATTAAAGTAACTTCCGCGTATACGAAAAATATGCGGTTTGCGGCGTTATTCTGTTAATTGATTTGCATTCGCGAGATGGCGATAGCAGAAAATCAGTTTGTTGCCCCAGGTTAACCCTCGTAGTATGTTGGGGTCCATATGGACCCCAAGCGTGTTTTCAATTGAATAAAAATCGGTGATGACATGCACTTAAAAAACTGAAATTTTATGACTTTTCATCATATATGGCGAGTAGTAATTCCTGCAAATAATTAATTTCCACACCACTTGTGGGGCCAGATATGAGACAAATATGCACATAGGGGGGTTGGGGTCCATATGGACCCCAATGGTTATAATGCAATTGGATACTGCGAAAAGTACTATTTTGCAACTTAATTCGTGATATTTTACATTGCAGTGTCGTTGGTTCACTTTATGTCATGTTTTAAAGACTATATTCAGGGCTTAAAGTGTGCCTGGACGGTCATGAACGGCGTCCATGCACTTATTTTAAAATCTGAGCGTTGTCCTGCCGCTTATTGGTCAGCACAGTCTGGAAATGTAAGGGGCGTCCAGGCACTTCTTTTGGAAAGGTAAGAGGCGTCCAAGCACCTATTTTCCCACACTTTAAGCTCCGAATATATTGTTTTATTATTGTCAATTGTATGCATATGTACGTAGTGGTGTGCTATGGGAAGACAGGGCTTTCAAAATGTGCTGAAATAGCTTGCTGATCCAATTGGATTATTGCTGCACGTAATGACAACACTCATTATGGCTTATTGAATCGTTTTCTTTCGCTATAATTATATAAATTCTTGAAATCATTGCTTTGATGACAAGAATGCACGCACTGTAAAAAACACATTATAGCACCAATTCATGACGTCTGGGACAAAATGGATTCAAAGACTATATCGGTGGCACTCGGCGCTTTATGCAACACCAATACGTTACAATCGATGAGCAGTTGGTTGTTTTTAGAGGACGATGCTCATTTCGTCAGTATATGAAGTCTAGACCTGCCAGGTAGCCTATGGGTTGAAAGTGTGGGTGCCTTGTGACTCATCTACAAGTTGTTACTCAATATTCAAGTATAGAATACACTGGTAAAGTTTGCAATCAACCAGAAAAACAGGGTGAAAAAATTATCCGCGATCTAGTTGATGTCATATATATCCGTGGCGTATAATGTGACTTCTGACAACTTCTTCACCTCAGTCCCTCTAGCTGAGAGCTCGACCATTAGGCCTACTGTGGAAGAAATTGATGTTTGTAGGAATAGTAAGGACAATCAAATTTTCACCTCATTGTAACATTCAACAAAGCCACAGGAATTGTGATTTTTTTTAGAAAGCAAAGCAACAATCTCTGTCCGGGTGGCCGGACAATTCGGAGCTGGGTAATTCAACATAATTAAACATCTGGGTGATGGAGATGGGTATGAAAATTTGGCTTAAAAGTGCAATCCCATCCCCAATTTTTGCAGCTACGAATTGTGCTATCCGAATTGTCCACTATGAATAATTATTGTCCAAGTCCAAATTGTCTGCGCCCGAATTTTATCCGAATGACCGTCTTCGAATTTACCGCTACGAATTGTGCCTTCCGAAATGTCCAGATCCGAATTATCCGGCACCAAATTGCCCAGCTCCGAATTTCCACTCCGAATTGCACACTCCGAATTGTCCAGGTCCAAATTGTCCACGCCAGAATTTTACCCGAAATGACTGTTTTCAAATTGGCCACGACGAGTTGTGCCTTCCGAAATGGCCAGATCCGAATTATCCGGCTTCGAATTGTCCAGCTCCGAATTTCCGCTACAAATTGTCCACTCCGAATTGTCCACTCCGAATTGTCCTGGTTCAAATTGTCCACGCCAGAATTTTGCTCGAAATGACCTATTCGAATTGGCCGCTACGGATTAATTGTGCCTTCCCAAATGTCCAGCTCCGAATTATCCAACTCCGAATTGTCAGTTCCGAATTGTCCGGTTCCAAATTGTTTGGCTCCGAATTGTCCGCGAGTCCACGGCCACTTGTGCAATTGTTTCTGCACAACTCTTTGTCAAAAAGCAGTTGATATTAACAATGGGGTCCATATGGACCCCAACACCCTAAGTGTGACTAGCTTAGCGACATACTACGAGGGTTAACACTGTCCCACACCCCGTGAAAGTGTTATGTTGTCTGGGGTTAACAGTGTGCAATATAGGGTTAAGAAGTACTGCAAATCGTTTGGCGAAAAGAAATGACGTATTACATTGTGGTATGTAGTTATGAGAATGTGTAAGGCGACTCGAAAACTGATAGCTGTGCAGAGGCGCTTTCAGCTTGACAGCTCCGAGGAAATAAGACATCTTTCAAGCAGCGAAGGACTGAAGATGACATTCTCATTAAGACCTTACCTGAGACTAATATCACTGACTTGACGCAACGCGCGTGAATTATCTGTGACTTACTCTCGGCTGCTTTGTTTCTCTTTGGAAATTTTACCGTTTGCACCTACAATTGCAAGCAATAACAACGGATTTTTAATCGCTTGATTTTAAACACCCTGTTTAAACTGTTGAACATTATTTTATATATTTATCAAGCGCGCGTGAAGTTTGTAATAGGCCACCGATTGACGATTGTTATCGATTATTCACTCAGCTCGAGCATGCGACAGAAGCAAACACAGAAATTGTCCCATAGCAATTATAAACGAATGCTCAATCTTCAAGGTCTATGATTGACTATTATACGGCAGTGCATTTAGAAATGCTGGAAATTATTGAGAGTTCAATGTGCAACATCTGACGCATCAACACGCTGGGTAGACAATCTGCATTATTTTATCATTGTATCATTTTAGTGCTAAAATCTGCTATAACCTTAATCTTGACACTTGTAATAATTATTGCGCTATAATTGAAAGGTCATGAACTACGCGTTGCTTTTGAAAAATATTATAGTATATTTTTTGAATTTATAGAATTTTGTAAATTACGATTATTATTATACCTTGCGTTGATCACTTAAGTTGGGTGCTCTATATATACATAATAGTCGGTCGTCATGGTTACAGCATGGATATTCGAGGTCGATGGTGGGGGCGTCATCGCTGCCCGGGGGTGCCGCTGTTGCCATAGCAGCGCCGTCATGGCAACCGTCGTCAGGAAAACGGTTGCCATGGGATACGGACGATAGGTGATGAGAAAGAAGCGCAGACCCTGCATTGATAAGCTTATTGCTAATTTACAGGATTAAACCCCCGTTTACCCCGCCCAAAAGGTTTGGCAGATAGTTTGGCGGATATGAAAAGGACCCATTTTCCAAGCTCTCGACCAATGACTAAAAAAAGGTCTTCTGCAATTTTGGCGACTGAAAACGAAAATTTTTCTCCCGCAAATTCAGCCTCCCCCAAAAAAACTGAAATCCTGGCGCCGTCACTGTCTATGTCTCTGTCTGCCTTGTCTGCCAATTTTCTTGTTCTTCTCGCTTTCAGACTATGTCTTCTGCCTGTCTATATCCGTTTCTTTCGCTCAATGAATTTGAAGGTCATCAATGCAATGGTTAATTATGTCACAATTTTGAGATACTAATCTAACCTTTTCATAAATTGCAAGTTAAATAAATAGTTCTTCAGACGCAGATGGTTGAAGGTAATCCCTTTGATCGTTTCCGCCAATCCCTTTGATGCGCCGACAACGGAAGTTTACACGTTTCAAAGCCTACGACTAGACTGTAATTCGTGAATTTCGCGACATCCCGTTTAGTTAATATTTACCGATAATCTTGATTTTATACTTGTGTTAAGTCTGCCAAAACTGAAAACGGAAGTGTCGATAAGCAATGTTTTCTGATGAGGTCGTTCCACTGCTAAACTGATCGTTCTCTAAAACACCTCATTTAATGGATCTAAACGTGTATAGATAAAAATAAACCAGAGCATTATTACTCTGAAGAATCCTGGTGTACAGTAACTGGTTCGCTTAGCTACATCGGTAAAATTCAAACAAATATCGGGTTAGGCGTGGCGTAATCTTTGAAATGGAAATGTCGTTAAGCAGTGTATTCTGATGAATTTGTCATTATTGTTATAAACAGAAACAGCGGTTGGCCTACTCTGTTGAGTTTCTGTACACCTCTTTTAAGTTGCTTATAACGGATATAAATACGAAGAAGAGCGAGAGGAATTGATTGCGCGGCATTCGTTCCACTGCCCTCGATATATAATTGCTTGCATTATCGTCAACGTACTTTGTTGTCATAGGATAAAGTTAAACTTTTGAATAATAATAATAATCTGTTGAGAAACATGCTGTTATACGTCTTTTGAAAGTGAGGAATCTCTAACTAGCGTTAAGAAGGGATGACGTCAACGATAGTTCTGGTCGCACGGTGTCTTCTTTAAATCTAATCCATAGCTTTCTCTCTCGCATACCGCTTTTTAGTCTCTTGTCGTTATAGCAAAAAAGTAGGCAATATAATACGGTATAATGAAAAAGAGCGGTTTTATGTGAAACAATTTTTTTCCAAGGGACACGGTCTCTGTTGTCAAAGGTCCTCGTCAAATCAGGATTCGTCCATCCAGCAAATAAGCAAAACTGCACTCCACACTCTTTTAAAAATTGGAAGATTGCCTATAAAAGATCAGGACTTTCTGTGTTTTGCATGTCGGTTTCTTCAGTCAAGTTTGAGTGAATATCAAAATTTACGCCATTACTTTTTGCTATCCTGTAATAATAATAGACCTCAAACTTCCATTACCGCACCCCATCTGAAACTAGACAGTAGCATGCAGAACAATAATCATAATTACATGTATATTAATAACTGCAATTGAAATTATATAATATAATTTTAATACAACATTCAATAATGAATCTAATATTACCTCACATACTGAAAACTTACCACCATTGCCGTGTAGATTAATTCCCGACTGTCTTAGTAATCTTGAAAGATGGATTCATGAGATTCCCCGATGAAGAAATAGATCAAGACGGCCATGAGCTAATAAGTGAGTTGCTATTAGAAAGTCGTCTGTTGATCGTGTGAGTTGATAAGAAAAATAATTATTTGGGGAAAACCTAGGGGGGATGGCAACCACTCCCTTGGTAGCCCGAGGGTTCAGAGCAAGGTGCTGAATCAGTCATTTAGAGATATTATCCATTAATTAGTCTTTAAATCAATTTATATAAATCCTGTAAAACCGTTTAAAAGGTGTCGATCTCCGTGGGTCTTTCTGCTATGGCTTCAACTCGGATTTGTCCAGAGTTGGCCGCGTCGTAAACATTCGGCCAGTACTTGTATGTATGTGTGTATATGACCATTTATATGGCGCCTTAAGAAATCTCATGAAGGCGCTTGTTGCACTTCGGCTGTGACGGGCAAGAAACGTTCAGCTTGTCCTAATTAACAAATCGGTAATATGTAATCAATCAATCAATCAGAATTTATATAGCGCCTCTTCAAAGGTACCGACTCAGAGGCGCTCCCGGCCGAGATCAAACGAAAAGAACAGTTTGTGAAATTGAGAACAGATTGGGAGGTGTCGCATTGTCAAGGGAAGCCCAGTCCAGGTCGTTGGACCAACCGCAAATAATGGACCATTCACTGCATGCAGATAATAATAGTCACATGATGTTCTATCAATTGGGGCGATCGCCTAAGAAACCTTTAAACTTTGTGACAGTGCCATTATTTATAAGAATTTGATTCTATGAAATTTGCCGTTGTCCGGATAAAGCAGGAGGGTGTCGCTAATGGTCTTTGTGACGTTAAACTGCAACTACTAAATATTTGGTGCCTGCAATTTCAATCAAAAGAGCTACAATTATTAATTAGCATGTTATCGATTGTAACTTCTATCAAATTCCATCAGGTTCATCACCCATCTTAAATGAATATTAAGACACGTTTTAAAAACATTTTCAGCCAATAAATTAAAACAGAAGAGATTTTTGATAATTAAAAGGTACAATACGTGCAAAAGGTTCGCATTATGCAAACAAAAAGAGATAATCTTCAAAAATAATATTATTGCGCGCCCCTTCTGAGCAATGATTTCTTCATTATGAAATCGAAAACAACGCACGACATGCCATGTCGAAGCACGGTCCTAACTAAATGGCATGAGAACATAGAAAGCTATTTTAAATAATAATAATAATGATGATGCAAGTAATTTTAATATATATATATATATATATATATATATTACAACTATTCTTATACAATGTTACAACTATTCTTATTCTATCCTTTGTTGCCTCGACTACTGATGCGCTCTCTTCGCTGGTCTCCCGTCTGTTCTTTTCGGGTGCTTGGAGCGGGTCCTGCGCACGTCCGCTTGCCCCACTGGCCACAACCCAACATTTTTTGACATCCTTCATTGGCTGAGCGAATTTTATGGCGGGTCTCTGCTTTGGTGTGTTAGTAACTCTTTGTAGCTGCTTCTGAATATCCGTGACGACTCGTTGTTTGCTCCAGATTATAAAACTATATAACACAGTGTGGAACCAAATAAAAGCTTCAGAGAGGTGTGGAGTGGATCCGATTTGACCAGGATCTATGACAACAGTGGCCGTTATCCTGGACAGAAATTTGCTCGGCGTATTAGAGCACTTGTGTCTAGCTCATTGTTTATTTAATACCGGGTGACACAGCTTAAAAGGTGTCTAACATTTGCCCTTTTACCAAGGAAACCCATAGTTAATCAAATGCAAAAATCTATTATCCTAAGTTTATATACCATCCTTTGTTAATTCTTTAAAGGTTTCTGAAACAAGCCTTCAAGCCAATCGAAGAGAGCAACAATTATTGTAACTGAGTAGCTGATCCTGTATGTTTGAAAGAACAATGTCACTCAATTTCGGTTGTTTAGGTTCATTCCTAATTCAGAGTGAACTCCTCCTTCCCCGATCACAAATTTCTCTTAGACAACCTTGGGTTTTTTCTGTTATTGACCCCACGGTTTGTACATTCTACCGAGGGTGAGCTCAGATTTTTTCGCAAACTTAAGACCATCCGTATAGCCGAGGTTAAGTCGGGTGCGCTCCTGATTTGTAACATTGAAGAGGCGCTATATGAATTTTGTTAATAAATGATTTTATTTCTTGGTGGATCCATAGTTTAGTTTAACAACAGCTTTCGACAGCAGAGACCTTTGAAGTCGATGCAAATAATTTTCACTAATGCCTACAATAATTATTGCGAGCATTGGCGGAAATAAAATAGTTATGATTATAGTTTTTGATTATAGTTTTTGTTATAATAATTATTGTGATGAATATCGTCACGGTTCGATCGTTTCTAACAGGACAGGTTAGTAAAAATGTTTTTTTTTCATGTTTTAAACTATATAATACTGTTAAGAACCATTTTAAAGGTGTTCAATGTCGATTGACTATTCACATCATTACACGCAATTTTTTCTGACCAGCAACGTCCACCATCACCCTGTGCGTATGTCCTCTACTGTTGTCATGTCATGTCACTCCGCCGTCACGCTTCGCGACTGTTGGCTGCATGAATAGATCAAAGCATTTGAGCAATATCTCTCCTTTACGGTCATCAACAGATCAATTCCTGATGTTATCTAGGTCTAACTCTGCTACGAACACCCTCTACCAATCCCGTCATAACACTAATCTCAATACTTTCATGTTGTCGCATGATGTGACCAAAGTGACCTCAATGTAAAACTAATGCCTACAATTGCGAACATTGGCGGAAATAAAATAGTTATTATTGTATTTATTGTTACTATTACTATTATTGCTGTTGATGTTATTATTGTTATTATTATTATTGTTATAGTTATTATTGTAGTTTTTGTTATAATATTGTGATGAATATCTGTTGCGGATCGTTGTTAACTGTGCCCGTTAGCAAGATTATGAAATTATAGATTTCTAAACTATATAATACTGAAAAGAACCATTTTAAAGGTGTTCAATGTCGATTGATTTTTCGCATTATTACACGCAATTGCTAACCTGCAACGTCCACCGTCATTCTGTGCGAATGTCCCGTCATAACGCTACTCTCAATACTGCTTGTTGTCGCACGATGTGGCCAAAGAAACTTTTCTGTTAGCTGCCAGTGGCGCTTTCTGTTGTGTTGTTTGACTCGGGTCTGTTGAAAAAATAAGTTAGTCCCTCCCACTTCTGGCTTGGCCGATCACTTAGGCCATTAGTGTTAAGTTACCGAACCTGTTGTAGCCGACCTGCGTGTCGTGCGAAGCTGGCCGTTTTTCGTATAACTTGTACCTGTAATCGTTCTGCGGTCTGTCAGATTGAATGCCAATAAACGAATATTATTATTAGTTGAGTGAGTCGCTGTTAAAAGAAGTGACACGCAATTGAACGCATAGTGTTTAGTATCAGCCCATCACATGATTCTAATCCATTAGAGTTTATCAAACAAAAAGGCTTTAAATTACGATTGCCAGTAAACACCTTTAAAACAAATTATAACGCGTCTATATATAGATCCATCCTACACGAAATGACCCTTTGCCTTTAAATCCTCCAGCAATATTGCATTTGCACCAAATCACTAATCACTGAAAAACATAACATGTCGAAGTTTTTTGTGTCGCTGCTAACTCTCGTTTCTATTGCAGGACTAACGATATTTAATATCTATTGGCTTTAAGAGACTATTATTATAAGTGTTGATAAACTATAACTACTATTACTAGTAGTTCTATTATATTGCCACTATAATTTGGCTACTATTACTGCTACTGTTGATATCCGTTCGGACAAGGAGGGGCGGAATTGGACGTGGAGGTGGAAGAGTAGGAGTAGGAAGGAGATGTGGAAAGGGAAGGAGAAGGGATGCACTAAAGAAGGAGGAATGAGAGGAGAAATAGTTGGACTAGGAGGAGGAGGAGGAAAAGCAGTAGAAGGAAGGAAGGTGATGGAAGGGAATTAGGAATTATTATTACAATTATTGTTACTTTCATTATTACAATCATCATTTTTATTGTTTCTCTTAAGTTTATTACTATTAGTATTAATACTATTATCACTGATATAATCGTCGTCGTCATCATCATTACCATCATCGTCGTCACCATTATCATTACCATTAATATTATTACCCGATGTATTAATTATCTCGCTAGAACAAAGAAGACGACTCTATTATCATAAGACACCTCAGACCAGGACAACGCATATCGGCTAATTTTTTATAGTGCAACTTACACACCGTTTTATTCAATGTTTCTCCATTTATTTATTTCTAATATCTGTCCGTCTTCTATCTAACTCATAGACCACTTTCACAAAATAAATACCGCCGCTGTGACAGGAAATCGCTGTTTAAGGTTGATGCTTCACTAAACAAATTTTCTCTGAAGACACCTTTAAAACGCTTGCTAGTATTGCTTTATATATTTTCAAATTGCGTCCAGGATGAACAAAAAAAAACTTCGAAAAAAGAAAGCTCTAAAGTGCTGTAATATGCCGAGCAAATTTCTGTCCAGGGTAACGGCCTCTGTTGTCATAGACCCTGGTCAAATCGGATCCATCCATCCAGGATGAACTGAGTCAAAAACTGAGTCAAAAACTGGTACGTGAATCCATTGTTGCAAACTATAAAAAATGACAACGTAAGACACCATTATTACATCCGAAACGCGACCTGTATATTGACCAATTTATTACGTGAGACCCAAGTCCAATGCGGAGTCCAATGCAGAGTACGTTATTATTATAGGTTAACGATGATTCCATAATTATATGGCTGTTGAATCTTGCAGGAACATGGAACCAGTTTGTCGACGCTGGTCGCCTGCTATTCGTCGGTTACCTCTTTCACTACGTACCATACCTGTTGATGGTTCGAACCCTCTTCCTCTATCAATATCTCGTTGCTCTTTTTTTCAACATCCCACTCATCTCTGCTCAGTTCGACCATATCTGGATGAACCATTGTTCCTGTTCTCAAGAGCGAATGGCTCGATACAAACAATCCAGTCAACATCCGACCTATTGATAACGTTTCGTTCATCTCTAAGTTCATTTAGGAAATAGTCGCTTTCCAGCCGACTTCATACCTTGAAACTCACAACATGCTGCCAGAAATCCAGTCTGGCTTCCCTTAAGGTCATTCAACTGAGATATCACTTCTCCGACTCCATTATGATGTTTACAGAGCCATCGATCGTTCTCAGCTGACTCTCTTAGCCCTTTTTGACATTAGTGCAGCGTTTGACACTGTTGACTATGACATTTTATTTGAACTGCTGCATATATCCTTCGGTGTCTCTGGTGCTCTTCTCCTCTGGCTGAGATCCTTTCTTAGTGATCGTTCCTTTTGTGTGGTCCATGGGTCCCTCAAGGTCTGGCTCCCTAAGGTCTTCCACAGGGCTCTGTCTTGGGGCACATTTTCCGAATAATCTAAACCTCAGATCTTTCCCCACTTATTGCCTCCCTTATTATGCGAACTTATCTGTATGCTGATGATGTGCAAGCCTACCAGCACAGCTGTACGGTAACATAGTCACGCTAAAAAATCTATTTAGGGTTATTTCCCCATTTATAAATAATATTACTTAGCTGAAGAAAGAGGTGTATAAATAACCTAATCCAATCTCAATTATCTGCAATTGATTGTGCTGTGGTTTCCATTAACTTCAGTCCTTGTATGTCGGTGTTTTTTAAAATAATTAATGATGATGATGATGATGATGATGATGATGATGATGATGATGATGGTGATGATGATGATGATGATGATGATGATGATGATGATGACGATGACGATGACGATGACGATGACGATGACGATGAAGACGACGACCATGACGATGACGATGCTGATGATGCTGATGATGATGATGATGATGATGATGATGATGATGATGATGATGATGATGATGATGATGATGATGATGACGATGATGACGATGATGACGATGATGACGATGATGACGATGACGATGACGATGACGACGATGATGATGATGATGATGATGATGATGATGATGATGATGATGATGCTGATGATGCTGCTAATGCTGCTGCTGCTGATGATGGTGATGATGATGATGATGGTGATGAGAATCATCCTATAACAATGTATTTCAAATGACGGTATCATGTCGTGCTACACCTCTTTATTGTTCAGATCTTACATGAACAATAGAGATCGGAGCTAAACACACAAGTACTTGTGCTTCTAGTTTGGTCATGCAACTTATTTGTGCGGTCTTCCATAATGTTATTTGGTTCTGCCATAACCAGGGCTGTACTAGACAAATTGTGAAATGACCTGTCTGCAAACTATTTTCCCATATTCAGAATGTGATAATTCTTTTGCAATAACAGTCAAACCTCTACGCTCCTTTGTTAGTCGTCGTAATTCGTCGCTCTCTATCCTATAATTCAATGACTGTCAATAAAACTGTCATATTGAGAACGGGATCTTCATACATTTTTAAAATGATTTTATATTCAGTTGACTGGCTCTGAATAGGGCATAGACGACAGGCCAGCATAGTCAATACATTTCGGTGGTTATTTTGATCATATTGAACTTTAAGGAATAAAGAAGAAACCTGAACTTTTAAGAGAATAATGTCACGTGTATGTCTAACCACTTTCCCTCCAGTCAATATTATCACTAATAATACGACATCAAGGCAAATTAGACACCTTTTTAATATTAAAATATTCATCTATTTATTTCTTAATTTTTGCAAGATATTCAATCTACTTCACTTCTTTGTCTGTGGTTGGCTCCCGGTCGGGTTGGAATAGCCTCAATTTTGCGCTCCATCTATTTATTGGGTTACCCTCTGACACATTCCGAAGCACTTAAAACTGTTCTTTTTGGCCTTGCACGAATCGAAATCACCGATAAGAGATGCTATGTTTGTATGTGTAGGCCCTACTTGTTATAGTGCCCATTCAAGATTACTAATCAGAAGTGCTCCTGAATTCAGCGCGGACACTGAATCAGAGTTTCACGCCGAAGCGCAGAGCAACTGCGAGCGAAGGACTTGCTCAGGGTCCATAGTAGGCGGCATGAAGTGGATTCGAGCACACTCTTACACAACCGCGCCCCCACAAAATTATAGACAAATCCTATATAAATACTTGAGTGTTCAAAAATCCTTGGTAACAGCATTTGTTGTCATAGACCCTGGTCACATCGGCTCCAACCATCCTGGGTAAATTGAAACATTTGCATAACACAATTGGTACATGCAAAGAGCTTATCCAGTTCAATGAAGTTAAGAATATCGTTGGTAACTGAAAAAAAGAAATGATCTGTTTAGACACCATTAATACTATTCAAATGTACATTATTCTGTTATTCCAGCCCTAGTACAAAGAATAAGAATGTTGATACCCACATTATTTTTTTAATCTTGCAGAGACATGGAACCAGTTTGTCGACGCTGGTCGCCTGCTATTCGTCGGTTACCTCTTTCACTACGTACCATACCTGTTGATGGATCGAACCCTCTTCCTCTACCAATATCTCGTTGCTCTACTTTTCAACATCCTACTCATCTCTACTCTGGTCGACCATATCTACGCGGTCTTGAGAAATTGGTGAGAACTGTATTACTATTATTGTTATTGTTATTGTTATCATCGTCATCGTCATTGTTATTGTTTATAATTATACTGGAAGCTAGTCTATTGGAGCATGGTATTAAATTAAAAGTTGTAGAGTTTCTTCGTTAAAAACGTATCTCTTGTGACCTATTGTTCGTTTAATAGCGACTCATGCTATTATTTGCTGTTTAACTATACACTGTGTCATATGCAAAGACGATTATCATCACCCTCTCATTTTGCCATACTTGGGACTGGCTCCTCACCATTTGCTTCCATTGGACCAGCCATTAGGAACACCCTGCTTTCGAATTTCTATTCTTTCCAGATCTTTCCCTACATATCTGACTCTTCTCATAATCTAGTCCTTCTCTCGGGAGAAGCACTACTGTCGCTATGTAACTTTCATTACAATTCTAAACGTAGTTAATTAGGTTAATTGATTTCACAGTGACCGAGGATTGTATGAAGTTGACCACCACAAGTAGATGGCTCTAAGGTTGGGTATCGCACCTATGTAGGAATATTAATTACCTTTAAAAAGGTGTGCGTATTTGTTATATGTAAAAGGTAATAATTAGAAATTACTGTCGCTATGTAAATTTCATGCAACATTACATCATTCTAAACATAATTAATTAGGTTAAAATGATTTCATATTGACCGAGGATTGTATGAGGCTGAATGTTCAACAAGAGGTATGGCGATGTTGTCAGGGCATTGCCCCAACTTACCTCCGTGAGCTATGCAGCTCTACATTGGGTATCCAAGGACGTCGTCAGCTACGCTCTGCTGATAGGGGAGTCCTCTTAGTTCCTTTTGCTCGTACTACTACCATGAAGGATCGAGCCTTTTCTGTGGTTGGACCAGTGGTCTGGAATGGCCTTCCTTTTGAGCTGCGCCTACACACTTGGACTCTACCAGGATCATTCCTTACTAAACTTAAAACTGTTCTTTTTGTGCGCGCTGGATTCGGGAGCGCCTCTGAGTAGTTTTTTCTGAAGGAGCGCTTTATAAATATCCGAATGAATGAATGAATGAATGAATGAATGAAAGAGGTAGATGGCACTACGGGTGGGAATCGCTTATATGTAAGGATATTAAATACCTTTAAAAAGGTGTGCGTTTTTATCAATAATTATATAAATGGTGTTAACTACAAAAGAGGTGTTTCTATTCTTTATGGATCTGTTCCTAAATCGGTGTCTCTCCTCAAAATCTAGTCCTTCTCTCGGGTTACTCGCACCACTGATTGGTCACCGCTATGTAATTTTTAAGTTACACGACTAATCTAAATGTAGTTAATTAGGTTAAACTGATTTCAAAATGGCCGATACTTGTATGAGGTGGAAATACCATGTGAAAGTAGAAGTTACTTAATACAAGTGTGGGCATCTTGTTGTTTCCTCTTCTTGTAGGTTTACTCTTCTTGTGCCGTCGATTCGATTAATCCCAGCGACCGTCATAGTTAACCTTCTCTTAATTGTCCTATCTGCTGTTCGCCGTCTCCCTAAGCTCCGCAACGTTCATTACTGTGAAATCATGTATCTCCTCCATCCAGCTCCTCCTTGGGGTCCTCTCCCTTCTCTTTCTTTCCCCGGATGCCTCCTTTTACAACCCATCTGTGCGCTTCATATGGACGCATCATATGTCCAAAGAACGTCATATTCTGTCTTACCACTCTTTAGCGATTTAACACTCTTAGTTGTCCTATGATTATGTCTTGCAGGGATATTAGCATTTGTCTATTTAGCGTTATTTTCTCATATGTAAATAATAATACTTATTTTTAAAAAGAGGTGTTTAAATAACAGCATCTTGTATTTCCTCCATCCATCTCCTCCATGGGTGTCCTCTCGCTCCTTCTCCTTCCCTCCCCACTTGCATCATCTCCTTTTCCACCCCATCTGTGCGCATCACATCTCTCTCTCTCTCTCTCTCTCTCTCTCTCTCTCTCTCTCTCTCTCTCTCTCTCTCTCTCTCTCTCTCTCTCTCTCTCCCTCTCTCTCTCTCTCTCTCTCTCTCTCTCTGTCTCTCTCTCTGTGTCTCTCTCTCTCTCTCTGTCTCTCTCTCTCTCTCTGTCTCTGTCTCTGTCTCTGTCTGTCTCTGTCTGTCTGTTTGTCTGTCTGTCTGTCTGTCTCTCTCTCTCTCTTCCCACATGCGCATCACATGTCCAAAGAACGTTCTGTCTTTCCGCTCTTTGTCTTTGCGATATACCCTTCTTAATTGTCCTATCTGCTGTTTGATATTTGGTGAACTTGAAAATGATCAGGGCGTTATTTTCTCATATGTAAATGGTAATATTTCCCTTAAAAGAGGTGTCTAAATGACTGCACTTGATCTCAATAAACTGCAATAGTTGATTGTACTGTGGTTTAAATTAACTTGAGATTTTCTATCCTTGTAGGTCGTTGTTACTTTCCTCAGCATTTCTGTCCCTCGTTGTCCTCTGGCTTTGCCTTGTTATTGCCGTCTTTGTCAAGTACAGTGCGTTGACCTATGGGCCATGGCCTGGTTTCAGTGGCATCTGAACTGGCCGAGAAACTGCGACTGTTTGAAACATGGGATTTCATTGTACAACGTAACTGAGATTAATGATGTTGATGGTGAGAATAACGCTATGGCATTGTTCTTCAAATGCCAGTATTATGCCGTTCTTTACCTCTTTCATTGTCAAGGTTTCACAGGCATAATAATAAAGATCGGCGCTAAACACACGCACGTTCTTATGTTTTTAATTTGGTCTTGTACCTGATTTGTGTGGCCTTCCATAGACATTGCTATCTGGTCCTGCCATAACCAGAGCTGTACTGGAAAAATTAGAGGTGGGTACGCGCTACAGTCTACACTCTTCACACCATTTTCCAATATTCAAAGTAAGAACGTTGTTTTACAGTAACTGCTCTGCCTCCTATTCACTGATTGTGAGTAATTATATTATGTCTACTGCTATTTCAAGAACTGATGCGTCACACCTTTTAATTAAAAGTCTCTTAACTACCCTATTAACTAGCATAATTTGGCCCTTCATAAAAATTGTCTATTGGGCTTAATCTGGCGTTTTATATAACCACTGTATCTCTGTAAAAAGGTGTCTTATATTACAAAAATTTTCAAACGCGAACGGTTCGTTGTTGCATCAGTTCTCAGCGTCATTATCCAGATTTGGCCGGCATCTTTTGCACAAAAGGCGGCTGAAGTCGCCCTCCTCTGATTCCATATGTTGGACTGGCAATATAGCGTGGCTGCTCTTAATATACCGAACAACTCAATGCACAATGGGAGATGCATGAATGCGGCCGAAAAGTTTTGTTTCATCACCCATCCAAGCCAACCCGCGTGCGTTCATTAAAATACTTAATTTTCGAGAGAATTAGTCGATTTCAACCGCATCAACATCTATTGGGCTACTTTCTTGCGGAGTCATATTGCGGGCGATTGATCCGCGGACTTAGTTGTGCGAAATTTATATGCGATCTTCTTCTTCACCTGTTTGTTCGGCTGAGAAGTTCTCTTTCGAGACAGCAGCTGTAAGTGACAGATCGACTGAATTGTTTTCCCTGTGGGGAGGAGAGTGTCGCGAACCGAGGTGTAATCTTATAATGCTTATAAGAATATTGGCAATTGAATTCGAAAAGGTAATGCTATCTATCTGCCTGTCTGTCTATCTGTCTATCTGCCTATCTGACTATCTCTCTGTCCTTCTGTCTTCATGTCTGTCAGACTGTCTGTATGTCTGTATGTCTGCCTATCTGTCTGTCTAACTGTCCTTCTGTCTGTCTGTATGTATGTCTGCCTATCTGTATGTCTAATTGTCCCTATGTCCTTCTGTCCTTCTGTATGTCTGTCTGCCTGTCTGTTTGAATCTCTCCCATGTCTCCCTCAATCAATCGTCCTCCAATTCTTTTCCCCTTATGATCCTTCTCCATCTTTTCCATCATACTCAATCGATTGATCACTCGTTCCACTAAAGATGTTTACAGCGACGATAATCATGGAATATTATAGAATACATCCATCTAAACAAATATTTGAGGAAATGCGATATCTTCATTTATACACGGAATCAACAGACAGGCACACAAACATGTAGGAAGATAGACATGCAGACAGCCATGCAGACGGACGGACAGACAAACAGACAGGTATACACACAGACAGACAGACAGACAGATAGATTGACAGACTGGTAAACATACAGTGATGAAAGATTGACGTACACCAAGCAAAGAGATTCATGCTGGGAATAGATAAAACTTGAAGTTGAGCCAGAAGAGGAATTATTGCGAATTTATTGGGAGGACAGAGATGAGACAGCGACAGTGACAGAGAGAGGAACTGACAGTTAAGAGTACAGACAGACAGACAGACAGACAGACAGACAGACAGACAGACAGACAGACAGACAGACATACAGACACAGAATTATGAACGATCTGGATGTTGAAGTAATAAAGGAGCTAATAATCTTATTATACAATACAATACAATACAATTAGTCATTTATACCGCGCTTTAACAAAACAAGTCTTGCACAAGAGCGCGCGGGAAGAAAAAGAAAACAAAAGCAACACAAGGTAGGAAATTGAACAACGGAAGAGACAAGACAATTAAATGGATGATTCGGGTGAGGTGGGAAAGATATCGAGAAGATGGACGAATTGGAAAAGGTAGAAAAATCGACCTTGTTATAATTCTATATCGATTATTAATTTATTATAATAATCATCTATGATGAAAGTCACTGCGACGGTTATACTTCAACCTAACATTATCATTCGTTACCATCCTTGCCTTATATTGCGCTGATGAAACAGATTAAAGGGTGTGTAAGTACATCGGTTATAACGAATCGTAAGAAAACGGATACAAATATAATTCGGAGAAGGCAAATCATACCACTCTATTATCTTTACCGTCTGTCTATTTTCGTCCATTTTCCACTCTGTCTCTGTCTCTCCCGCTGCCTCTCTGTCTGTCTGACTGTCAGTTTTATTTTTCTGCTTGTATTTGTATAAGGAAGGCTATCCTCTTGATCGATAAAGATAATTCATTATCCAGCAGGGGCGGATCCAGGAATTTTCGAAGGGGGGCCAAAAAAAATTTCGGCTGGGGTCGGAAAATTTTTCGTTGATCTTTCGCTGAAAAATCTGATGAACTTTTTTAGTCATTTTTGGCCAAAACCAGAGTTTAATTTAGCCCCCACCTCTGGGGGGATTGAGGTTTCCGGAGGGGTAGATAATGGACCGTCTGAAGACAATCATGAGGCGCGCAGCGCCGAGAGTGGTAGGGGAGGGGTGTGGGGAGGGGATATGCCCCTCCCCACCAGAAACTTTTTGATTTTTCACATTGAAATGGTAGCATTTTAAGCTGTTATCTTAACAAAATAGCTGTACTTTTCAGTGCTTATAAGAGTGCCATAAGGTCTCAATAAATATAGACTTTACTTAAAAACTTCTTTCCCGAAAACTAGATGTTCTTTTTTAAATAATCCGCCGGAAATCTTCAAAAAGGGTGTTCAATTTTTCTTCCCAAAAAAACTGATGACATTTTTTGTCATCCGTCCGAAATGTTAAAAAAGGTGTTTAATTTTTCGTCTAAAATTATTTTATTATTCAGCAGTTTAACGTCGTCCTATGACATCAATGGCCGTTGACGACAATACAGAAAATATACAATACAATGAAAAATACGTCTAAAAAGAGTGACGACTTTTTAGTCTTCTGTGCGAAATTTTCAAAAAAGGTGTTGAATTTAGAATAAAAAAAACTGATGACCTTTTTTAGTCATCCGTGCGAAATTTTAAAAAAGGTGTTTAATATTTCGTCTAAAAAGAGTGTTGACTTTTGTCTTCCGAGCGAAATTTTCAAAAAAGGTGTTTAATTTCGCATCGCAAAAAACTGATGACTTTTTGTAGTCATCCGTGCGAAAGCTTAAAAAAGGTGTTTAATATTTCGTCTAAAAGGAGTGATGACTTTTTAGTCTTCCGTGTAAAGTTTTCAAAAAGGTGTTCAATTTAGCATCCCAAAAAACTGATGACTTTTTGTAGTCATCCGTGCGAAATCTTGAAAAAGGTGTTAAATTTTTCGTCTAAAAAGAGCGATTACTTTTTAGTCTTCCGTGCGAAATTTTTAAAAAGGTGTTCAATTTGGCTTCCCAAAAGCTTATAAATTTTTAGTGAACCGTCAGAAATCTTCAAAAAGGTGTTCAATTCTCCTTCTAAAAAACTGATGACTTTTTAAGACTAGAATAAATAAAATATTTCCCACTACTGAATGAAATATAGTAAGATATAAATAAAAACAAGGAGTAAACATGTGTTATCATTCACCGCATTTTCTTGCACATATGGACTAAACTCAAAACCTAACATGTTTCGCCCTGAAATTTTTTGGCATCTGCATAAAATAAATTACATCCCAAACACTGTTGTTAGTATTAACTTGATTTGTAATTAATAGTTAGTTGTACTTAGTTATAATTGTGTTTATTGGTGTTAATGTTTTTACAATTTACTACGAATATATACACGAATAACATACATTGCATGCCATAAATCATAGTTGGATACTGTTGAAAGATTGTTTCATTTCTATGCTTTATATCAGCGGTTCTCAACCTTTTCACACTCACGGACCCCTTTTTAATTTTTGGTCCCGGTCACGGACCCCCACCGACATTTTTCGCATTATCGTGACTGTGCGACTATAATCCTATATAATAGTAGGCCTACATGTATGCTATACTATAGCATAGATATGCCCCTGCACTCCTGTAGTACAAATTTTATATTGCATAGATCTAATAAGATTATATGAAATTTATTAGAAAAAAACCTGTATTTTATTTTAATGTAAGCTTTGGGCATGCATATTTGAGCACAGCTTATCTGCTCGAGACACTCATGCTAACTCTTGCATGGATGCAACGTACATCTTCAATGTAAGTCTACTGCAATTTTTAATAGTCACTTCAATGATTTGGTTCAATTCCGATGTTGGTAAATTCCACGAATCAAGGTTTGCAAGAAACTGACTGGAAGTCAACGAAAAACTGTAAACGTTCAAATTACCGAATTAGAAGTTGAACTGATCCATCTATGATTGACCGAAAATTAAATTAACAAATTTTGGTTGATTGATCCGAGCATTTCCTTATTTTTATGTGAATTCATGCAATTGATCAAATGTGTCAAAGTTACCTACCACTATCCGTTTTGCGACAGATGTTAAGTTTTTTGTTGTTGTAAAAGCAGACACTTTATCACTAAGGGTGATTAGATTTGTCTGCATCACTTGCGTAGAGGAATTCCGTTTATTCAAAAATGGCAGCCAGGTAAGCCAAAGTTGAAACTCATGAGTTGTTTATTCAAATGAATTACAGGCTGTGGTCTTTTTCTAAGAAACTCCCTCAAAAGCATCCCGAAATCTAGAGTAGGCCTAGGTTACAAACAGACCCATCTAAAACAAATGAATTTGTCATTAATCAGCGTATTATTACCGGTGGTCTCATGTCGTCATTAAAAAGGAGAAATATTGAAAAAATTACAAAGATTTATCTGTTTCTATGTTTTTAACTAAGAAATATGTAACTTTCAGGACGTGCTCGCGGACCCCCAGGCAGATGGTCGCGGACCCCCAGGGTTCCGCGGACCCCCGGTTGAGAACCGCTGCTTTATATAAAGACAATGCAATTGCGTGAGAGACTTTGATTAGATTTTAATTACATTTATATATTATTTTTATTATATGTTTTAATTACATTTATACATTAATTCTTCTGTGCATGACTGACACCCTGATTTTTTTGTGGGCCACCATGGATGGGGGCCACGTCCCATGTTGATTTGAAATGGGGGGCCATGGCCGGATTGGCCCCCTGGATCCGCCCCTGTTATCCAGTGAATCTTTATTGCCGTTCTGGTCAACAGTGTTTGCATGTTTGTATGTGCACTTAATTGTTATAGCGCCCCTTCAAACTTCTACTCAGAGGCGCTCCCGTCTACAGAGCGGGCACTGCACTGGAGTTTCACGCCGAAGCGCTGAGCAAATGCGAGTGAAGGATTTGCCCAACGCGGCGACTAGAGGCGAATTCAAACCTGCAACCCTTCGGCTGCAAGGCGACGAACATACCCACTACACCACCGAGACCCACAAAGTAATCTTGTGACCTAGTTGACCTGGCCTATATGATCCATTATTCCAGAGGATGTTCTGTGACATTTTTTGCATAGGTTTCAGCTTATTAAGATTTTCCAAGTTCTATCCAAGTTAATCGAGTTTTATTTGTTTTATATTTCTTATTAAAACATAATATGCACTGTTCAGTACTCCGCTAGTACAGTTACTGTAGGCTAGGATCGATCAGCTGCGGAACGTTTGGTGTAGTTGAGCGGAAGACAAATAGTGTGTGTCGCATAATATTTGAAGGTGTCCAAGCAACCATTTGAAAATTACATTTTCCCAATTGCACTGTGTACTTATTTACGGCTTGTTCTTTCAATTTGTTTTATCTAACGCATGCACTCCGCATTCAATGCGCCTCAATCTCAGATCTCCAACCATGATAATTATGCTATCCAATGCAAAGTCTGCAGTCGAGAAACAGCATTTATCATCGAGTGCAGACAGCTACAGCGTCGGATAGGTATTAAACATGTCTTACTCTTGGAGATGAGCTACATGTATATGGCGATGTAGAATATCAGTTACAGTCACTCAACCGCCACCCTCCTCTCTGACTCTGTCTCTGATTCTGACTCTGTTCTTGTCTGTGTCGCTGTCTATGTCCGCCTGCCTATCTGTCTATATGTCTTCTGTCTCTTCTTTTTTCTTCAGGCGATCCAATTCTTCCTCTGTCTGTCTGTCTGACTGTCTCTCTCTCTTCTGGAAATATATATATATATATATATATATATATATATATATATATATATATATATATATATACGTTCCGCAGCTGATCGATCCTAGCCTACAGTAACTGTACTAGCGGAGTACTGAACAGTGCATATTATGTTTTAATAAGAAATATAAAACAAATAAAACTCGATTAACTTGGATAGAACTTGGAAAATCTTGATAAGCTGAAATATATATTAACTTAATAAGCTGAAATATATATAATACTTCTTTCATAATTTTTCCTTTAGTTATAGTCATTAGTATATTATAAGCTTCAAGATAAATATCTTGAATAGAAAATATACTTTTAACAGTGCATTCTACTTTTTTTGTCCACACATTTTTTACGTAGTAAGACTGATATGTCATTCTTCTTGCAAGCAAACAGCGTATGTTCGATTGTTTCTGGCACTTGGCATTCAGAGCACAGGTCTGTTGTGCTTTTACCTATCACTTTCAACCAGTTGTTATTAAGGACATGCCCCATTCTAAGTCTGGTAATTTGAACTTCTCGTTTCCTTATAGAATCCAAAAATTTTATATCAGTGGATACCAAAGGCAGGATAGATTTGGCATTCAGAGCACAGGTCTGTTGTGCTTTTATCTTGTCTGTTCTCCCTTTTCCTTCATTGTCATATTCATTTTGCCATATATTAATAACATATTTCCTTATTAATGAATAGATTTCCATCAATTCGAGATAATTTGTTGAGTTAATCTCCGGTATCTCTTGTCCTTTCTTTGCTAGGGTGTCTGCCATTTCAATTATAGATAATCCAATATGGCTAGGGATCCATGCTATGACTATACTACTATTTTTAAGTTTATTTAAATCTGATGCACATTGAAGTCAAGATAAAGCAAGCAATTGCAAACGATATATTTACCCAAATGCAAAAGAAAGTCCCATGAGAAACCGCATTGAGTGCAGACAATTTTTCTAATTACAGTTACCTATTCGACCCACCTCTGTCTCCGTCTCTGTCGTTGAACGACAATTATTTACATGCAGCCTAACAAAAATTGAATAATGCAGTAATTTTAAACACCTGTAAAATTTAGTTATACTGTCGTATATAGAGAAAAAATGAATAAACTAATAATTAGGCGTGTTGACTGATCTCGTGTTAGTGCCAAGCGTTGAAAAATGAGGTATGCGACTGTAATCTTTAATATATTTCTTCAAGTTTGCCCTTCCGTTTGTATGTTTGTATGTACGAATGTATTTTGACTCTTCGATACAGAAAACCAAAATTTCACGGGTATCGTACCGGTGGAGGGCAGAGTTAGTGGTGGCGTGTTGTGGTGAAAGGGTGGGGGGAGACGGGGTGGAGTGGTGGGGGAGGATTTGGGAGGATTTTTCCCCCGAAAACCAACAAAAATTTCACGGTGGTTTACCGGTGGAGGTCGGAGTTAGTGGTGGCGTGTGTTGGGGTTGGCCAGGGTGGGGGGCGGATTTTTGGAGGTCGGAGTTAGTGGTGTTGTGACGTGGGGTGTGGGGGGGGTGGTGAAGGGGGGGATAAATTTTTTGAGATTTTTCCTCCGAGAACTACAATTACTCGGGAGGCGTGGCGGTGGATGTAGGAGTGTGGTGGTTGCTGTGGTGTGGTGGGGGTGTGGCCGGAGCGGGTCGAATCCTAAATTTTCCGGATGATTATGATTATTTATGATTTTGATTATTAATGATTATGATTAGTATTTATTATGATCAGCAATGATTATGATTAGCAATGTACGATTGATCACAAGTTAATATTCAAGTCCAATTCAACCGTCGGCAGCCATCATGCCCCTCTACTCTGCTTAACATCGTCATCTGCCGAATTGAATGTTGATGACCAGTGTCGCCCTCCTCCTTCCTCTGAGCTTGGGACTGGCTCTGCCATAGAACGAGAACTGGTTTTGTTTCACTACTGAAGTCTTTTTGACTAGTGTTTCTTATTTCTATTGAAGTCGAAAAGAAGTATACGAGGCATAAACTCAGTAATTTCCATAATTTATATAATAATATAAAAACATTAAAAGGGGTGTGGCTGATGATGTGGTTTCGTCCATTCTAACACATATAAGAGACGAATTTAAAGTTTCAGTTTAACAAGTAAAGTGTCGTAGTACGCCAAAACAAATTTCTGTCCAGGTTACGGCCTCCGTTGTCATAGACCCTGGATCTGGATCCTCCTCCTCAGTTTAACCTCACAAAAGATTCCTGCCGTCGCCTTCCTCTATCATCACTTCCGATTTGGGACTGGCACTATCAAGGACAAGCTGTGGCAGATTATTACGAACGATGCGACTGAAGGATTTGCGGAGCAAATTGATATGGATATGAGCCTGCTACCCTCCGGTTGCGAGGCAACAAACATACCCACTACCCCACCAACAGATAATATTATGTTTTGCGGCATGCGCTGTTCATATATATCCGTAACAAATAATTTAAAAGGTGTTTTAGTATGGAAGCTAATTCACATGCTAACAATGGTATGAAGCTGAGCGAGGACGATGCATAACAACGGCCAGATGGTTTGTTCAAGAGGATCAGAGTGAGGATCTTAAATTGTATTTGAGCACGGAGAGAGAGCCAATGAAGTTAATCATAAAGATAGAAATGCGAGAGTACTTGGAAAATTGGAGAATGAGTTTAGTAACTGAATTTCAACTGAGGCGATGAAGAAAGTTTCGATGAGTGTATGAGTGAGCAAACAAAATCAATTTGAGCGGACTGGTCATTTTCAAAGCACACTGCTGAATAATAATAACGCTAATAATATTATTAATTGATAATTACGCTGCCTCCTTAAACACCTTTCTTCTGGTATAACTATATGCTATATAAGATCTTATTACGTCACGTGGGTCAATCTTGTCATCCAAGAGTTTCGCTCTAAAGCTGCAGCATTGGACTAGTGACTCTTTCTAATCTGTGCGCATAATTATTACAACATCCATCATCTTTCACTACGATCATCTTGGCAGGAGTATACATCGGCGCTTATCCTTCCGAGTATTATAATAGCATGACATAATGGTTACTCAAGAAACCTTTTCCTCTAGCATTTAACATTAACCCTCAGGCTACCAAGCTTTTTTGTAACACTGACTACCAAGGGGGGGTGGTTACCACCCCCCTTGGATTTTGGGTTTGGTTTGAGATATCATAACTTGTAATACACCATTTGATTCAGCATTCATTTCTGCACAAAATGGTAAATTTAGGTTTAGAAAATATTAATGCCCCTCGAAATTATGAATTTTTTACCATGGGTACCCGTCGATTCCACAAAATGTACACTTACGCATAAGGAATATATTAGATTTTGCGTGTTTTATACATGATTTATATATAAAAAGTAGTTTATATATAATAAAGTCCAATATTCAACTATAAAAACTAGTAATAAGTCTGTTTTATGTTCAATCAAAACAAAAAAACATGTTTTAGCCGCTGAAAAACGTTTACGCACACATATCGGCTTGCGTTGTAAAAAAACCCAAAATTTTTATACATTTTAATTTATTTTGAGCACTTCCGGCCATCAAAAGACAAATTATTTAGTATCATAAAATAGCCCTAAATGCCCTCTACAGAATGGCATAATTTATTTCTATTAAAAAATAAATTATGGATAAGTTATAATAGAAAAAACATGACAATTTTATGAAAATAAAACACCTTTATATATATTTTAATTTATTTTGAGCATTTCCGGTTGTCGAAAGACAACTCAGTGAGCATGGAAATGTAGCCCCACATCCCCTCTGAATGATGATGGTATAATTTGTGTCTCTTAATATTAAAGGGCGGAAAAGTTACAGACGAAATTCTAGTGGTATCCACCCCCCTGGTACCTTGGGTATATCGGGTGTAACTTTTGAACGGTAGGGGGCATCATAAAAACTTTTACCTCCAAATGTGTCCCAATGAACCCTCTACAGCTACCAATTTTTTCAAAATTTTATTCCAGACGGAACGCGTTTGATTTGCGAAAAACCTAGGGGGGGTGGCAACCACCCCCCTTTGGTAGCCCGAGGGTTAACAACCAGACAGATTGGCGCATGTTTCTGGCTGCTGCTATTTTATTTTCTAAACTTTATTATCGCCATACTTTATTATTATTATTATTTATGTATTTTGCTTTACATTTTTGACATGTAAACGGGTGCGGTGTGTCACCAGGAGTTGTCTGATTTTAAATTAAACGAATATGCAACGTAAAACATTGTGGATTTTCAACTTAGATGAAACACCATTAAACTTTTTGGAAACGATGCTACATGTATATAAGACAGGATTGGCTACACATAATAGGAAACCCCGCTACATTGACGATGAACACTGCATGAACATATGCATGAATGCATACATACATATATACACGCATACATACATACAGGCATACATGCATACATACATATATATGCACATATACACATAATTACCGGTACATATATGCATGCATTCCCTCGTATATACATTAATACATACATGTACATGCATGCAGGCATGCATACATACATACTTGCATACATATAATGCATACATGCATTCATACAAGCATACAAAAATACTTTGCATTAAGTTGAATGATGCATAAACCACCCGTACTCTTGTTCTTGTGCTTTCACCACTGCCTGCCTGTTCTTCTGTCTGTTCTTCTGTTTGAATCGCCATCCAAAATGATAAAACTGATAATTTGTTGTGAAAGCCTTCGAAGCAGAAGAAGAACAAGAAGAACAAGAAGTACAAGAAGAACAAGAACAAGAACAACAAGAACAACAACAACAACAAAAACAACAACAGGGACAAGAACAAGAAGAGGAGGAAGCAGTCAGTGGTCTGGTGATCCTATCTACCTGACAGTCACAATATTCGATAAATATTATGAAAAGTGGAAAATTCTGTTGTGTAAAACAGTAACTTAAAAGTGAGAATTTCCTCAAAATAATGTGCAGCTGTCACGTGCCAGAACATCGCCACTGCTATACGTCAGATTCTTCTTTATGTTCTCTGCCAAGTGGCATGTCCAAACGTCCAATGTCTCCCTCTTTCACGCTGTTGTGCCACGTCCTTAAGTTCTCTGTAACCCTTCTCCATCATCCCATCCAGCAGTTTTTGTCTAGGTCTTCCTCTGCACCTTTTCCCCTCCAATCTTCCTTCAATTATTTCTTTCTGCAGTGAGTTTCCTCGCAGCAAATGTCCTATCCAATTCCTTTGTCTTGTCTTTATTGCATCTAGCAAAGATCTTTTCTCTTCTACCATCGTCAGCACTTCCTCGTTCGCAACATGCTTTGTCCAAGTAATTTTCTCCATCTTTCTCCATACCCACATTTCAAAAGCTTCTAACCGCTTGGTGTCTTCTTTTCTTATTATCCATGTGACCATGTCTCTGCGCCATATAACTTCACACTCCATATCAATGTTTTGACCATTCTTTTCTTCATATTAGTCAAATAATAACAATTCCAGTCGCTTATTTGGAGTTGCTATACACTAACTTTGCGCGATAACTTCCAAATTCTGCGTGCAATAACATACCTCTAAAACGTTTTTAAATTTCACTATTTATCTAAAAAGCGGATTAATTATCTCGATGCTACGCTATCTAAAAATTAAAAAAATGGTGTTAAATCTAGAAATCATGACATGTTGATGGCGATTTGATATAACCCCATCTCTGGTCGCATTCTACCAGTGCCAGTCCGAAGACTGGATAAAGGAGGAGAGCGACACTAATCATTTCTGATATGGCAGTGTCGTTAAACATGAAACAAGTCGATTACAATTACAATTACAATAGTTGATATTGTCAATGTATTTTAAGTATAGTACGATGGATATTCATGGCTAAAACTATTACGGAACTGGGATTATATTGTGTCATATAATTATGACTCATACAGATGCGCTCTCAGCTATGACAGCTCCGAGGAAATAGGAAAGCTTTCAAGCAGCGAAGGGCTGAAGATACATTTTACATTAGAATAATATCGAAGGGATTTGAAACGGCAACCTCTCAGCCAATCAGAGGTTGTATATTTTTATGTGTAACGGGCGATGTATGTGTGTGTGCAATTTTTGAAAATAGCAATAATAATCTTCGTTTAATGACTCAATCTGACAAACCGCAGAATGTTTACAAGCACATGTTATACGAAATACAGACCACTATGGCACGACACGCAAGTCGGCTTTACAGTAGCCGGTTCGGTACGGTACCTTAACACTATTATAATCAGCGGCGTCCGCAGGATTTTTTTTTTGTACGCACAGAAATTTTCGAAGGAGGGGCGAACAGAAAAAAAAAATTCGTTAGGTCGCCGAAAAAACTGATGACCTTTTTTTTTTTTTTTTTTAGTCATCAAGCTAAAATTTTCCCAAAAACATACCTTTTCTATCCGCCGAAAAAACTGATGACCTTTTTTTTTTTTTTTTTTTTTTTTTTTTTTTTTTTTAGTCATCAAGCTCAAATTTTTAAAAAACATACCTTTTCTATCCTCGCGCTGTACGCACTTACCTATGTGCGTACGTCTACGGGCGCCACTGCTGTACGCACTTGCGTAAGTGCGTACGCCTGCGGGCGCCCCTGATTATAATAGCCTAAGTGCTGTATCACTCCTGATTCAGCCAAGCCAGAAGTAGGAAGGGCTATCTTATTTTCAGCAGAACCTGAGTCAAGCAGCACAACAGAAAAACGCCAATGGCAGCTAACAAAAACTTTAATAAATTTATGCCATGTGTGAGGCTCGAACCCGGGTTGCGTGGATGACACTCAGTTTAACGACCAGCGCTCTCTTAACTGACCTACGGACCGAGAATATTCAACCGCCACAGCAATCGACGCTTAGTCCAGAGTTTTAGCGACATCTGTTGGCAAAAAGGCTGCTGATATTTCCCTCCTCTATCTACATGATTATGTTGGACCGACGTTGCTTGACTTAGATGACTCCGTAGCAAGCGTTGTACTTTTATAAGTGCAAATGATTACTTTTAAAAGGTGTTTAAAATAACTAGCATATTCAAGCATCACCCTGTGTAGTGTGTACGTTCTGAGCGTTAAGATCCAGGGTTTAACGACATCTTTTGACATGAGAGGCGGTTGACGGCACCCTCCTTTGAATCCACAGTTTTGGACTGGCAATACAAAGCATTCTACTTTCAATTTACCGACTTACTTAATGTATAAGTCTCCTTTCATTACGCATTCAAACTATAGAAAACAGGAAAGGCAAAAACGTAAACGACAAGACAATTGAGTGGAAGCCAGTGGAGGGACCAGATGGAAGGATTCGGATGAGGTGGACACGAAATCGATACAAAGCAGAGGAATGAATTGCGGAAGGAAGGGGGGAGATTGAAATTATTATCGACCGAGTCTTAAAGGGCAATCATATTATCTAGAATTATCATCAGTTCTCATTTTCGATTTATATAGCGTACGTGTATCATTTAACCTTTCACATACATAAATCCGTTCGGTAATACGATGCTACAATTCGTCGGCGAAAATAGCAAATCATAGTTGTAATTGTAATCTGACATTTCTATCTCAACGATCAATGATCAAAACAAATATCTATTGCTTCAATTGTTCTTTAAAGAAATGGACTACGACACCTTTAATACTGCTATCAATCACACTATATATAAGATAAGAAACTTAATAAAGATAGGTCAACTCGGGACAAACTTGTAATGGCGTCCTAGAAATGTTTTGATACAATACAATAAAAAGCAATGTTATGGAATGATATATTCTATTATATACATTCATTCATTTGGAAATTTATATGGCGCCCCTTCACGGAAACTATTCAGCGTCGCTCCCGAGTCCCAGCTACAAGGAACCCAGAAAGAAGTTTTATGTAGAATGAGGAAGAATTCTGGTTGAGTTTAGCGGTGTAGACAAAACTCTAGAAGGCCATTACAGACCAGAGGGTCCTCCACAAAGAAGACTCGGTTCTACATGAACCTAAGGGAACTCCTTTCGACAGAACGTAAGGGACGTAATGAAACGAAACGTCCGTCGATATTCAATGTAAGGCATCATAGCTCTCGGAGGTAAATTGGGACGAGGCCCTGACAACATTGCCAATTTGACATACCAATGCAGCAAATCTTAACTCAATACGCTGAAAAAAAGAGAGCACCTACAGGCTCCAAGGATTTTCACAATTTACAAGTCTAGACAAGCCATTCTGCTGGATGGGAGGCCAAAGTAGAGCGAAGAGCAATTATATTCGATGCGAGATGCTTACTAAGGGAAAGCACTAAAGTAAGAGTAGCAGCAGACGTAAGAGAACGGATGACAGTGCGTAGCTGGCTAAGTTGACAGTAGCCGTCCCGACCAAGACAGTGAAGTCGAATGGCGAAAGTAAGTCCTTAAAAACTAAGGATAAAGAGATGCTGTGTTGAATTCTGAGACGCGAGGTCATTGGTTAAAATCCGCTCTAATGGTTAATTTCCTTTGAGATATTCTCTCCCCCATCTAGAAGGCTATAGAAAGCCTGACTCCCTTTTAGATGACATACGATTACATTATTGCCATGGTTTGTGAAATATATACAGTGCTTAATTAACTTTTAAAAGGTGTCTAACCAAGAATTTTAGATCAAACAGTCAATCGCTATTTATATAGCGCCTCTTCAAGGTACTTACCCAGAGGCACTCCGGCAGAGATGTCCTAGATTGCTCAACAAACAGGTACAGACGAGCGGAGATGCTGAAAAGGCGAATAATTCATATAACGTCAGAAAAAAGATGTTTAACATATAAGCCAATATTGTCAGGGATTCATTGTTACGTATGTTTTTCTTTTTTACATCGTTTTCCCTAACAAAAATGATTGGGGTCACCCCCTCTTTCTCCATGCCTTGGACTGGCATGCAAGAGCACAAGTAGTGGTAGTTTAAGTCGTTGAGTATGCATAGCCATATATTTATCAATCTCATGAACTTTTCTAGCGCCTCTCGAGATAACTGTCATAGGCGTTCCCCACGCTGGCTTGGCCAATTTGGAAGATCTATATTATTCTTTATAAAATGGTAAGACAAATTTCCCCTAAAAGAAACGCAGACTAAGGGAGGATATTCTAAAACAGAGACCCATTTACAATATCACTGACAGAGGGCGAAGAAATTGAAGTTTTATATCCTACCGAACTATTATATGGCTCTTTGAAACGCTAGAATACGGAATAAGGATCTGCCGAAAAGCGAAGTTAAAAGCAGTTGGCGAGTGCGACTAAATACCATAGTTGGCATACTTTTTAAAGGTGTCTTAGCTACGGTTAAATTGGCGCTTTATACAGTTTCGGATTTGCCCTCACTTTTATTAAATAATTAGATGTGTTACCCGGCGTTGCACGGAAAATTTAAGGTTTTCAACAATACTCATCTGGGGTACCCAGCGTTGACCGCTAAATTTGTTTTTTTCGGCAACCCTCCACCCCACGCCGCTTCCCCAAAAAGCAAAACTTGAACAGTCCCTGAGGCGCGGGTGTGTGTGCTGACTGTGGCCTATAATACAATTATTGCATGCTGTCTGTTCTGCTAGTATAGTTAATATTTATGTGGTCTGCGTCTTATTGTTTCAACTGCATAATTGTACACTGTAACCGGTTTCGGTTTGTCAACCGGATTGCTGAATAAACGGAATGACGTCATAGTAATGCGGTAGCACGGCTGATTAAATCTGTCTTAAAACGCGCTAATAACTCGAGCTTTAAAGTGAATTGAGAGCTGAAAATAGTTGCGTTGACATTAAAATTTGGTTAAGAATCAATTGCAAAAATTTTGGTAAACCAGCACTCTGTCATTTCCGAGCTTTTTCTGGGACGAAGAGTCAAAAAAGGGACAAACTTTATAATAATTATAGATTATCGATGCAGGAAGGGAAATCGCTCATGAAGTTTCAATTGATAATTTTTTTGAGCCAGGGCCGAATTAAGGCATGTTCAATATGTTCAGCTGAACAGGCGCCCCACACTAGGAGTATTGATTATATTGTTAGTTTTTCAGGAAACGAAATTGCACATGCGGTTTCAATTGATTGTTGAGCTGCAAAATCCCATTTTACTTCGATTTTCACTAGAACTTCTCAATCCAATTTTGTAAATACGTTGAGTATAGGATGTCAACATTCCCACAGTATTCTGTCACACGTTCTATTTCTTGTAGTCCTTAAGGATCCGAGAAGGAGGAGGAAGAGACGAAGGAGTAGTAGTGTAATGGATCAGATTAGGTGGACAGTGTTTATCAGCCCACCACGTGATTCAATTATTGATTATTATTTTTAGAATTCTTATCTGACCATTTATAAAGCGCTTCTCGCAGCAAGAGCCTTTCAAACTTGCAATGGCATCCTAAAAATGTTTTGATGCAATGCATTACTATCATACATAAAGAAAACTATTCAGAGTCGCTCCCGAGTCCCGACTACAAGGTGCCCAGAAATAAGTTTTATGTAGAATGAGGAAGAATTCTGGTTGAGTTTAGCGGTGTAGACACAACTCTAGAAAGCCATTACAGACCACAGGGCCATTCATAGAGATTCTACATGAACCTAATGGGACTCCCTTCTACAGAGCGTAAAGGACGTAGGGGACGAAACGTCCTTCGATACTCAATGTAAGGCACCATAGCTCTCGGAGGTAAATTGGGGCGAGGCCCTGACAAAATTATCAAAAATTACTCCGAGGAATTTAGCAGTTTTTTCAATTTTTATGGGTTCATTTCCAACTTTTACTTTAATGTTTGCTATCCTGCCTTTCTTGGTAAACAAAACTCCTTTGGTTTTACTAATAGAGATTTTAAAACCATTCCTATTGCACCAAGCATCAATTGCATCCAATGACAACTGAATTACCTTCTGTAATTTATTACGGTTGCGATGGCTGGCATAAATGGAGCTGTCATCAGCAAACAAGGACATTTCTACTCCATCTATCTCACTATTTATGTCATTTATCATTATAATAAATAATAAGGGTGATATAATTGACCCTTGAGGAGTACCATTTTCTAAGATATATTTTTCAGAAAAAGAGGCACCAACTTTAACTTGAAACGTCCTATTCGATAAGAAGTTCACTATCCAATTATATGTTTTACCGATAATTCCCATATTTAGCAGCTTTTGGAGTAATGTTGGAACATGGAGCATGTCATATGCTCGTTCAAAATCAATGAAGATAGCCAAAACTTCTTCTCTATTCTTGAATTTCTTCAAAATATTATCCTGTAATCTTAGTATTTGATCAATAGTATTTTTATTTTTTCTGAAACCTGATTGATTTTTTGAAAGCATATTGTTTTTCTCCACAAACCACTGCAATCTGTTAGTGATAAGTTTTTCCATAATTTTACATATAGTTGATGTCAGTGATATGGGTCTATAAGACTCAGGACTAGATGCACTCTTATTAGGTTTCAAAAGGGGTAATATAATTGCATGATGCCAGTCATCAGGTAATTCACTCTCTGTCCATATCTTATTGTAAAAATCTAACAATATTTCAAGTGCATGTCTGTGTAAATGTTTCATAAATTCATACGGAATTTTGTCGTCGCCTGGCGATTTACTACATTTAGAATATTATTTAGAATGGCATCTTTTAATTCTTTGAGTGAGAAATTTTCATTAAGTGCCTCAACGTCCTCTAAGTCGGGTAAGTTATCTGATGGAATAGGGCTATGCTCATTTTTCACACATTTTAGATATTCAACAAACTTTGGACTATAATTTGCGTTACTGCTAGTTTTGGCATACATTTGTGCTAACAGATTAGATTTGTCTAAATTATTCTCTGCAAGTATCCCATCCGAGTTCAAAGTGGGGATAGAATTACACGATGCTATACCATTTATCCTTCTAGCCATTGCATTGTCATATTGCGGTACGTTCTTATTCGAGGAGCATTAGACTTAAAAGTGGTGTTTAATTATTTTTGAAGGAATCTCACTTGTCTTACAGAGGAATATAATAGCAACCACTAAAAATATGTTATACATCTAATATATATTTGGGCAAATCTGTGTGTTTGTTTGTGGCTTTGTTAGCTATGCACGGTCACCGTTTTGAAGCAATCGACCCCAATTCTTCGCAGAGAGGTCGGGCACTGGTAAATGGGGGGTCGGCGAATCTCTGCCACCGGGGCGAAATTCTAAAAACCCGCATTTGTCTTATTGGCCGTTTTTTACACGCTTATGACAGCACTTTTCTTTTCCGCAAGTTTACTTAGTTCCTATGTGTCTTTGGTGAATTTTAGCGCGATCCCGTTTCGCAAACATTTGCGCGTATTCCTGACCACCCTCAATGGTTAATATGCTAAGTTTGCCTGAATTCGGAAAGGCCGATCTGCAGCTTATTAACCGGCACGTTGCTAGACCAGACCCAATAAACCCTCGTTTAAGTGTGTAATAAATGTATAAATAGAAATTGGCGAGTGCAAAATGTTAACTTTTTAACACTGGTTCGGTTTTTCACAAGATCTTGGGTTTTTCAATCCAAACTTGGAAAATGTTTTTCATAAAAAAAACTTGGGTTTTTTCCTGTTTTTTTACGGAAAAAGATATTTTTAGACATTTTTGACAAATTTTTGACATTTTCTGAAAAAATAGACATTTTTCGAAAGATTTGTGCCGTATGACTAAAAAAAACTTATCAGATTTTTCGGACTGGAAATCTAAAAAAATTCGAAAGATTTGCTAAACTTGGGTTTTCTTGGTTTTTTTCGCCATCCAACTTGGGTTTTTCCCTTTTTTCAGAGTGGCAATGCTGACCATACCACACAAAATTATTGTTTGCATTTTCGTCATCTGCTGCATAACCACGTGAATCTTTGGAATAACACTGATTATATTAATAATAATTTACTGTTGTATGTACGTGGGCCTAACTATGTACTTTATTGAAACTCCTGTAAACGCACTGCGGGGAATAAAACCTAAGCTATTACTTTGTCTCTGCTATACCTACGTAAATTTTCTTAGATAAGCATTGCACACCTCTTTGAATGTTCTTATATAGCATATGAATAAAAGTGGACGACATTTCGTGTGTGATTGAGTTCTTATAATTATTGCAAGGATGTGAGACAAGATTAATATAAATAAATGGCCACAGGTTTTTATTTGCGATCCTCTTCCACCTTAGCCTTCCATGACTTCTTGCTGTACCTATCTCACTATAGAGCGAAGCATGCTGAACAATAATGACGCATAATAAGAAATAGAAATCAAACTAATCACAGCGTTGTTAGAGGCAACAGACAAACTTTCTCAGCAAAACATCGTCACTGCTCGAACTTTGGCAGCAGTACCAAACTACCCATGCATGCGTGGATAGAAGAGGATGGCGAAGCTAATGATCTCTGTTGCTAAACTGTGTCGTCGAACTGAAATTAGCACTGTGTCTCATTGAAGGCATTTCACCTCATGATAAACAGAAAAAATTACACACCTCATTTAATCATATCCTTAACCAATAAATATATTTGGATTCCATGCTTTTTGCATCTGACTCAAGGTTTTACAATAAAAAGTAATCATCATAATTTATGTACATGACAAACCCGTGAACATCTATCTCTCTCAGCTCCGATGTCGCGTATCCAAATCACCGTATCCCAGCAACCGTTACCCAGACAACGATCGTCATACAGGCGTCGCTATGACGCCCCCACCAGCGTCGACGACCGTCTGCATCAGCGCTGTTGTCACCATCGCAACGAACTCCACCGTTACCATGGGTACCGATTGCTTCCCCGTCACCATGGAAGCGAACTCCGTGGCAGCTACCATTGCAACGGACGAATCAGAACAGTTCTTCTACCCTGGCGACAGGGAGCTGCGCGCCTTCCACGACTGGTACATCGACGTCGTTCACGGTTACCTAGCAACCATAGTTATAGTATTATGGATATCCATGGCTAAAAAGATTGTGCAATATTAATTACTTCACATGCCAACCCATAATAACGCTGTCCATGCACAAACTGTGCGCTAAAGCTAAAGTTCAGAGTTTATGGGATCAGGATATATTTGAATATATTTCAAACGACATTTCCTACTTCACAGCCAATTGAAATGAAACACGACAGCAAAAACAATTATGCCATAAATGAAGTTTCAGCTGCTCTTCGAAAAACTGTTCGGTATTATATTATGTCATATAATTATAAAAATTTGTAAAGCGACTCGAAAACTGATAGCTATTCAGAGGCGCTATACTTTTCAAGCAGCGAAGGGCTGAAGATGACATTCACATTAAGACTTTACTTGGGACTAATATCGAAGGAATTTGAAACCACAACCCCCCTTCGAAACGTTCTGGATCCGCCACTGACTGGTGTTGTCAATCACTAGAGAAGGATAGGTCCACCTTTGCAAACAAATTAACTAACTAACGTCGATAACGCATTGGTGAACACGCTGGAATGGAGAGCCAGAGGTTACGTTAGAGATAAATAGTCTTGTTATTATAATAATTGTTAACTAACCCATCTATATCCTTATGTAAATTCTAATTTGACGACTTCAGACGGAATATCATTAATAATGATTTACACACCTAATTTAAAAGTTCACTTGAATTATAAGAGTCGACCAAAGCTACTACCGTAACAGGATGAACTACGTCAAAGTCTACGTGAAATATAAGTAAATTCAAGAGTAACGCATTCTAATGCAATGCAATAAAATTAGTCAGCTGTTATCGAAATGCACAGGAACAATAGTGATTCCGACCGCTAACAGCTGACTAATTCTATTGCATTGTGAAAAATTGCCTCAGCTTTAACAGTTTTTTTCATTTGATAAGTTTGATAGAAATGTGGAAATCGCTCATTATAAGATGATTTCTCAAGTTTGATGGAATAAAAATAACCGTCCCTCCGGCTCCAATTCACCGAACACATCACTACTCCACTACGCCGCACAAGTCTGCGAATGACTGTATAATTTTTGTGTGAGGTATACGAAAACTTGGTGCTACCATTGCCAGAATGTGATCAGTATTTGAACCTCACGATTTGATGCAAATGACTGTTATTTTTGTGTGGACTATTATTTTAACAACACTGTATCATAACACAATAACTATTATATAATTATTGATATTAGCGTCGCACACCTCATTTCTCAACGCTTGGCATTAGCACGGGAACATCTATAGAACCTAATAATAAGTTTATTAAATTCTCTTATATATATAGAAGCGTAAATCAATTTTACAGGTGTTTAAAAGTACTGCATTATTCATAGTTTTATTTAGGCTGCAGGTAAATAATTGCTGTTTAGGAACGCCGTTCAATAAAAAGAATTAAATGCGTCACCCTCCTCCTTTATCCACTCTTGGAACTGGCACAACCAGAGCATAGGCAATAATATGAGGCCACTCATCCTTACGTAATTCTCCATACTCCAGGAGGCATCATCCAACAAACTGGAACGGGTTTTCATTGATTATGCGACAAAGACGATGTTCTCAGTTTCACAAACGTTCGAGAACTGGTTTGTTTTACTTGATCTCGGCCGGGAGCGCCTCTGAATAGTATATTGAAGGGGAACAATGTAAATTCTGGTTGAATGATTGCACGATTGATTGCTTGATTGATTGATTGATTGATTGATTGATTGATTGAGAAATATGGGGTTATCAGCGATGTATACGCATATTCTGTTGCTCTTTCTAGTACGACACGATGTTTTCTCGACGAACAATGCGTAAAACATCAAAACGGTACTGCTTTAAGAGTTTATATTATAGTGCGCAATTATCACATTTAAAGGGTGTTAATGCGCACTCTAACCAACGTTGGGCGGTGTTATATTTCGCCCCTTCAAGAAAATTACTCAGCCCTGCTGCCACAAAACAATTTCATAAAGACACTTTCTTCTTAATATGATTGGCAATTGAAAGAGGCGCTATTGAAATTCCATAATGCTGGCAAATGAATGAATGAAGGCGTTTCAAGTCTGTTGTTCTGTTGAGCGGGCGACAAAAAACAAATTAAACTACAACAACTCTGGTAATGTCCACACTTTGGTCACACTTTCACAACTATTCACCTGAAACCTTGCAATGTGTGCTAGGGGTGGGGGTTCCGGGACGATTGGTAGTTTATTGTGTACGTTAGACCCAATGATAAATAAAAAGGAGTCTGTTAAGCGATAGAAAAACAATTGCAAAAGTTCGTCCTGTTATGCTTTGTAAACAAATTACTATAATAATTATTTAGCGAACATGGTTAATAGCGAAGGTGGAAGAACGCAGGTTAAAGTAGGAGCAGAACTTTCTAACTATTTAATACAGCAAAATGGAACCCCTCAGGGATCAATGATATCCCCATTACTATTTCTAATTATGATTAATGACATTACATTAAATCACGAAGATGTAGAAATGTCATTATTTGCTGATGACAGTGCTATCTACATAGGCCATAGAAATAAAAAAATATTAACTGAGAAAATTCAAAAAGCTATTGACAGGATTTATAACTGGTGCAATAAAAATGGATTTAAAATTTCAATTACTAAAACGGTAGGGGTATTGTTTACCAGAAGTAGGAGTAGAACTCCAATAACTGTTAAAATTGAAAACTCATGTATTAATATGGAAAACAAAGCCAAATTTTTGGGAGTTATCTTTGATAAAACACTTAGTTGGAAATACCATACAGAATACATTATTCAAAAATGCAAAAAAGATTAAATTTAATGAGAGCGGTCTCCGGACACTCTTGGGGAGCGTCAAAAAAAGCCTTGTTGGCCATTTATAAAGCTTTGATTAGGTCAATACTAGACTACGGTGATGTGGCTTATGCGTCAGCAAGCCAGTCGCATCTTAAAAAACTTACATCTATCCAAACAGAAGCTTTAAGAATATGCTGTGGTGCGCCAAGGGGGGCAGCAGCTGTAACCTTACAAAATGAATGTGGCGAAATGCCCCTGCATCTTAGAAGACAGCTCAACGCTATTAAGATGGGAGTCAAAATTATAAGTATAAATGATCATACATGCAAAGAAATTGTTAAAGACCACTGGACCGATACCTTTAGGACCCCAGAGGATAGAAACCACTCTTTTAAGATTAGAACGCATGAATTTTTGTCAAAAATTACTACTGCATGTATTGGCCCCTCATTCCCCACATCCCCTCCATGGAAAAATAAAACAATTAAAATTGATACTAGTCTAAAAAAACAGGTGAATAAAAAAATAGATAATCCTGAATATTTAAAACAGATGGCACTTATACTGATATCAAATTATAAGCAGATGATACATATATATACAGATGGATCGAAAGCAGAGGATAATGTAGCTGCTGCATTTACTATTCCTAGCTTAAATATAGATAAAAAGATCAAATTATGTAATGATTCTAGCATCTTTGCTGCAGAATTAAGTGCTATACTAGAAGCTATTCTGTGGATCTTAAATACGGATGATCAAATAAATAATGAATTTGCAATATTTTCAGATTCATTAAGTGTTCTAACATCTATTAAATCAGGATATTCTAACTCCAGACCCATTTATTTAATGAGTTAATGAAACAGATAAATTGTTTGGATAATAATAGACTAACTATAATTTGGATTCCGAGTCATGTGGATCTAATAGGTAATGATAGAGCAGATAACTTAGCTAAAGAGGCACTAGACTTAGATAGAATAAACTCTACTAATTACTTAGAATTAGAAGAAATGTACAGCTTGATTAAACCTTTCATAATAAATAAATGGCAGATACAATACGATTTGGAAAAGAAAGGAAAAATGTATAAAACTATTTGCCCAACCGTTAACAATAACCTTAAATTTATCGATCCAGATAGGCAAAAGGAGGTACAGATTGGTAGACTGAGGTTAGGTGTAGCTAATACAAATAAAAAGTTATATATAATGGGAAAACATCCCACTGGATTCTGTGACAGCTGTCAGACGGCAGGTGATATAGAGCATTTACTGTTAGCATGTAATCAAAATAATATAACCACTGTGTTAAAGAATGCCTGCAATATGTATAATTTGGAATTTAATTTGAAATCTGTACTAGATGTTGGATGCATACAAGGCACTGTGTATCGACTGGTAAAAGAATTAAATAATGGTAAAATGTTGTGAAGTATATAGTGTATATATGGCAACGATGTATAAATTAGAGTGTTATTCTGAAATATGTACTCGATGTTGGATGCGTACAAGGCACCGCATATTGACTGGTAACAAAATTAAATATTTGTAAAATGTTATGAAATGTATAGTGTATATATGTCAATGATGATTGTTAAGGCTTGTCAACAAACCTAAATGGGAAAAAAAAGAGAAAAAAAAGGAAACCCAAAAAGAGCCAACGAAGGCCAAAAAAGATCCGAAAGAGGACAAAAAAGAGGAATTAAATAATGCCAAAAAATCTGAAATGGCGAAAAAAAAAAGGAGGGTGGCTCTGGAGGGAGCTGTTTTAGCGACAAATATACAAGAGAACCACAGAACCAGCGGGGAAAAACAAGGATAAGAACAAGATTAAACACAAACAGACCGGAAAATTAAAGACAAAAGAATAAAATCAACAAAGTCGTCGACGGTCTACGTTACCACATGATGACATTAAACCTTTGGACAAGAAGAAGAAGTGGAAGAACGATTTCTGTAAGAGGTGGTTGGTTTATATAAGCAATGTGTAATCCTTTTCAAAGGTGTTGAAAGGCAATCGCGATTTTAACATGTTGTATTTTTATAAAGTAGACCACAACATTTTGGTTCTCTCGCTCGAATAAGCTCTACTTGACCAAGCTCTTTTGCGTTTTGCTTTTATACGCGTTAAAATATATAATGTGGGCCTATCAGGAGACTAAGATATAGACAAACGGACGGACGGACGGACGGACGGACGGACGGACGAAACGGACGGACGGACGGACGGACGGACGGACGGACGGACAGTATTGATGGCAGTGGTAGCCTAATAGCGGCAATTCCATAAGATGTAAGAAAGTAAGCAAAATCGTCTTGATCCAATATATACAACCTATGCCTATAAAAGAAGTGACTTTTGTCACAGACTTTGTTACTGAAAGTTACCCGCAGTCATAATCATAATTTACTGGTATTATTATTATTATTATTGTTATATTATTATATTGCTATGGAACGAATGAAACTTAAAAAAATTGAACCTTACTTTATTTATAATATTTATTAATGGTTGCAATATTCCTCTGTAAGACAAGTGAGATTCATTCAAAAATAATAATACACCACTTTTAAGGCAAGTATTCCCAGAATAAGAAAGTGCCGCAATGTGCCAATGGAATTAATTTCGTGTTCCTTCTGGGCATGTCATATAACGGTATCTTTGAAGGCATGTGATACTTAGGTATCCATCATAAGCTCACTTAATTTAACGAATATTGAAAAAGGTCAACTTTTTGCATGAAAATACGCTGGAGAAACGATCAAGGTTTATTTGGGAAAAAAATCGAAATATCAAAGGGTGCCAGAATCAATTAAAAATTACATACTGTTACTGTCACCACATTTTACTATAGGCTTATACTACAAACACATTGTTATAGTGATAATGATAGAAATATAACGCAGCAACTATTTACAAGAACCCTACATTATGTAGCGCCCACCTGATTGATGGCGCCCCGCTGTGAAATCCGATCGGAGCTGGCTGTCTCTGTCTCAATCTCGTCAATTATAGTCTTGCTTGCTTTCTTACTTACTTTTTTTATTTCCTTTCTTACTTACTTATTTATTTACTTATTTACTTACTTACCTACCTACCTACGATTAATAATGATTTTCACAAACAGGTCGAATGTAATTGGAATGACTAATAGTAAACTGAAACAGAAAGAGTCTATATATATATTTTCATATATATATACATATATATATATATATTATGGATGGATACCTTAAAACGCAGCGTTGTTTTAAGATGAATAATTTTTATCGAATTTTAGACACCTTTTAAACGGAGAAATAAGTGGCTATTTATAATTTGCTTGCAGACAATGAACAAATAGAATATGAGGCCGTCTAATGGCTACGAATATGTCAAAATTACAGTTCAAAAATTCGTTACACACTAGCAAATGCAATCTCCAAGACCGATCTCAATTCGTGTCTAGCTCACATTTATTTGTGATTTGCGACTTTTTATTCGCATATTTTCAGAACTCCGAATATTGCCACCCTGTCAATTATTCGATTAAATATAACCAGCGTTTCACGTTGATTGCTGATCCAATTACAATGTATCTATGTATTGTATTGTATCAATATATCAGGTATTGTAAAAAAAATAATAACTGGATTACTGCTAGTCACTTATCGATTTTCCAATTAAAAATAACACCCGTGAGTTTCTTCTGTGGTGCATAACCTTGGAGTTATGTTGGATCAAGAGATGATAGAGATCACATTCGCTCCTCATAATTAGTCACCGACTCCGAAGTGATTTATACAACCCTCAGTGCATGTTTCGCTTACTCCAGACACCGGTGCTACAATCATCCACTCTTCCTTCATTACAATCCGGCTGGGTAACTGCTACTCGCTCTATGTCGGCCGCCCCATCCACTCCTTCCATCTCAATTGGTCACGTCTTCCGCTATTTATGCCTAGGGTGCTCAACTGGCTCACATTCCAGCAATTTTTTGTCTGGTTGTTGGGTCCTGCTCCAGTCTATCTTCGCGACCTCTCCTGGGTGCATTGGGTAGTTGATCGCCTCGCTTTTCCGAGCATGTACACGCAAGTACTCAATGGGACATCTATTGTTTTCTTGGATTATCTAAAAAATGTCACACCTTTTAAATTCAAAATCCACCTCTTGTTAGATGCATAATGTCCATTCCATTAACTCCGTCACTGGTTGCATTCTGCCAATGCCAGTCCAAAGCCTGGATAAAGAAGGTGGGCGTCGCTGGTGGTCTTTGTTACCACACAGTGATGTTAAACTGCAAATAACACCACTCATCTCAATGATTAACAAAAACACCTGTTTTATATGTTTTTTCCGCCAATAAGTTAAATCAGAACAGATTTTTTTGGACAATTTTAATGTCGCACCATGTGCAAAGGGGTCGTATTGTGCCAACAAAAGAGATACGCCAACACCGGAATAATAATAATATTATCGAACGCCCCTTCTGAACAATATTTTCTTCATTATAATCGGAAACAACGTAAAGACATGCCATGTATTGTTATAGACCAGGGGTGTCAAATAGCTGGCCAGCCGACGATTTTTTCTGGTCCGCGGAGCTTTCCCTAAATATTACAAAATTAGAGGATAAAAGTTTTTAAGAGTTTTTTTCTTACGGACGTCACTTTTTATCAGACGCTCAGCCCTGTGTAGAGTCTCTGTGTTTATGATGTCCGGTTGGTTGTGTGTCAACAAAATTATGAAAGTTACGAAACACTTATGTTATTTGAAATGTTCTGGGTATTGGCTGAACAAGCCCAGAGCTCCCTCTCAGTTCACTACCCACTTTTGCTCCAGAGCTACGACACCGTGGCTCACCACTTGTTGGAAGATGTTCACACTGGCCCGCCACTAGAAAAGGTTTGAAACCTCTGGTCTATGGCAACAAAGGCCGTTACCCTGGACAGAAATTAGCTCGGCGTATTACAGCACTTAAGATTATTTTTGAATCCAGTTGCCAGGCGTGATCGGATCTATTTTCCACAATCACCGTCTTCAGCAAAAACTATTAATGAACCGATGTGGGCAGAATAATATTGTTCTATTAAGCTGTTGTTGTTCCTTAAGAACCTTATATGATGCGTTCTCCGGCTTTATTTAATTATTTATTTCAGAAATTTATAAAGCGCCTCTTCAAGGAAGGCTACTCAGAAGCGCTCCCGGCCCAATAAACTTTCTAAATAAAATAGTTTTTAAGGTTTTAAAGGAACAGAGTGGAGTGACCTTGGATACAGTTGCTACATAACAGAAAGATATTGTATTCAAAACTTATATAGTATTTTACAACGTTTAAAAGGTGTCCAATGCGCATACTACTAACCAATGATGTTCAACCGTCACTTATGGTAGTTTAGTGTTTCTATTTGTCGCTCTCATCCGAGTACCAGCTAAAGGTTTCACCGATCAGATTCATCTTTGACCATCTTCCTCGATTTTTCGCGCATTTGTCTGTTCACAGATAGACCATTGTAATTCTCTCCTCGTTGGCATACATAATGCCTTCAAACATTGTTAAAGCATAATATTTATGGTTATTTCAAAATTTGAAGTCACTTTTGTCTTTCATCGTCATTTCTTGAGTTTGCAAGAAAAACAAAACAATGAAGTCCAAGAAGGAAGGCAGAAGAAAACATTTGAAATCCAAGAATAAGGTTCGTCAATCTCTACATCTTTGTTCAATGCTACACTGCAATCTTCCTAAAGTTTTCCTCTTGCAGCAAATCGTGACTTTTACTTCAGGGTCGATCGCACATGTAGGGCACCCCTTCAAAATAGCCCGGTCAAAATCACTCCGCCACAACAGCCCCGTCATAATCGCCCACCGACAAAAAAAACCCGTCAAAATCGCTCGGCGACACAATAGCCCGTCAAAATAGCGCCGTCGAAACAGCCCGGGGCTATTTTGTCATCGACCGACAAAGTCGCGGAAGAACACACGATTTTTGTTACTGCCAATGTTATGTCAAAGAAATCGGAGCAAAAGCGGTTAATTGGAAATCGATTCAGAGGTTACAATGGCAACATCGATAGCTGGGATCAAATGATTATCTGAATAAAGATAGCAGGTAAGTGGCAGGTAGGCCTAAAGACAATTAGCAAAGCTACTTCTACGCTATTTTGTAAGGTTATTGCACAAGAAGAGAGGTTAACAGATAACGGCTCTACAAGATCTGAGAGCGACCAATTCCACACTTTGATGAAGCCGCACCGAATCGCCAGAGTGTATAACGGATGACTGATTCATACGCCTATACAAAGTCGAACTGTAGTTATGAAACAAAGCAAGTGGACAGGCCTTTTTACAGTCGTAATTTTGCTCGTATTTTCATAACAAAGCAGACATTCAATACTGATTGTTTCGTTAAGTTGTCGTACCAGAACGCTTTAATCTTAGTAGTTTGTTCACGTTTTGCGATAGAAACATTTCAACTTTTCATACTAGTAGTTTCGTTAATTTGTTAAATACACAGTGGCGGCGCTAGGGGGGGGCTGGGGGGGCTAAGCCCCCCAAAAAGGCTATCCATTTTTTCCCATGAAAAAATAACATTTTTGTACGAAAGACCCTCTTTAGCCCCCCCGAAATTGAAATCCTGGCGCCGCCACTGTAAATACAGTGTTCATTACATTTCACATTCGAACCAATTTGGTCTATTTCCTCTTTGTTCAATGCTGATTTAAATTTTTTTCTACTGCATCAAATCCTGCCTTTTCTCCTGGGGTCGATCGAATATGGAGCTCTTCTGAAAAGCTTTTACTGAGAGAAGCGCTTTATAAATGGTCACGTGGAATACAATACACTACAATACAATACGATTCGATAAACTACAATACAACACAATACAAAACAACACAATACAATACGATACCATGCGATACAATACGACATAATACAATACAATATTATAATTATCTTCTCTTGACCGTATTCTGCGCGCTGCAGCACGCCTCATTGGTCATCTGCCCAAATTTGGTCATGTTACAAATTACATGCTGGAGGTTCTGCATTGGCTCCCAGTCCGTCAGCGCATCGAATACAGAATCTCGTCCTTAATATGGCGCTGCCAGCTAGGTCTTGCTCCATCTTACCTACTCAATCTTTGTCGGCCTGTGTTAAGTGCTCGGACTGGTCGGTCCCTACGCTCGGCTGTTAGGGAAGTACTCTTTGTCCCATTTGCTCGTACCTCCATCATGCAGAGTCGTGCTTTTTCTGTGGTTGGCCCAGTGGTATGGAATGCCCTCCCACTTGAGCTGCGCCTGTTCCCTAGATCACTCTCTGACACATTCTATAAGCACCTAAAAACTGTTCTGTTTGTCCGTACTGGAGTCTGGAGCGCCTCTGAGTAGTTTCCTTGAAGAGGCGCTATATAAATACTCGAATGAATGAATGAATGAATGAATGAATGAATACAATATAACAGCAAACAAAAGAGTAGTACGTAACACACCTCTTTTAAAAGTTATATAATGTAAATAAATATACTCGCGCATTTTCATATGCGTTCACACCTACCATTACGCCAATTTTCTGTCTGTTTATATAGAATTCTCTGATCAGCCGGTCACGATTTGTTCTCATGGAAACGCCTCTGATGTTCTTTGCTGCCATGACAATCGTCGCCTACGCTGAGTTCATAAAGGTTGACGTGTTATGTCATATATATATATATATATATATTATATATATATATATATATATATATATATATATATATATATATATATATATATATATATATATATATATATATATATTGGCAAATTAATACATTAAAAATGTGTGTAAAATCAACCGTTGCTTATGTTATCACTTATCCCTAAACCTACAGCCGCTCCATTTTAAATAACGCTAACATTTTCAGATCTACGACAATGCGTGAAAGCATAACCTCCTCCTCCACCCTCTCTCCCCTTCCATTTCCCCCTCCTACTCATCTGTCTCTTCTTCATCCTCCTCCTCTTCATCCTCCTCCTCCTCCTCCTCCACCTACTTTTTTAAATACTAATCCTACTACTAACCCTACATCTTCTTTCCATCGTATCCAACTAAGCCTTAAGCTATTTTTATACAGACAGACAATTACACAGACATACATATTGGAACACAAATAGACAGACAAAAGATAGACAGACAGACAAATTGACATAAACCACGTGGCAATTTCTCTCCACTTGATATCTGACTAGACGCAGCACTCGTATAATTATTAGCTATTTAATGGTTCATTTTAACTTTAGTTTTAATTGTGTTGTAGGTCAATGCGATAACGACGGCTAAACTATACGTACTCCTACTGAATAATTAAAGTTATCGATAAATAACTTTTTAACAGTGAAAAAACCTTAAAATATATTTCACAGAAGGTAAGTAGGTTAGCATGTACAAAATTGTAAATCATTCATCCGCCTGCAAACGCACTGCGTTCATTTTATAAATATAAGAAATTGATTGGAAAAATTCTGTTGTGTAATAATAACTTAAACAGAAAATAACGAGCGGCGGTCACGTGCCACAGCATCGCCAAAGCTATATTATGTAAGGTAAGTCAAGTAATAACAACAATTCCAGTTTATTATTTCGAAATGCTATACACTAACTTGACGCGGTAACTTCCATATTCTGCGTTCGATAAAACACCTCTAACACGGTTTAAAATTTCGCTATTTATTTAAAAAGCGGATTAATTCACTCAAGGTGTGTTGTGAAAAAGCTGTCATTGTTAATAACGATGTCGCTAAGCAATAAAAGCTAGCAATCATGTTATGTTGTTGGGTAATTGCGTCCTTTTTGTTGTCACAAAATTCGATAAACGAAAAAAAACTAAGAATAATGAAACTGTAAAAGAATATAGTAATTTGGAGGGGAGCAGAACCGCTGTTGGAAGATCTGTAGAACAGATTCCACCGTCTTTGGTCCGTCCTTCAGCGCCACGGCAACGTGACCCAGCGTCAGGATCGTGTTCACCGAAATCAACGTCGATTCCGTAATAATAATAATAATAATTATAATAATAATAATATCTTTTCTTTAATTAAACGCCTGCAAGACGCGCTGCGCTTTACATTTACAAGTTATGCAGTAATCTTAATTAAACTTAACTACTAACTGAACAGACAGCTTTGTAATTACACGGCGCCAATGGCAGCCTACAAAGCAAATCCGCCCAATGGGGGCTCGAACTCACTACCTCTCGCACTCTTGGCCAGCTTGTTAACCATTACTCTACCGGGCCCCCCGTTGCTGTATTATAACTAACATACGTATGTATGTATGTATGCATTTCATTGAACCGACCGTAACTTACAAACATGAAGTTCGGCTGTAACGTGCCACAGCATCGCCAAAGCTATAATTATGTCAGGTAAGTCAAATAATAACAATAATTCCAGTTTTGACTTGGTGCGGTATCTTTCAAATTCTGCGTTATATAAAACACCTCTGAAATGTTTATAAATTTCGTTATTTATTTAACAAGCGGATTAATTACGTCGATACAATGAAAATGCACCAACGATTTTAAACTTAACAGATGTCGATAAATAACTCCGCAACTTGTCGCATTCTACCAGTGCCAGTCCAAAGACTGGATAAAGGAGGGGGAGGACGACACTAATCATTTCAGTGTCGTTAAAGTTTAAACATGTAATAGTCGAAGTTTATTGTCAGTTTTTTTAAGTATAATAGTACAATAGGTATGGAACTCTGAAACAGACACTGGACAGGACTCCGTCGGGATGGAGAAGAAGATGAGGAAGACACATGAAGACCTGGCGAAGTACGATTACGCAGGGTTTGGAAGACGGCGGAATGACAGGGGAGGAAGCCAGGGTGCCTGCGGAGGATAGGATAACGTGGAGAGGCTGTGTCGCACGACAAAGGGCTAAGGTAAGGACAGTGGATATTCATGGCTAAAAACATTGTGTCCAGTATTCATTATTTACAGTTCATAATAACACCGTCCAAACAAAAGCTGTGCGCTATAGCTAATGCCCAGAGTTTCTGGGATCAGGACATAATTTGAATATCTTTCAAACGACATGCCGTACCGGTACCTCAGAGCCAATTGAAATGAAACACGAGAGCAAAAACAATTCTGCAATAAATAAGTTTAAACCGCTCTTCGAAAAGCTGTTGTGTCATATAATTGTGAGAATTTGTATAGCGATTCAAAAACTAATAGCTATTGAGAGGCATGACAGCTGCGAGGAAATAAGAAAGCTTTCAAGCAGCGAAGGGCTGAAGATGACATTCTCATTAAGACTAATAAGACTTTACAGTACATTTAACCCTTTCCCGCCGGAATTGTTTTGATACCTATCCTGTTAATGGGGTCACCCGTGACCCCATCCGGCGGGAAAGAGTTAATATCGAAGGGATATGAACCGCAACATCAATCAACATCAACAGCCAATCAGAGGTCGTATAATTATTTTATGCGTAACGGGCGATGCATACAGTTCCATCCGGGTAAACAACAGGGTATACTCTAGGCTAATGTTTTTCCTCACCTGGTCTCCATGGTAACATACCTTCTTTTGACTATTCTGAACAAACTCTCAGACCTGACGCAGCGCTCGCTAATAATCGGTGCCCTGCGTTCAGCTGCTATGTTTCTCTTTAGAAATTTTACCGTTTGCACCTAATATTGCAAACAATAATGACGTCTTTAATGGTTTTATTTTAAACACCATTTAAACATTTAAAATTATGATATATATTTCAAAAGCACGCTGGTGTATTTAATGGATACAGTTCGCTGATTCATGTTCTAGCACTTATTCATTCACTCATATCGATCATGCGACCAAAGCAAACCAAGAAATTGTTCCATGGGCGAATGCGACTCTTCAAGGCTATGTACATACGGCAATGCATTTGGAAATGATAGAAATTACTGAGAGTTTGATGTGCAACATCTGATGCACAAACACACTGCGTAGACAATCTTGTATTATTTTAGTAATATAATCTGCTAGAATCTTGACACTTGCTATGATTATCGCGCTATTGAATAGTCAAAAGTCGTGAACTACGCTTAGCTTTCTAGTGCCGTAATATAATTTTGTGGATCGTGATTACGATTACCTTGCGTTAATCTTTTAAGTTGGGTGCTCTATATATTCCTAATTAATCAGTCGGTCGTCATGGTTACAGCATGGATATTCGAGGACGATGGTGGGTTTTCACTTGGACAAACAGTGCAAATATAGATTCTACGGTATGGCTTCTTCTTCGGAGAGGACGCGGAACAGAAAAATACTATGCCTGCAAAAGTAACACGAACAGGAAGATAAATCTGTTGGTCGCCATCTTGCCACGCGATACCTTAAATGAAAAGGAGAAGATCGTCTTCAATTTCACTAAATTTTATAACAATCGGAAATAAGAACTGCAAAACTCAACGCATTAAAGCCAAAGCGCTATTTATAATGTAAATGTAAAACGTCTTAAAGGTGTTATTAGGAGGCATTTGTTTCCCTTAAAAAATATGAGATGAAGTTTCATACGTGCGTACATACATACATACCTATATACACACATACATACACACATACACTCTCTCAGCTCCAATCTCTCGATCCAAGCAACGTCACCAAGACCGGATTGGTACCGATTCCTTCCCCGTTACCATGGAAGCGAACCCCGTGGCAGTTACCATGGCAACGGACGTCTCAGAACATACGTCTACCCTGGCGCCTGGGCTGGTACATCGACGTCCACGGTTACCTAGCAACCATTGTCTGCGTGTTAGGCATCGTCGCTAACCTGCTTAACATCGTCGTCAGCTCAACATAGTTTCAATTTGAAACTAACGAGGAAAACAATATCTTATATTCTTATTATTTTGTTATAATAGGTTTTCTTATATGTTGTTACAGTTTCGTATATAAAAACCATATTATGTGTACAAGTCAAAATAAGAGCGACCTCTTTAGACACCTTTAAAACGATCATACCCGAATCTATATAAAGTGGTGCGCGATTGCGGTGCTATCTTAGAGTTCAACGCCACTATTATTATGGTAATCAGTGAAAAGCTTGAGAATGATTATTAGGAACATTCGTATTATACACCTTTGAAATTACATTAAGAGATTGTATTTAATCCTGCTGCGAAACACCTATTGATAACTCTTAAGGGTATGTATACGCTGTTTCCTTGTGTATAGAAGACCCCAACAAAACGTGAATAGTCGATCAAAACTCTTCACTTTGCTTGAAATTTAAATATAGCAACAGCAGTCACTGAACCCGTCAAACCATAACGCCGATTAGAATAATATTTATTATTGCTCGTGGGTTCGTCAATATGGATATTTACAACATGCAATAGCCACAGGAGAGTTCAGTTCAAAATGCCCACCTTGTTCACGGACACAATGACCGTAGTAGAGACAGAGAGACATGCATTTAATTAAATTCATCTGAGTAGAATAAAATTATCTTGTCCGTAGTTATGGAACCAAAACTTGGTGAACTCCAGAACAATTAAAATTTTCTTTCTCGCGTTTTTTTACCATAACAAATATTGGTTAGAACGTAAATCAGCAAGTTCGGTTATTCGATTCAAATCAATATTAATTTCAGAAGTGCAGATTTCATTATTATTAATAATCAGGTATCACCTGCACGCAATGAGCTAATCCAGTGCAAACAATATATTGATAATATTATTGTGTGCAATACAATCGTGATTACCAGAATTGCATAGACTCATAATTCAAGATGTCAAAGCAGAATATTTACCAATGTCTCCTCTTTTCATTGCGTATCAAGAAGTCCCATAATTCAGCTAACAAATAACAGTTTTTTATGCAACAAATTATAATAAATATCATAATAAAAAGGTAATGGATGCATTTGTCAGCAGTCGCCTATTTAAAAGAGATCGCAGCCCATTGGATTACACGCTCGCATTGAGAGCATAACAAGATTGCTCCACGTATATGGTGGACGTGCTTTGTAGGCTGTTATTATCATAATAAAAAGGTGTTTGATGCAAAAAACAGCATTACCTTTGCCTGCAATCGTCATTTAAAAGAGATGGTGGCGCATTTGATTGCACTCTGGTGTAGAGAGCGAAAGATGACAAGATCAGTTTTTGCACTTCACTCTTCATGTTGTTGTATTCTGTTTCGTCACCATTCTTTTTGCATTCTCTTTTCTCTTCGACCTTTTATAATATTTCATTCGAAATCTAAGTTTTTCCATTTTTGCTCTTTTCTTTCGGTAGTTTTATCTCGGCTCTTTTTTTCTTTCGCGTATGCTACTGCTCCATTTCTTGTCGCAGCGTGGACCGGGATTCGGGTGAATTCGGTGGCACCCTTAGTTTCCCAGAAGGTACTCACAGGGAGAGGACGCGTATGCCATCCTCCCCCCTCTCCTCTCAGCTGACTCCAGTGTTGTGGACTTCATTTCTCTCCACTGGATTTCTTTCTTCTGTTTCTGTTTGCAACGCTTGAAACCTGTTCTTTATCTCTTCTCTGTATTCCGTGTTATCTCCAGACATGTCGAAACGTGTGGCTTTATTCGCCTTCTTCGTCCGCTTTAGTTTGATCTTTATATTGGCCACAAGCAGCTGGTGATCACTATCGCAGTCCGCTACTGGCATTGTCTTACAGTTGTTCATTGAAGATAGCTAATGCGATCTTATCAATATGTAGTCAATCTGATTCCTAGCTCAGTCAATTGTACCGGATTTATAATTACTGCCATGGTTTATGATTTATATAGAGTGACTAGTCAATGTTAAAAAGGTGTATAACACCAAGAATTTGAGATGTCTTAGATTGTTTCAACGAACAGATACTGATCAATTAATCAGACAGGAAAGCTGGAAAGCCACATAATTTATATAACGGCAGAGGATTATATTAAAAAGATGTCTAACATTAGCCAATATTGTTAATGGTTTCTTACTGTCTTTTTTTCTTTAACAGCGCTATCCCACAACAAATATGACTGGAGTCACCCTCTTTCTCCATGCCTTGGACTGGCACGCAGGAACCCAAGCAGTGGTAGTTAAAGTCGTTGGCTGTACAGTGTACATAGCGATATATTTATCCATCAAAAAACTTTCATAGCGCGGCTAGAGAAAAATATCAGAGACGTTCCCCACCCAGGATTGGGTATTGAGGAAAGACTATAGTATTCTTTATAACATGATTAGACCAGTCCCCCTAAAAGGAACGCAGACCAAGGGATGATATTCCAAAACATGAACCCATTAACAATATCATGTAGGCATGGCCGTACACTGACAGATAAGGCGTAGAAAATGAAGTCTTACATCATTCTGAACTAGGACTCTTGGAAATGGAAGATTACGAATCTATCATAATCGAGTGACGAGTTTTACTAAATATCATACGATCCACACTTTTTAAGGTGTCTTAGCAACTCCTGAAATCTGACGCTTCAGCCAATTTCGGATTTGCCCTCACGTTAATTCAAATAATCATTATAGTCATTAATCATTATTAGCTGTGCAGCAAAGAAAATGGCACATGAAGTTTCAATTGATAATTAATTTGTTGAGATGTAATTTCACATTTTTCTTCCATTTTACAACAACTTCGCAATGCAATTTTATTTATTTTAGGTTCACATTGCTACGTTGTTTCAATGCAATTTCTCAACGTAATGTTATTTTAATTCCGTTTTTCGATGTAATTTTATTTCGACGGTTTAATACAAATAAGTGATGGGAAGTGATGCATTGCCAGTCCCACTGCTGCACGAAGGAGGGTGGTAACGCCAAAACATATCGTTATCACATGACATTATTGTCGTAAAACTTCCTATGATCGATGTTTGAAAAAGGATCCTGCTTTAAGAGTCTATCATATGTAAGATTACAGTCCTCGATACGTAGTTGGCCTTTAAGTATGGGGAAAAATCAAGAAATACAAATTCATTCCACACCTTTTTTAAAGAATTACAATATCTTATAAATTCAATGGCACGGCAAAAAACTTTATATCTTTTTGGCTCCCGGTCACAGAATAAAAGCTCAATTAAAACAATAAAAAATTAGAAAATTATTATTGACAATTATGATGTTTGTGTTCCTTTTAAGTGGACCGTTTTCCAACATATTCTGTCACACGCTCCATTTCCCCCCAATAAGATCCTACTACGGATATTGGGAGGTTGGCCATTCCACTCAGGAAGGCATACAATGGCAAAGGTGCGGTGTTGGACCATGGCAGTCCTTGCCTCTGGATAAAAGAGATCAAGTCGATCACATATCGGAAAGGGCGGGAGCAGACAGCAACAAACATAAGTCACAAAGGTATTTTGGATCTTGTCCAGTTTGAGTTCTTGAGACAAAGGGAAGTATACCTTGAATTGAATACGAGAAGCAACCGGAAGCCGGTGAAGAATATCATTAATGTAGGTAGAAATGTGGGAGTCGCTGGGTAGACGAGCAATGAGATTTTCAATGCAATAATATAATAGCATTGAGGATGTCCTTCCACTCGCAATTGGTCAGCATGATCCATTGATCTATTGATACTCAGTCGTTTGTAAATCATTGCGTTCTCTCCATCTCAGAGGCTGATTGCTGCTTAGACACCTTTTTGCATATTCCCAAAACTTTATAAAAGAGCAGTGGCACCTATAATGCATTTAAAATGCACAATCTTAGAACGCTTGTGTCCGATACTATATAAATGTGGTTCGCGAAGATTTTTCAAGTCTTTGAGTATGGTGTTGTTATAAGTAGTTCATGCAACTGGAAGGCGCAGTCAATTTAAGCAACTTTAAGATAAGAAATTTAAAAAAGATGGGTCCACTCAAGGCAAACAATATTTACAAAGCAATGCTATGGTATGATAATTATATTCTATGATATACAATTATACATTCATTCATTCTGAAGTTTACATGGCGCCCCTTCACGCAACTATTTAGAGTCTCGACTACAATGTGCTCAGAAAGAAGTTTTATGTAAAATAAGGAATAATTCTGGTTGAGTTTAGCGGTGTAGGCAAAACTCTAGGAAGGTCAATCCAGACCACAAGGCCAACCACAAAGAAGACTCGATTCTACATTAACCTAATGAACGTAAGGGACGTAATGAAACGAAACGTCATTCAATACTCAATGAGAGACAGGCTAAATTGGAACGAGGCCTTGACAACATTGCCATACCAATGCAGCTACCCTGAACTCAATACGTTGACAAAAAAAAACCAGAGAGCCAATGAAGCACCTCCAGCATGAACTTTGAGACGTGATCTTAATTATAGGGATTTTCACAAATTACAAGACAGTCTAGTAAGCCAGTCTGCTGGATGGGAGGCCAAAGTAGAGCGAAGAGCAATTATAGTCAATCCGAGATGAAATAAAGGAATGCACTAAGTTGAGAGTAGCAACGTACGTAATAGAACGGATGGCAATACGAAGCTGGCGCAGCTGATAGAAGCAGACCGGAGCAAGACAGTGAAGTCGAATGGCGAAAGTAAGTTCTTAAAATACCAAGGGAGGGGATAGAGCTGTGATGAATTGCTAGACGTGAGGTCGTTGACTAAAATCCACTTCGATGGATAAATTCCTTTGGAGATAATCGTCCACCCTGTAGAAAGATATAGAAAGCTCGTCATTCGTCTAATAAACATAAAATTCCTAGAAACATCTACCAGTTGGGTATAATTGCCCTTCACGTAATCTATCAGCGTTGCTTGAATATTGTTTATATAAAGTCGGTGAATTTCATTAAAAAGGTGTTTAACACCAATAATTAATGATGTCGTTGGATGTTGAACGCGGAGTGATAAAGCAATTCAACAAGAGAGTGGCGTTGCTGAAGAGTCTTACAATAAATGAAAAAAATCTAAATAATTTATATAGCATAAGAGCCTTTTATTAAAAAGGTGTTTAGCATCAGTCAAAATAATCAATGATTCCGATACTATGTCTTTTTCTTTAACAGCGCTTCCCATAGTAAAGATGATTCATTCATCCATTCATTCATTCCGTTTCGATAATTCATATTGCGCCTATTCAGAAGCCGACGGAGAGGCGCTCCCAGGCCAGCCACAGCTAAAAACTAAGATTTGAGCAACTTATAAAAAGCAGGTAAAATGGGAAGGCCGAAGGAGGAGGAGGCGCCGACGTTGACCCGCCGCCAGAAGAATAAGAAGACAGCCGTCTTCGAGCTGAGCTGGTCGTTGCTGGTCTGATCGTAGTCGCCAAGATGTGTATACGCAAATTTATGTAACGAGTCTATACGCTATTGCAATGCTTTAATTGAGTCGCTTCCTTATGGAACTCACTGGCCTCCACTCTGCGTTGTATTTTCATTTTGAATCGCTGTCTAAATCTCCTTCCCTCTCTCATCTTAAGACCTATTTTAGTCTAGAGATACGGGGAGCCGTTCACAAATGACGCCGAGCAGTTTTGGACGATTTTTGACCGCCCCCCCCTCGCTCACGTAATGCGCCAACACAAAATTCATATGTGTCTAGTCTGGGTTCTCACACATCGTCACAAACGTCTGAACCCTTACCTACCCTTGGTGCGTGACGTTGATAGCGGCGCTATATAAATAACTACTTAGTCAATATTACATTACACTACATTGAATCATAAAAATTAATGAAATGATGATTGATTAAACTTAGGATGGGTGGTTGTTTTGTCGAAACTGTAAATGTATGTCATTTCCTATGTATATTAAACTTAGCATCAAAAGAAACTGTGAAAGTGTATCTTTTTCCTTATATATAAAAATGGACAATACGTTAAAAAGGTGTACAAAATCAACCGTTACTCATGACCGGCTTATACCTAAACCACTCAGGTTCATTTTTATTCAGCGCTATTATTTTCAGTTTTACGACACTATGTATACCGGTACACAACGAATTTAACTCCAGCACTGCTCGTGCTCTTGAATGCAGTGCCGGCCAAAACATTGAGAAAGAAGGAGGGTGACTCCAACCGTCGAAAAAGAATCGAAGGAAACAAGCTCACCATTCTCTTTGCATGCTCTTTTGTCTTCGATCTTTTCTAATGATTCATTCAAAATCCACGTTGTTCCTTTCTTGTTCGTTTCTTTCGGTTGTTTTTATCTCAGCTCTTTCTTTTCTTTCGCGTATGCTACTGCTCCACGTCTTGTTGGAGCGTGGACCGGGATTCGGGTGAATTCGGTCAGCTTAGTTTCCCCGAAGGTACTCACAGTGAGGGGTCGCCGATGCCATCCTCCCTATTCTCAGCTGACTCCATTTCTCTCCACTGGATTTCTTTCTTTTCTTTCTATTAGCAACGTTAGAAACCTGTTCTTTATCTCTGTTCTGTATTCCGTGTCTTCTCCAGACATGTCGAAACTTGAGGCTTTATTCGTCTTCTTCATTCGCTTTAGTTTGATCTGTATATCACAAGCAGCTGGTGATCGCTATCGCCGTCCGCTCTTGACATTGTCTTACAGTTGTTCATTGATCATAGCTATCGCGATCAATCAATAATTATGTGGTCAATCTGATTCCTAACTCTGTCCCATATCCAGAACATGATTTCATTACTGGCGTGGACTGTGATTTATATACAATAATTAGTTTACATTAAAAAGGTGTCTAACACAAATCATTTAGATGTCCCAGATTGTTCAACGGATTGTTCAATAATTCATCAAACGAGCGGCATTGCCAAAAAGTCAAATAATACAATAATATGTAATTATAACGTCAGAGAATTCTATTACAATTAAAGGTGTTTAAAATTAGTCAATATTGTAAGTGGTTTCTTATTGTGTCTTTTTTCTTTAACAACGCTTTCCCATAACAAAGATTGGAGTAACCCTCTCTCTCTCCATGCATTGGACTGTCATGCAAGAACACAAGCAGTGGTAGTTTAAGTCGATGAGTATACACAGCCGTATATTTGTCAGGTAGAGGAACTTTTATAGCGCCTCTACAGATGACTATCGATCAGAAGCGTTTCCCACCCAGACTTGGCCAATGAGGAAGGTCTAGAGTATTATTTATACAATGATTAGACAAGTTCCCTTAAAGGGAACGCAGACCAAGGAAGGATATTCTAAAAGCAGGGACCCATTTAAAATATCATGTAGTCTTGGCCGTACACTGAAAAAGGGTGAAGAAAAAGAAGTTTTATATCATTCCAAACTATCGCTCGTTTTTAAAATCATTAGTGGTGCTGGGAAGGAAATCGCAACTTCAAAATTTGCTTCGACCTTATTACAACTTCACAATGCGATTTTATTTATTGCAAGTTCACATTGTAACATTGTAACGTTGTTTCATTGCAATTTCTCAAACAAACACACAAACAAACAATATTATTGTCGTAAAACTTGCTGTGATCGATGTCTATTAAATGTAAGATAACGATCATCGATACGTAAAGCAATAAATTAAACACCTTTATATTTGGCTTTTGAGTATGGGAATAATTCAAGAAATAAACGTTCAGTTCCAGGCGTGGATAAAGGAGTAGGGCGCGCTAATGGTCTTTGTTAACACGTAGTTACGTTTAACTGCGAATACCACCACAAACGTTCATTCAACACCTTTTTTAAAGCATTATAATTTTATATAAATAAAATTGGATGGCAAATAACTTTACAGTGTCGGTATCAGTGGATGAAATGCTCAAAACGAAACAAATAGAAAATTATCATGAACAAATAATTATGATGTTTGTGTTCCTTTTAAGTGGACCGTTTTCCAACATATTCTTTCACGCGTTCTATTTCGTGTGGTTCTTAAGGATCCGAATAGGTGAGTGGAAGAAGTGAAAGAAGAGAGGAGGAGGAGGAGGAGGAGGAGGAGGAGGAGGAGGAGGAAGAGGAGGAGGAGGAGGAGGAGGAGAAGATGAGTAGCAGGGTAATGAGTCAGGTGTGGATTAGGTGGTGGAAGTAAGCTTGGTTTGAGTCAGTAATGCCTTTCTGGCCCCTGTGGATCAGGTGTGGGTTAGTTGGAGGAAGGAAATGGGGAAAAAATGGGCGCATGAGTTCATTTGAATGTGGAGATAGGAGATGAGGAGATAAATAAGGAGAAGGCGGAGGAAGAGTAGGTGAAGGAAATGGAGAGGGAGAGAGGGGTGGAGGTGTAGGAGGAGGTAAAAGAGTGAAGGTTTTTAATGTGCTTTCACACATTGTCGTAACACCGAATATATTTATGATTGAATCCGTTTTAGGTTTAGGGATAAGCGTCGGTTGATTCTACACACCTTTATTACGTATTAATCTGCTAATACATATAATGTGAAAGGAAGCGTTGCTCTTTATAAATTTTACAGTTTGCACTTAAGATTGCAAACAATCACGTCGCATATTTTATCATCCCTTGATTTTAGACATCTTTAAACTGTTGCAATTCATGTTATTATATTTAAAGTGCGCTCATGCTGAGTGATTCACATCCTCTACCCTTTTATTCCCTCATAATTACTGAACATGCGACAAAAACAAACCCAGTCTATAATAATAATTGTAATTCAACCTCAAGCAGAAAATTTATCATTGGACAGACAATGAGTTCCGGAAAAAATATTTTCATATAAGGGCAGATCTTTTATTAGTCATCAGCTAATCGGTATTAATCACCGCAATGACAGGCTTGTAAAAGTCGCTCTGTATAATTATAGTGCGTTGATTGAAGAGGTCATCGGAAAATATACAACACCTCTTTTAATTATGATATCTTCTTTATAAGAGAAAACATAAGCGCTGTGTTCGAATAATATCAAGTCAGGATGTGACAAACGAAACAACAAAAGATAGATAGTAGAAAACTTAATATGTTCTGTACAAGTTGACGTCACGATTCTTTTTATAGCTTCAAAACAATCGTGAACAGCGTGCCGCTTATGAAACCAACATTTTGGACAATGGAAAAAAAATCCGTTTTGACATCGTCGGGCCTTTTGCCTTCTATATTGGTAGCTCAGCCGAGAGAGCGCTGGTCGATAAACTGAGTAGTCATTGTCGCGACCTGGGTTCAAGTCTCGCTCAGGGCAAAAATTTATTTGAATTTTCTCTCAGCTGCCAGTGGCGCTATTGTGTTGTTTGCCTCGGGGCTGTTGAAAATAAGATCTCCCCTCCCACTCCTGGCTTGGCCGTGTCAGGAGCGTTCCAGCACTTAGGCCATTAGTGTTAAGTTACCGAACCTGTTGTAGCCGACCTGCGTGTCGTGCGAAGCTTGCCGTATTTCGTAAAACTTGAACCTGTAATCGTTCTGCGGTCTGTCAGATTGAATGTTAATAAACGAAGATTATTATCAGTATTTTATTATTTTGTTATATTTCATTTTCTATGGTAACTCGACCAGGATCACCTTTGAACTACTCTTACGGGAACCCTTTTGACTTGACGCAGCGCTCGTGAATAAACTGGCGCTTCGCGTTTGGCTTTCGAGTAGGCCTAGAGTGCTTTAGAAGTTTGGAGAATACGATTACGATCATCACCATTTGAGCACTTTAGAAAATAAAAAATTCCAATAGGCCTATCTATAAAAAGCTTAGTGTGAATAATGTTCATACGAATTCTTTACTAGACACACAAAATAACGTTTTTTCCTGAAAGTAACTAAAGAAAATGAGCAACATCAACAAGGTTGACAACAACCAAGAATTTGCGAACTTTGCAAGATCGCAAGCGCACGATTGAAGGTCAGTGTCGCGAGACGCAACATATTTTAAAATAAAAAGGCACCATAAAATCATTTTTTCATATTTTTGACCCCTCTCGCTTATTTTTCCTTCTAGCACTTTGTTGAGTTAGCGAGGCCTTCTGACACATTACTGGTTCAGTACATTGCTCTTAGGTGCTGTAATATGCCGAGCAAATTTCTGTCCAGGGTAACGGCCTCTGTTGTCATAGACCAGGGGTCTCAAACTCAAGTCAGCATGTGGGCCGCATTTGAAATTTTTAATGACTCGCGGGCTGCAAAAATAAAAATATTCTCGTGCACGTGAAACTATATAATTAGTTATGTGCCATTGCAGCATGAAATAATGTAATGATGATACAACCCTGTAAAATTCACATATTGTTTCACGTGCACGAGAATATTTTTATTTTGCGGCCCGCGAGTCATTAAAAATTTCAAATGCGGCCCACATGCTGACTTGAGTTTGAGACCCCTGTTCTAGAGGGTGGAGGTAACATGTATCTCCAAAGACATTTACCCATTAGAGTGTATTTTAACCAACGACCTCGCCTCTAACAGTTCATCACGCTACTGACCAACCTCTTAATATTTTAAGGACCCACTTTTGGTCCTCAACTTCATCGTCTTGCCCGATGCTGCTACTTTCAGCATTGCACTGTCATCCTGTCTCTTACGTCTGTTGCTGCTCCTACTTTAGTGCATTCTTTCATTACAATGATAAGACAGATGATGTGAAAATCACTCTGAAAAGTGCATCTATTTCGATCATGAGAACTCTGTGCAGCTTAGTTGCTTGACTAAGTGAATTGAATCGCGAATGAAAGAAATAAATATAAGTAAAATTGCAGCTCTAGCAAGATTGTTTCGACGTAAATGGTCATTTTAGTCACAAGATCGCAGAAATTGAACTGAAACAAACGACTTTCAGAAACACCTTTTAAAAGCTCTCTCGGATAATTATATATATAGAAGAATCATCTCTTCAATCAATGCGCCTTCATTTCTTGTAGACGTGATTGGGTTTTAGCTTTTGTCGCATTAATCTACAAGTTAAATCAACGACTGGACTTCCCAAGACAATCAAATCGAATCGATTAAATAATCATTTGTTACATGGCATTGAGATCGATGAAAGATTCTTGCTTAAATTATTACAGTAAGCTAATTATCGTTGAAATAGAATTGGTGATAATAGAAAGCAATTATGAGACGAATTATTGCGTGAATAATAGAAGCTGAATTGACGAAAAGAAGTTTCGACATATAGAAGTCGGATTGATGAAAATGATATTTTTTGAGTAGAAGTGCTAGCATTGAAAAGAATCTTGCCTATTATTGCCATAGGGATGTGGGGTCGCCCCCTCCCCAAATGACGTCACGGAATTTTGGGCGGTTTTTGACGTTCACTCCCCCACGTCACTCGCCAACACAAAATTGATATGATATCTAGTTCGGGACTGTCACACATCGTCACAAATGTTTGAACCCCTCCATCCCCTATTGGTGAGGAACGACAATTTTGGACAGTCCTAATCGATCTGGGAGCAGTGTTGAATGGCGCCATAGAACCAACTGAATACATGTCATTTCATTACAAGTTTCTGGGCCATCAAATGAATTAACTTGATTATTTATGGAGAAACTGTAGATGCATATTATTAATATTATTAATTGCACACTGTGTGTAAGTGCCACATCCGTAAATATCTGTTTATGTTAGTTAGGCTACTATAATTACATACCTTTTTTCAGAGAACTTTTTCCCATATAAGTAAGTACATGCACACCTATAGGAGAACACAATTTGTAAACCTACGAAACACTTTCTGATAGCACACAAGAAGCAGCATGCTGTGAACTATTTGGCTGTTGTCGCGATTGTTACGAACTCACCAGTGTTCAGAAATATCACCGAGCTAACAAAATTTAGATAAGTTTGCTTGTCTCGAAATATAAACTAAGAGTAAACGAACAATCTAAGTCAAAATATGACTTGGTAATATCAAGGCTTCAGTGACGGCTGAGGTGTAACACCTTTTTAATGTAATTTAAATTTCAGCTCCATTGTCTGAATGAGATGGTTTGGGAGAACGATTGCATGAGAATCAGTGTCATGGTCACGAATATGTGTGTATGGAGTCAGGTGAGAATTGTTTAGACTTTAAGAAAGTCTTCTAAGCAATACAATACAATGTAGTAATCATTTAGTACAATACAATATAATTATTATACAAATGTATGTTGATTGTTTCAAAACACAATTGAACGATCATCTTTGATAGCTAATGTTTCAAGAGTTGCTATAGTTTCAAAATCTACATCAAAGATCGCTCAACATCGAGACATTTATTTATCGTGTCGATCCTTAATAATTATATTATCGGTTGTCACCTTTTTACAGGTGTCTAAGGAATCCGGCGATTATTGAAAGAGTCGCAGTGTTAGTCGTAGTAGCAATTTGTGTTCTACGATGCTGTGTGGTAAAAAAAACTCATTTACGTCGCCATCTTGTTTTTTTCTTGATTGCTACTGGTACCGTCAGTGTACGGTCACGGATGGATCAAATTTCTGTTGTTGTCATAGACCCTCGTCAAGTCCACCCCGCTGACCGGCGTTCCTGTCACCGAGGAGGTGGTCCCCATCTGGGAAGGGAGAAGGAGGAGGAGGCGCCGCCGGTGTATCGGCTGCCACTATCCGCCGCCAGAAGAATAAGAAGACTGCGGTTGCTGGTCTGATCGTCGTCGCCAGAATGTGTAATATTGTGTATACGCAAATCTATGTAAAAGAGTCTGCAATGCTTTAATTGAGTCGTGACCTTATGGAATTCACTGGCCTCCACTCTACGTGGTGTTTTCTTTCTAAATCTCTCTCTCATCTTAAGTCCTATTTTAGTCTAGGGATATGGGGGCCGTCTACAAATGGCGTCAAGCAATTTTGGACGGTTTTTGACCCCCTCTCCAACGTCATGCGAGTAACACAAAATTCATGTGTGTCTAGTTTGGGACAACACAAATCGTCACAAATGTTTGAACCCTTACATCCCCTATATAGGTGCGTGATGTCAATTTTGGACGGTCCCTATAGCACTGGAAACATTCCTGAATGGTCACGGTTGTGAGCAGCGCTATATAAATAACTACTTACTACACATTGTATTACTTTGAGCCATCCAAATAAATTAAATGAAGATTTATTACACTAGGCAAGGGTCTTTGTTTTCGGGAAACTGTAAATGTGTATTATTTCCTAACTATATACATGTGTAGAAATGCGTTAAAAAGGTGTAAAAAGTCACCTTTACTCATTCCTAAACCAAATTGGTTCATTTTTATTTAACGCTAATATTTTCAGTATACGACACTATGTAGGCCTATGTACAACAAAAGTAACATCGCCACTGGTCGTGCTCTTGCATGCAGAGTCAGTCCAAAGCATTGAGAAAGACGGAGGGTGACTCAAATCATCTTTGTTTTCAGAACGTGTTGAAAAAGAAAAGAAAAAAACCACATGTCTATAAAGATGTCATTGATAATGTTTGAGTTTAGAAACCTTTTTAATAGAATTCTGCGACGTCATATTTATAACGCTTCTGCTTATATTTTTTAAATTTATTCAGCAATCACTGAATCGACGCAGAACAATCTCTGACATTGAAGCGCGTCGGGCCCTTCCCTCTGCTGCGAAGGGACAACTGCTTGTTCCACGGGCTCGCTTGGCTACCAGACAGTGTCGAGCCTTCTCGGTTGTGGGGCCGTCAATCTGGAATGACCTCCCCCCTAACCTCCATCTCCTCCACCTGACCAGTCAATCCTTATTCCTTAAGTCCCTTAAATCTTTTTTCTATTGCCGTGGCTGGGCTGGGAGCGCCTCTGAGTAGTTTCTTGAAGGGGCGCTATATAAATGCTAATTATGAATGAATGAATGAATCGAGGAAATCAAAATTGTTATACACCTTTTTTAATAAAATTAAATATCTTTATATAGTTTACTCCCTTGCAGTACAGATATATTTTACGCTTCTATATGCGACAGGGCAAAAATGGTAGATATAGTCTGCAAAGAAATTCCTCCAATGGAAATGATTTTAACCCACGGCTCTGCGAGTAGCAGCCACACACGCAAAACACTGGTCTAATAAGCTACCCTCAGTATTTTAACATAGGCAGTTTTTAAAATGTTGGTCACTTTGATATTGAAAAATAGCAGAGAACTAAAACTTTGAATATCTTGCGAGGCAGTGTAAGCAGATTTTTACTGACGGTAGCAATAGAAACAGAGAAAATATGGAGATATGTTAAATACAATGATACAGTGCAATGGGAATTCAGCTGGAAAGTGAAAGACAACAACATTACCACCACCACCACAGACACCAACATCATGATCATCATCGTCAAAATCAACAGCAGCAGCAGCAGCAGCAGCAGCAGCAGCAGCAGCAACAACAACAACAATAGCAATGACAATTTATATGGCGCAGAAACAGAGCGTACATGGGCGCCTAAAAATCACCATCATCAGCAGCATCATCATCAGCATCATCACCGTCATCTGGTGGAATGTGGTAATTTTGGATGTAAAAAGAGAAAGTCCTTCGATGCATTTTTCTCAGTTAAGTGCATAATGGAGGTCTAGACCATTTTGCTATCGGGATATACGGACCACGAGAATCACGGCTGATATTAAACACCTTTATTACGTTTCTATCAAGCGCTTCATAAGATCGTTGTTTCGACGGACGGACGGACGGACGCAAAAACAGAGCGTACATGGGCGTCCGTCCGTCCGTCCGTCCGTCCGTCCGTCCGTCCGTCCGTCCGTCCGTCCGTCCGTCCGTCCGTCCGTCCGTCCGTCAGTCGCTGACACGGCAAATTAAAAAGTTTAAAAAAGAAACTGCTCAAAAGAAATGGAAAAAAGTCTGCCTCACGAAGCCCGTTAAGTGAGTCGTTGTTGAAAGAAGCAACATGCAATTAAACGTATAGTGTTTAGTATCAGCCTACCTTATGAATCTAATCCATCAGAGTTTATCAAACAAAAGCACGTTAAATTGCGCTTGCAAGGAAACACCTTTTAAACCAATTACAATCGGTCTACATGTATATATAAATCCTTCATTCACGAATGTACGTTTTGCCTTTTCTCGCAATCAATATTTCGCTAAATTACTAATCGATGGCAAACATATTAAGAGGACAAAGTTTTTATGTCGTCCGTCCGTCCGTCCGTCCGTCCGTCCGTCCGTCCGTCCGTCCGTCCGTCCGTCCGTCCGTCCGTCCGTCCGTCCGTCCGTCCGTCCGTCCGTCCGTCCGTCCGTCCGTCCGTCCGTCCGTCCGTCCGTCCGTCCGTCCGTCCGTCCGTCCGTCCGTCCGTCCGTCCGTCCGTCCGTCCGTCCGTCCGTCCGTCTACTGATACATTGTATATTTTAACGTGTACAAAAAAGTGACACGCAATTAAATGTAGAATTTTAGTGTCAGCACACTACATGATTCTAATCCACTTGAGTTTATCAAATAAAAGTGCGTTAAATTGCGATTGCCAGTAAACACCTTTAAAACGAATTAAATCTGTCTATATATAGATCCATCCTATAGGAAAAGGACGGTCTTGTACCTTGCTCTTAAGTGCTGTAATACGCCGAGCAAATTTCTGTCCAGGGTAAAGGCCTCTGTTGTCATAGACCCTGGTCAAACCGGATCCATCCAAAAGGACGTTTTCGCTCCCTCCACGATCAATATTTCGCTAAATTACTAATCGCTGACAAACATAACATGTCGAAGTTTTTTCTCGTTTCTATTGTAGGACTGCCGATATATTTAATATTTGTTGGCTTTAAGAGACTATTATTATAAGTGTTGACAAACTATAACTACTATTACTAGTAGTTCTACTATATTGCCACTATAATTTGGCTACTATTACTGGCCGTCAGTCCGTCCGGACAAGGAGGAAACGCATGAGGTGGATGTGGAGATGGAAGATAAGGAGAGAAAGGGAAGAAGAAGAAGAAGGGAAGAACAAGAGAAGGAGGAAGAGGAGAAATAGTCGGACTAGGATGAGTATGGAGGAGTATGGGATGGCGATGGAAGGGAATAGGAAGGGAATTAGGAATTATTCTTACCAATTATTAATTATTATTACAATTATTGTTACTGTTACTTTTATTATTATAATAACCATTTTTATTATTACTATTATGATTATTACTAGTAGTATTAGTATCATTGTCACTGATATAATCGTCGTCGTCGTCATCATCATCATCGTCATCATTATCATTACAATTATTATTGTTACCCGAATCGATGTATTAATAATCTCGCTAGAACAAAAAAGACGCCTGCATTATCATAAGACTCCTCTGACCCTGACACTGTCATACGACTAAATTTCAATAGTGCATCTTTCACATCTATAGTGCATCAGGAGCTGGCGGATGAACAAATTGGTTTTAAATCCTTCAATTATATATCTAATGCTGAAAGCGCTTTAAAGGTGTCCAAGATTATCTAGCGGATGCAATGCTCCGGCTTCTGTTCGTTTTGGGCGCGCTGTAGTCGGGAGCGCCTCAGAGAAGATATTGTTACTTGAAGAAGCGCTATATAAATGTCCGAATGAATGAATAAATACAGACAGACAAATTGTCAGACAGACAGTCAGACAGACTGACAAATAGACAGACAAATATACAAATTGGCGGATAGACATACATAAGGTGGTAATGAATGTAGGGCATCGGTTATTTACGAGCGCTGCGTCTAATCAATTGGGTTGTTTGGATAAATCAAAGGGAAAAATGGTTACCATGGTGACCAGAGAAGGCATGGACATCAAATGTGTCCGCACAGCAGAGATCGGAAGTTTATAATGTAGTCACACAAAAACTGTTTATTACTCTGGATTATAGTCAATGACAATGCAAATTGAAATTGAAGTGCGTTGCCTGGAGGATATACGGACATACGACATACGGCGAATGTCGCTGATCAGACCATTACCAAAGATGAACTCCGCCGTTGGTTGCACGCTGCCAGTGCCAGTCCCGGGCATGAATAGATTGAAGAGACGCTATTACAAGTGCACATACAAACAGATAAACAAATAAGCTAATATAATTATATGACACTACAAAGCGAAGTGCAATAGTTTTTCTTAAACACCATTTTTTCTATTTAACAAACGCTTTATAAATTCGTTTTCCCAAATGAATATATAATGTTTGTTTTTAGTTGCCATGACATCACAGCCGGCGCACGGAGTTAGTGAGACAGATAATTAATTGTTAATTGTAACTCCGAAACTGGTTTCACTCTGCGAGTGCCAGTCCCGGGCATGATTAAAGGAGCAGTGACGTTAAACTGCAAATACACATGAACAATTTACGGGTGTTGACAGACAGCAACCAGAACCCAATAATTTCCACATGACAATGCGATACTTTAGGCTTTATACAACAGTTGACACCTTCAAAACGGTACGAGACAATATTATAACAGCGTATTAATCTTACCCATTCAATAACACGAACTATCACTAATATTTCATCAGGAGCACGATTCATTTGATGTTACCTCGCATTCAGGTATAATACAAGTCAAATCTAATGCTTTTGGCAAAGAAGTAAGGAATGCTTTATATAATTTTAACGCACACAGTATTGCCAAGTGTGAATTTCATTCATTTATTCATCTATTCATTGATTCATTCAAGCGCTCCCGACTCTAACACTGCAAAAAGGACAGTTTTGAGTTTAATAAAGGAAAAGGTTCTATTCTGCATCGTTGCAGTTCGTGCAAATGGGACCAAGAGCAATCCCTTCTGTGCAGAACGGAGGTATTTGGTACTCGTGGAGCAACAAAGCTCTCGCAAGTAGTGTGGGGCGATTTCAAGCTGGCATTCCTGGTTATTACTGAAACATTTTTTAAAAATAAACTCAAAACTCTTCTTTTTGCCGTGCTAGAGTCGGGAGCGCTTCTGAGTAGTCCCCTGGAAGAAGCGCTATATAAATTCTTTAGTGAATGAATAATGAAGACTAACTTATTAACTTTTTAGCTCCAGATTTTTAAACTATATAATGCTGTTAAGATCTATTTTAAAGGTGTCGATTGATTATTCACTTGATTACACGCAATTGCTGACCAGCAACGTCCACCGTCACCCTGGGCGTAAGTCCTCTACTGTAACAGTTGTCATGTCATGTCATGTCATGTCACACCGACGTCGTCGCTTCGTGACGGTTGTCTGCATGAATGGACCAATGCATTCGAGCAATATCTGTCATTTACGGTCCTCAACAGATCAACTACAAATCCCGTCAATACTGTCCTGTTGTCGCATGCTGTGAATAAGGAAACGTAATTTCTCTCTACTACACCTTCAGCATTTTCTGGCATCGACTATAAATCCGATCTCTGTTGTGAGGACAAATTTTGAAGGGGTGGGTAGTTTTCGTACAACTAGCCGTTGAAGGGTTTTATCGAATGCTTTAATGGCGACCATTCACTGGCGGTCATTTGTTACATATAAATATATTAAATGAAGCATGTAAAAAGGTGTTTTAATCAATAATAATCTTTATTGAACAATCCAATTGACATAACACAACCGATTACAGTTTACAGTTACGCGATTGAAACAGTTCACAGGAACACAAATCACAGAATACATAAATCTCAACCACTAATGAGAAATGGGGCGGAATTCAATTTCTATCGCTCTATTTATAGTTTTGGTTACAGTGATCTCTGATGGATGGATCCGATTTGACCAGGGTCTATAACAACAGAGGCCGTTACCCTGGACAGAAATTTGCTCGGCGTATTACAGCACTTAAGAGCTTTCTTCTTTCGAAGTTTTTTTTACTTTCATAGTCAAAGATTTATTTAAACTACGGGTTAGGAGTTTCATATACATATATAATAATGTTTAAAACTGTTTTAAAGGTGTTTAATGTGGACTGATTCTTTTCACATTCCTACACATCATTGCTGATTGGCGACATCTGTCCTCGCACTGTACCCCTTGCACTTGATTAAACCTAGCAGATATTTCAGCTGCAGTGGCATGAATCATTAATCAAATGAATAAACAGCTCTTCTGTTGCAATAGTTAGCAAACTTTGAATGTGTAAACTGTTGTCCGGGCATATAGACCTCACTGCCATCTCAGACCTCCAGAGTAACCCTGTGCTGATATCTCTTTTAACTGAGCAGTCAGCTGACTAGACGCAGCATTCGTGAATAAGTGGATGCCCTGCAATAAATTTTTGGGGGGTCCCGTAGCTCAGTGGAGAGAGCGCTGGTCGATAAACTGAGAGTCAATAACGCGAACCGGGTTCAACCCTCACTCAGGGCAAAAATTTATTTGAATTTTCTGTTAGCTGCCATTGGCGATTTGCTGTTGTGTTGCTTGACTCGGGTTCTGCTAAAAATAAAGATCGCCCCTCCCACTTCTGGCTTGGCGGATCATAAGTGATCCAGTACTTAGGCCATTAGTGTTAAGTTACCGAACCTGTTGTAACTTATGGCGCATTAAAAATTTATCCCGCTTACAATTGCTAACAGTAATGATAACTTTAAATTGCGTTGAACCTTTCAAACGTTTATTCATTTGGTATATATAAAATGTCAGCACTTGCGCCATAATAATTTACACATCTAAATTAAATGTTAACACACATCCTTCCTATTGATCATGGCTACGGGGACAAAAGGATAAGTTTCGAAAATTTAAAACTAATAATGTCTAAATTGTAGACCACCGCCACGAAATTAAATAAACCCCGAAGTTGTCCCTGTCTATTTATAGGTTCCTTCGTGAACTTCAATTTTCGAAAATTAAAACAAAAATGTCTAATTTGTAGAACAAAAGTCCCGAAATAAAATAAACCCCCAATGCTGTCCCCGTCTACAGGTCCCTTTCGTGAACTTCAAGGTCTTAGGACGGCGTTAATGCCGTTGGAAATACATGCAAAGTATATACTGATATTTTTTATGTCTATCTTCCAATGCACAAAGCACATTTTGTACAAAAAGCATAATACTTGATGGACTGACATTTTCGGATTTGCCCTCACGCTTATTAAATTTTTAGTTGTGCAGGAAAGGAAATAGCACATGAAGTTTCAATTGATAATTTGTTGAGATGTAATTTCACATTTTTCTTCCATTTTACAACAACTTCGCAATGCAATTTTATTTATTTCAGGTTCACTTTGCTACGTTGTTTCATTGCAATTTCTCCACGTAATTTTATTTTAATTCAATTTTTCGATGGAATTTTATTTCGACGTTTTAATACGAATAAATGATAGGAAGTGATGCATTGCCACTGCTGCACGAAGGAGGGTGGAACGCCAAAACATATCGCTATCACATGACATTATTGTCGTAAAACTTCCTATGATCGATGTTTGAAAAAGGATCCTGCTCTAAAAGAGTCTATCATATGTAAGATGACAGTCCTCAATACGTAGTTGGCCTTTAAGAATGAGGAAAAATCAAGAAATAACATTTTCATTCCACACCTTTTTGAAGCATTAAAATATTTTATAAATACTATGGCACGGCAAAAAACTTTATATTTTTTTGGCTCCCGGTCACAGAAGAAAAGCTCAATTAAAACAGTAAAAAATAGAAAATTATTATTAACAATTATGGTTGTTCTGTTCCTTTTAAGTGGACCGTTTTCAAACATATTCTGTCACGCGCTCCATTTTCCCCCACAATAAGATCTTACTACGGATATTGGGAGGTTGGCCATTCCACACAGGAAGGCATACAATGGCAAAGGCGTGGTGTTGGACCATGGCAGTCCTTGCCCTTGGAACCAAGAGATCAAGTCGATCACATATCGGAAAGGGCGGGAATAGACTGCGACAGCGTAAGTCACAAAGATATTTTGGATCTTGTCCAGTTTGAGTTCTTGAGACAAATGGTAGTACCTCGAATTGAATACGAGAAGCAACCGGTGAAGAACTTCAGTAATGTAGGAAGAAATGTGGGAATCGCTAGGTAGACGGGCAACGAGATTCTCAGTGCAAAAATGTAGTTGCATTGATTATGTCCTTCCACTCGCAATTGGTCAGCATAATCCATTGATCTATTGACACTTCGTTATCTCAGATCCTGATTGCTGCTTAGACACCTTTTTACAAATTCCACAAATTTTATTAATGCTTGTACTAACCTGATCTCAAGTGTTGTAATACGCCCAGCAAATTTCTCGATGTTTTACCCATATAATATATTTCTACAAAAAACATAACTATTCCAATGTTGATTTTTGTCTCCAGTTTAGAATTTCCCACCATTATTCACATCATATGCTTTTGAAATTATGAAGTGAGTTTAATGAATTATCCTACAGGAAAGAAATTAATCGAGTCACATTTCTACTATTAATCCCTTAATTAGGGTGGATCCAGGTTTGACAACGGAGGCCCTTTCCCTCGACAGAAAATTAGTTAGCATATTGCAGCACTTTAACCATTAATTAGTCTTTATATAAAATCTGAAAAAACCGTTTGTATACATAAATACAGAGACGTAATGGTAAGTGGGTTTTCTATCTACTCTGGTATATTCTAGTCTATAATAAGTCATCATCATCATCAATATCTTTGGGCTCAATGCCCGTAAGAGTCCGACGCCACTCTCTGTCCGAGTCTGTCTCGTGTCATGCTGCCCAGCTTCAACAGGTCTGGTCAGCAGGTCTGCTCCATACCATTAGCATATTGAAGCAGCTAGACCACCTTGTCTGAATGAAGAGAATATTGGGAGAGAGGCATGAAGGACAACATGGATCAATGCCCGTATGTGTCCCATGCTTTCTCCTCCGACTCTCCACCGGTCTGTCCTGACCGGCCTGTGCATGTCTGCTCCACATCATGACACCTTCAAGCATCTGGGCCACTTGTGTCGTGGTTTTTGCGGATTTCAATCGTCTTGGTCTTTTACTGCCAGCGTATCGCCACCCACCTGGCAAGCCTTCCTCCTTTGTTCGGGCTTAGGACCGGCACAGGGAAGTTGTTGGTTCCCTGTGGCGGAGGATGTATGCAGTTGAACGTCGTGCCCAGGACCTTATAATAAGTAATCTTATTGAATCTGTAATAAGCTTGTATAGTCCTGACTCTGCCTTTATTATTACGTGCTTATTGATATTGAACGTCCTCAGAATGTAGAATAGCGTAGAGTTCGTGTATAACAAAGAGTGTCAAATGATGTCACAATTGTATTGCAGGCTGTTTGTTCTGTTAGTGGTTAAGATCGGTAATTAGTATTGAATCTTGTAATCATGCTGCGTGGTGTGAGTTTGAGAACTTAACGAAGATTTAGTATTATTGTAAGTGAATACAATGTTGTAGCGCAAACACTTCAGTTGTGCCAACTGCAGTGTTTGCGTTTAGGCATAGACACCTTTTAAACGGTTCATATTAATGCTATGTGTACGACGATAGCGATTAATCTATAATGCTGCGCGTTTCCTTGATGACTAAATTGTGAAATCATTTCAACGAATCCGATTACTAACTTGTTTGTTTGTATGTGCACTAAGTCTTGTCATAGCGCTCATTCAATCTACTAGTCAGAGGCGCTCCCGACTACAGCGCGGACGCTGCATCGGAGTTTCACGCCGAAGCGCTAAGCAATTGGCGAAAGATGGCGGGCGATCTGCCATATTTAGCATTTCTTTGGGAGGGAGGGTGAGGGTAGGGTGGAAAGGGAGGGGAGGGTGGGGGCCATTTAGACCACAGAGCCTAAGTGCAAAGCCTCAAAAGATGCAGGTGCGAGAATGAGTCATGAGTTTGATTAATGTGATATTGTACGCATTAATTAAATAGTTTATCATATAACTTGTTTGCCCCGATGTATACAGAATCCCTCAGGGACTTCACTGCCGCCTAGTCTAAAAAAACAATCTGGAAAGGCCCTATTCATATTCTGTGTCCTGATCGGCGAGCGTTGTATCATCAGCGAGATTCGCTAAAACAAAATGTATATTTTTTTAATTGAAAAAGTCGGATTATATGCCTATAGCATTGTTACAAAGGCAATGTGGAAGTAAAACAGATGGTGTTCCCACGTTGGACTGCTACCGAGATTCCAGGACTCGCTGGATTCCAATGCAACCGCCACAAAGGCATTTACGGAGGTTCTAGCAACCAATCTCCTGCGTGTGGTGCCTGAGAGGCTAGAGACACAGGTATAGTTCCATAACAAACAATAATTCAAAAGTGAAATTAATTATCAATCGTCATAGTAATGTTCAATTTTCTAGAGCGCCACTATAAGGCCAAGTCAAGTGCAGTATTCGCAGACTCGTTCAGTGATGCCCATGCCTTTTTGATCCAGAGGCTGTTCCATTCTCTTTGACGGTGAGCCGCTGATCCGGATGATGGTTCAGATCCCGTCAGCGTTGACCATGCTTTTAAAGCTGTGTCCAATAGGCCGTCCGAGATGTCATCTGATTCTTGTGTATCTTTTCAACGTTTCCCCACACCTTTAAAACGTTTATAACTCAGCCTATATAAATTACGAACGCGTTCATGGAGCGACTTGCTTTGGAATTTAAACACAGGTAGTTCTATAGCAAGCAATAATTCTAAAGTGAAATTAACAATTAATCGTCATAGTAAAGTCCAATTTTCTAGAGCGCCACTTTAAGGAAAAAGCGTAGGGCACCAGCTTATTCAAGAGCGCATCAATGCACTCACGTGCTCGTCGTGCATGAGCACTGTATTTGTTGGAATGAAACTTGCGTGAATGGTTGAGTGAGCGACACATCGCCATAATACGCTCCATTCACCTTCGCATCCGCGACTCAACGGGTGTGGGGCATTAACCCCAGGGACAAATGCTCTCCCGAATTAGCCTAGAAAGAATTAGAAAAGAATGTAACCCCAAGAAAGAATAGGAACTATTTTCATAATTCATAATTTTGATGAACGGATGAGAAAATGAACGAGCAAATGAATGAACGAATAGCTGAATAAATAAAGAAAAAAAATGTCTAATAAATATATTCATTTCTTATTCAGTGAGAAGTCCGTCTTAGAGAGCATAATAATAATAATTAATTCAGCAGTCAAGAGCACTAAAAGAAAACAAATGTGATAACTGTACAACGAATTTCCCAGTATATTCTGCCTGTCACTCAAATTAGCAACGAAATCAATCCAATAATATAATAATTTTTAGTTGTTATGTTTACTTGTTAAGCCGCATCAGTACGACGAAAATTATTTATGAAGAAGGTTTCCGACGATGACGAACATGCGTTTCGCTTTGAATATGAAGTCGAAGCCATGCAAAGTGAATTATAGGAGCGATTTACATATTTAAAAAGGTGTGTTGTGTGAGCGGGAATCGCGCATAAGCGTTTAGCCATCTTAATAAAGATTCCAATTCGTATTGCTGCTCCTGCTTCTTCTTATGCAGTTGGTACAACGATGATGATGATGACGATGACAATGACGACGACTACGACGACGACGACGGCGATGACGATGGCCACGACGATGACGATGACGACGACGACGACGTCAACGACGATGATGATGACGATGTTGATGATGATGATGATGATGATGACGGTGATGATGATGATGAAAGATTGTTGTTTGTCGTCACCTTTTTATCGTTTTGATAACGCTCTTTATAGGTCACGAACGCGTTCAATCACTGAGATATTCAACACGGCTAAAATGAGAGGTATTGAGCAAGGTATGCGCAGCGAAAAGGGGAGTCCATTCCATGAGCTGCAGCCAACAAACGAGTATCCTCGACGCTGTATAACCGAAACGCCCAGCGTCCCTCTGAGTAATTGGGATTAAAAACGTCAATTTCTAAGTAATGAATTTTGTAAGTTTTATTCAAAGCAGCTCGATAGCATGCAATATAATAATAATAATAATAATAACCAGTAAATTATGATTAGGTCAATTAAATGTTTAACACTGAGTGGCAAAGGATGTGACAAAAGACCTGTGTAATATCACTTATTTGATAGGCACATGTGTTTTTCTCTTTGTGTGGTCATCTTTATCAAATAATCCTTTTGAACTTATTAGTAAAAACAATAAGAACTTCATAACGCGGATGCTGTATAGAAAATGTTCATTACATTACACTACATTGAGCAATCAAAGCAAATTAAATGATGATTGATTAAACTAAGTATCGTCCTCTGATAAACTTTGAATGTATGGATGGACGATTTGACCAGGGTCTATGACAACAGAGGCCGTTACCCTGGACAGAAATTTGCTCGGCGTATTACAGCACTTAAGTGCATTAAACTAAACTTTGAATGTATATTATTTCCTGCATATATACAATTAGAAAAATACGTTTAAAAGGCCTATAAAATCAACTGTTACTCATGACCGACTTGGTCCTATGCCAAACGGCTTCATTTTTATCTTACGCTAATATTTTCGGTTATGTATGTACAACGAATTTAACACCACCACTGCTCGTGCTCTTGCATGCGGTGCCAGTCCAAAGCACTGAGAAAGAAGTAGGGTGACTCCAACCGTCGTTGTTTTCAGAACGCGTTGAACGGAAAAGAATGAAAACAGCGAATAGGTCTATAAAGATGCCATTGACAATGATTGAATTTAGAAACCTTTTTAATAGAATTCTGCGGCGTTATATAAAATTTTCTTCCATCTCGCTCGGGGTTTAAATTAACTTGAATCAACGTTAAACAATCAAAGATATCAAAAATAGTTAAACACCTTTTTAACTACATAAAATATCATTATATAGTTCGCTCTTGCAGAAAATGTATAATATGAGCCGCTGCTCTCGCCATTTGAATATCACAATCAGATTGCCTTAAGGCTATATACTTCCAGTAAAGGGTATTTGTAAATGACATGTAAACCATAATGTCGTATATGCATGTATGGTTAGATATCAATTGAGATGCATAAAAACCAAACCTAAATGTAATTGTTAAAGACTCTGCAATGAATCACTTTTTCACCAAATATCGTAATTTTCTAATTAAAATGACTTATTCACATACGTAATGCATGCCTATAACAATATTGGATTTTTTTGGATTGATATCTTATTGGAGATGCAAATGTGCAAAATAAATCGCATGCTAATATCTTATTTATTTGTTAAAGATTTTTGAGTAATTTTTACTTAAACAATTTTGAGTTTCAGATGTATGTTATGATCACTGATCAGACGGATTCTTTTAAAATTTGCTATAATCTTATCATCTTATGCTGCAACAGTTGTCGCATGCGACAAAATGTCCAAAGAATTCGTCTGATGTTATCAACTAAAACAAGTTTGCTGTTAAACAAATGAACAATGATGTTGCAATGACACCGTTAAATTGACGCCATGAATTCATGTTACTGCACTGTATGAGTTGTAAATTGTCGTCAACTGCCTTTGATATCATACGACGACGTTTAACTTTGGCTAAATAAAAAATTCGCTCTTTAATTTAATCGTACACTGAATCGGCGTATTACAATCAAGGACATCAAAAAATGTTAAACACCTATTTAATGAAACGAAATATCTTCATATAGCTCACGATCTTGCTGTGCAAATAAATTAATAGGCGACAGTTTACAAAATGTTCACTACTTTGATATTGAAATACAGAAAAGAACTAAAACTTTGAATATCTTGCGAGGCAGTATACCCAGACCTTCCCTGACGAAAGCCCTAGAAACAGAGTAAATATGGAGATATGTTAAATACAATTATTATAAGTGCAATGGGAATTCAGATGGAGATTGGAAAGACTAATTATACTCATCGTCAACGTCATTACCACCGCCACAGCCAATAACATCATCATCATCATCATCATCATCATCATCATCAATCATCATCGCCATCGCCATCGCCATCGCCCTCATCGTCATCATCATCATCATCATCATCATCATCATCATCATCATCATCATCATCATCATTGACAAAATCGACAGCAGCAGCAACAACAACAACAACAACAATAATAGCAATGTCAATTTATATGGCGCCGTAACAAAGCTTTCATTGGCACCTCAACAGCAGCAGCATCAGCAGCGTCTTTATCAGTTAAGTGCATAATTGATGTCTGGACCATTTTGTCATAATTATTATGGTCATATCCGGGCCACGAGAATCACGGCTGATATTAAACACCATTTTTACGTGTTATATCAATCTCTTTATAAGAGTGTTGTTTCGAAACTTTCTAGATTTTTCGCAGTTCTTGCATCTCATGACCATGGCAAATGTAACAACTGAATAAAACGAAACATTTCAAAACAAATGAAAAGATGTCCGCCTCACGGAGCTTGTTGCTGTTTAACCCTCGAGTGCTCAAGGGGGGGGTCCGACCGGACCCAGGCCCGTTTTTTCCGGATAACTTTTTAACGGCTATAGATATGCCAAAATGCTTTTAGGTATTCCTAGAGCAACCATTTGGGCATCGAATGGTATATTTTGCGTGAGTATTGTCCAACCCTGTACCCCACAACCACATCGTATACTAAGGGTACCGCAAGATTTGCTGCTATTCCTTTGGTAAATGACGCAAGCAAGCATTATACTGTGTATCATGAGATTTTTACACTATTATTTTGCACCAGGTGGTGCTATTGTGATATAAGATACATCAGTCGACTGAAAATTCATTTTGGATTACATAGAACTAAATTCTGTTATGATATTCCAATCCCTTCTCAAGATTTTAGCATGAAAACGATAGACTTCCTTCGGTAAATGACGCAAGCAAGCATAAAATGTGTATCAAGAGATTTTACACTATTATTTTACACCAGGTGGTGTTATTGTGGTATAAGATACATCAATCGATTGCAAATTCATCTGGGAATTCATAGAACTTAATTCTGTAACGATATTCCAATCCCTTCTCAAGATATTACCATAAAAACGCTGGGGTCCGCGCGGATTCCCCCTTGGGCCTTCGTGTACCAAAAAATACCTTGGGCACTCGAGTGTTAACGACACTTCCATTGCACAGATGACTAGAGTCGTTCTTCTTCTTTTACCATGATTTAGACTGGCACTACAAACAGTGGCGAATTCTTACTGTAACAGCAATCCACAGCATTGAACGATTAGACTGGGTCGTCGACGTAGCTAAGCATACACGGTACAGTCAAGCAACCATGAGCAGAAGACTAAATGGAGGAGATACTGGGCTGGCAAGACACGTTGCTTGGATCTACAATAGGTCATCGACATACGTTAATCGATTGGCTGGTGGATGGGAAGCCAGTTAAGTGAGTCGCTGTTAAAAGAAGTGACACGCAATTAAATCTGTAGTGTTTGGTGTCAGCCCACCACATGATTCTAATCCATTAGAGTTTATCAAACAAATGCGCGTTAAATTGCGATTGCCAGTAAACACCTTTTTAAGAGATCACAACCTGTCTATATATAAATCCCTCCTAAGTGAAAGTACGGTTTTCAACTTCATCCGCGATGATTATTTCGCTGGCAAACAAAACATGTCGAACTTTGTTTCTATCGCTGCCCACTCTCGTTTCTATTGTAGGACTAACGATATTTAATATTCGTTGGCTTTAAGAGACTATTATTACAAGTGTTGATAAACTATAACTACTATAACTATTAGTTCTACTAAATTGCCACTATAATTAGGCTACTATTATACTACTGCTACTATTACTGACTGTCAGTCCGTCTGGACAAAAATAGGAAACGCAAGAAGTGGTGGTGGATGTGGAGATGAAAGTGTAGGAGTAGGAAGGAGATGTGGAAAGGGAATGGGAAGGGAAGAACAAGAGAAGTAGGATTAAGAGTGGGAATCATAGATGGATGAGAAGGAGGATGGGAAGGGAAAAGGAATTATTAATTATTATTACAATTATTGTTACTGTTACTTTTATTATTACGATTACCATTTTTATTACAACTATAACGATTATTACTGTTATTATTTTTTATTAATATCATTAATTGACATGATCGTCGTGATCTTCGTCATCATCATCATCATCATCATCATCATCATCATCATCATCATCATCATCATCATCATCGTCATCGTCATCGTCATCGTCATCGTCATCGTCATCGTCATCGTCATCGTCATCGTCATCGTCATCGTCATCGTCATCGTCATCGTCATCGTCATCATCATCATCATCATCATCATCATCATCATCATCATCATCATCATCATCAGCATCATCATCATCAGCATCATCATCATCATCATCATCATCATCATCATCATCATCATCATCATCATCATCATCATCATCATCATCATCATCATCATCATCATCATCATCATCATCATCATCATCATCATCATCATTACCATAATTATTATTACCCGATGCATTAATTATCTCGCTAGAACAAAGAAGACTCCTGCGTAATCATAAGACACCTCTGACACTGCCATAGAGAAATTTTAATAGCGCATCTTCCACACCTTTTTATTTAATGATTGTCCATTTATTTATATCGCTTGTCTGTCTTTCTTCTTGACTGAATGGCTGCCTGTTAAAAGACGTTGCAGTGTCAGTTAAATCGTCTTTCAATTATAGCCACAAGTCAAACTAAATTGTCACTCTGTGTCTGTTTCGATATTTTTGCTGCTTGTCCGCCTCATCTGAATCCTTCCATCTGTTCCCTCCACTGGCTTCCACTCACTTGTCTTGTCACTTTCGTTGTTCTCCTTCCTGACTTCTATTGTTTGAATTCGTAATGAAAGGAGACTTGTTCGCGATACTTTGCATTGCCAGTCCAAACTGTAGAATCAGAGGCGGGCTCCGACAACTGCCTTTGCTGTGAAAAGATGTCGTTAAACGCTGGAACATAACACTCAGAACGGACACCAGAGTGGCGCTTGAACATTCTAGTAATAAAATACACACCTTTAAAACGAAGAAGAAGAAGAAGAAGAAGAAGAAGAAGAAGAAGAAGAAGAAAGAAGAAGAAGAAGAAGAAGAAGAAGAAGAAGAAGAAGAAGAAGAAGAAGAAGAAGAAGAAGAAGAAGAAGAAGAAGACGAAGAAGAAGAGGAAGAGGAAGAGGAAGAGGAAGAGGAAGAGGAAGAGGAAGAGGAAGAGGAAGAGGAAGAGGAAGAGGAAGAGGAAGAGGAAGAGGAAGAGGAAGAGGAAGAGGAAGAGGAAGAGGAAGAGGAAGAGGAAGAGGAAGAGGAAGAGGAAGAGGAAGAGGAAGAGGAAGAGGAAGAGGAAGAGGAAGAGGAAGAGGAAGAGGAAGAGGAAGAGGAAGAGGAAGAGGAAGAGGAAGAGGAAGAGGAAGAGGAAGAGGAAGAGGAAGAGGAAGAGGAAGAGGAAGAGGAAGAGGAAGAGGAAGAGGAAGAGGAAGAGGAAGAGGAAGAGGAAGAGGAAGAGGAAGAGGAAGAGGAAGAGGAAGAGGAAGAGGAAGAGGAAGAGGAAGAGGAAGAGGAAGAGGAAGAGGAAGAGGAAGAGGAAGAGGAAGAGGAAGAGGAAGAGGAAGAGGAAGAGGAGGAGGAGGAGGAGGAAGAGGAAGAGGAAGAGGAAGAGGAAGAGGAAGAGGAAGAGGAAGAGGAAGAGGAAGAGGAAGAGGAAGAGGAAGAGGAAGAGGAAGAGGAAGAAGAAGATGATTACCGTCTTCGAGCTGAGCTGGTTGATGCTTGTGTCATGATCGTTGTCACCGGGATGTGCTGCAGCTGTTCGAGAGATATGGTCGTCATCGGTGGGGAGACATGGACGAGAGTGTTGTGCTGATGTTTACTGATGCTGCGAAAACTACTGTACTGCATCTACAAGTGATATTGCACAGCTGATTGTGTGAATATTAAGACAACAGTGTCCTATCTATAGCATCTGTTACTTCGGATCAAAAATTTATGTCAAGGGCAGCGGCCTCTGTAGTCATAGGCCATCGTCAAATCTGGATCCATCCATCCACTCCGGATTTAAAAGTGTGTAAGGCTACGTAATAACCTTCGGTTCGAAAGTTTATTGTCTCACAAGTAGGCTAATTGCCTTTTCACATTGCGGCACGTTCTTATTCTTAAAAGTGGTGTACAGTTTTTTTGAATGCATATCACTTGTCTCTCAGAGGAATATAGCAACTATTAATAAATACTATAAATAAACAAGGTTCAGACTGAGGCGAGAAATTTCTCGAAAGTGGAAGAAAGTATATTGCAGCTGTTTACGACAACTGCTACTTAATCTACAGCACTGTGGCATTGCTGTATGTATATAAAAATATTATATGCATTGCTGTATCCATCGTTTCAATATATAAATATATAATATATAGATATATTGTATGTCCTCATCTCCATCTTCATCTCATTAACCCTCATCCGCACAAGCTAAAATGCAACTTAATTTGGCCAGACCCCCCGTTTTGATGTGGGTTTTTCATAGGAGGTAGTAATTTTTATGTGCCAATTTTGTAAGATGATATCAGAGCAACTCAAAACAACAATGTATCAGTCTCTTTATGCAATATAAATAAGTTTTATGACGAATTTGAAATTAAATGTTTAATTACATTAATTGTGACGGTTTGTCATATATACATGTTCATCGTCGCAATAGTTGTCTATCTATAAAATTTGGAGATCAAAATAAAGAAACCATAATTTTAGTAAAATTAGTTCTGCGTGCTCTTATGATCAGAGTCAACATGTCTGTTTTCTAGAAAATGTCTATAAAAAATAATGGAATAGGACCAAACCTAAAATGTAAACATGTATCATACATAGTCCGTTAGCTGTTGCTTTCGGGTTTGTATGTCGAATGAGGTGTCGGCCCGCTATTCCGAGGGTCCACTATTGCGAATATCTGATATATTTTGTTCGTTATCCTTGGTGGTTAGCCAGGTTAGGGTTACGGTGGGTTAGGGTTAGGGTTGGGTTATGGTGGGCTAGGGATAGGGTTGGGTGGGTTAGGTTTAGGGATAGGGATATGGTTATGGTTGGGGTGGGTTAGGGTTGGGGTGGGTTAGGGTTATGCTTAGGGTTATGGTTATGGTTAGGGTTTTGGTGAGTTAGGGTTAGGTTATAGTTAGGTTTAGGGTTAGGTCTAGGGTTAGGGTTCGGAATAGTGAACCTTCGGAATTATAGTGGACCCTCGGAATAGTGGACCCAAACCGTCGAATGATGATGTCTTTCATCTCGGCTGTTATAAAACTGTCAAAACTATCTTGAATATTCTCAATGTATCCGTATTATTTTATTCAGCATATTCTTTTACTGCATTGTGCAACAGAATACGTTCTCTTGGCATTGCTTTTGATTGCCAAAAATTATGCGGATCTTCACTTGTATTTAGGTCTCTCGGCTTCAATAGTATAGACAATTTCGTCATCATTATCTTCACTATCAGGTCCAGTCTCATCATAGTGTTTGTCATTATCTTCAATTTCAACATTGTCTTCATCATAAGAAACATCTGAATGTTGTTCTTCAGGCATTGGCATCTCTTCATATTCACATTCATTATTGTTGCTCTCACTGTCCAAACTGTAATCATTGTAGTCTCGGCCAGTATTATCTTCAGAACTTCTATATCCCTAAATCGATTTGGTCGTTTAAATGTTCTAATTGTAGCTCATTAATATAGGAACAAAGTCATAAAAGCAATCTGAGAAAATATCACTCCTAAAAAAGTTATGCAGCAAATATATGGAGGGGGGTCTGGCCAGACCCCCCTTGTGCGGATGAGGGTTAAATGCGTCCTGCAGATCATGGGGCCGTCCAGCAATCTTCGACAATTTTTGACCCACGCTCCCACGTCACGCGCCATCACAAAATTCTAGTATTGAACGTATTGTATTGTATTTAAACATTTATAAAGCGCCTCTAGTAGGGTAAACCGTTCAGAGGCGCTCCCAGTGCGCAAGGCCCCGCGAGAAGAAGCAGGTTTTGAGAAGAGACAGGGCAGAGGAGAGACTGACAGACAGAAGAGTTGAGCGAACAGAAGGAGAAAGAGAATTCCAGAGAGAAGGACCAATTGAGACAAAAGACCGAGACTGAGCCATAGAAGTTCTAGACCGGGGAACCAATAGGTCAAGTCTGTTGGATGAGCGAAGTGGACGGTGGGAGGAAGCTGAGTGAGGACGAAGTAAGGTTTTAGTCAGATATTTTGGGGCAAGACCCCGTTGAGACTTTAGGATCAGAGTGAGGATCTTGAACTGTGTGCGAGCACGTAGAGGAAGCCAATGAAGTTCATCAAACATAAAGGTAGAGATGTGAGAGTACTTGGGAAGGCGGGCAATCAATCTAGCAGCTGAGTTGAGAACTGACTGAATCGGTGAAAGTCGAACTTTAGGAAGACCAATGAGAAGAGAATTGCAATAGTCAATACGAGAGCATATGAAAGCATGAACTAAGGTAGTGAAGATGGAGGAGGAGACAGAGCGACGAATGACTCTGAGGCGTCTTAAATGAAAATATGATGAGCGTGTCAGATTGGAAATATGCTCAGTAAAGGTAAGTGAGCTATCAAGTACTACACCCAGATCCCGCACACTTGAAGAGAAGGAAAACAATGGGAATTTTGCAGAGAGAAGAATAAGATCAAGCTTATGGAGCTGCTGAGGAGTACCTAACCAGATAAATTGAGTCTTTGAAGTATTAAGAGAAAGGCGATTAGAAGACATCCAAGAGTGGAGATGATTAGTGAGAGATTCAATAAGCCCAACCAGAAGCAGCTGGGAAGAGGGGAGACCATGGACAAATGCCTGGACGTCATCAGCAAAGAGATGGCCAGCAGCACTACAGATCGGAAAAAGAGAAGAAATGTCAGCTGTGTAAAGAATAAATAGGAGAGGCCCAAGAACTGAACCTTGAGGAACACCCAGATTAACATCAACCCATTTGGTTCGAGAGTCACCAGATATAATCATTTGGGTTCTTTCAGAAAGGTACGACTGAAACCAAGATAAGGGCAGGCCCTTAACGCCATAGGAGGTTTCAAGACGCTTGAGAAGGATATCGTGATCAACCATATCAAAGGCTGAAGAGACATCATAGAGAGCCAACAGGGTGAGCTCAGACCTATCAACGGCAGAATAGATTTCAGAAAGAAGAGAAAGGAGAGCAGTCTCGGTGGAATGGTGGGCCCTAAAACCAGATTGATTTGCAGGAAGGAGACCAGATTGCTCAAGGTAGGGTAGAAACTGCAGAGAGACGAGACGTTCAAGTGTCTTAGAAAGAAAGGAGAGATTGGAGATAGGCCGATAATTTTGGCAGAGGTTGGTGTCAAGGTTAGGCTTTTTGAGGGAAGGAAAGACAAGGGCCCGTTTCTGTGAGGGAGGGATGCAACCTTCAGAGAGGGACCTATTAAACAGGTAGACCAAGAAGGGGCCAAGGTCATCCAAAATGTCATTAATAATAAATGGGGGTAAAGGATCTAGTTCACATGAGTTTAAATTTGCAGTAGCAAAAACTAGCCGAAGGTCCGATTCAGTGACAGGTCGAAAGTCATCGAAGACGGTAGATGTAGAGGTAAATGTTGAACGTCACACATCATCGCAAATGTCTGAACTTCCAAATCCCCCATAGTGCGTGACGTCGATTTTGGACGGTCCCCCATCGCACTGGAAACATTCCTGAATGGTCACGGCTTTGAGCGGTGCTATATAAATAACTATACTTACTACACATTATATAACACTACATTGGGCCATCAAAATAAATTAAATGATGGTTTATTCAACTAGCAATTGACCGTTGTCTCTAGGAAAAACTGAAAATGTATATTAATTCCTATTTATATACATGTAGATAAATACGTTAAAAAGGTGTTTAAAATCAACCGTTTCTAATACGTTTCCTTCACTCAAACTGGTTCATTTTTATTGAACGCTAATACTTTCAGTTTTACGGCACTATTTATGCACAACAAATGTAACTTCACCACTGTTCGTGCTCTTGAATGCAGTGCCAATCCAAAGCATTGAGAAAGAATGAGGGTGACTCCAATCGTCGTTGTTTTCAGAGCGCGTTGCAAAAGAAAACAAGGAAAAAAACGAACAGGAAAATACAGATGCCATTGATAATGATTGTGTTTAGAAACCTTTTTTAATAGAATTCTGCGGCGTCATATATTATGACGCTTCTGCTTCATCGCTCATGGTTGTTCGTAATCCCAATCTGGCAACAATGAAAATATGTTTAGATGTTTGCATATTCACAAAGGTAGAAACAAATAATCCAAGTGGTTCCAAGTGTTCCGCTAAAACTTTAAAGTAGTATAGCCACCTCACATCAGCCCTGGCACTCTCCAACGGTCGTCTCACGATGCTCGCCTATTTACTAGACATTTTCCCTGCACATCAATGCGTTTTATTGAAGGTTATTATCATTCATATATCTTTTCCACAACTATTAAAAAGGTGTGTATAATTATCATTGTCAACAGCAGTTTAGCGCTACTGCATGATTGAATTCGACCATACTCTGGGTCACAAGAAGTCGACCAAAACGAATTTAATGCTTCAGTGGACGAATCCAAAATTATAATCAGCGTTTGTACTTTATGTTTGTCAATATATGACGCTACGATGTATTTTCAAGTTACCTTGGCAACTCGATCCACTTGGATAAAATATGGACAACCATGATTCTGAAGAGACGCAGATCGAATGAACAGTTTTTGTTATGTCTGAGCCACACCGCGACGCATATTCAATCATTCAATTAATCAATCAATCAATCAATCAATCAAAACAAACAAACTAAATAAATAAATAAATAGATCAATCGATCGATCAATCGATCTATCAATCAATCAATCAATCAATCAATCAATCAAAAACAAACAAACTAACTAACTAACTAACTAAATAAATAAATAGATCAATCGCTGGCGAGGCTGTTATTAGCAGTCCCGTGCAAGAGAGTTAAGTTGAGGAGCAAAAGTGAGTTCTTAAAAATACTAAGTGGTAGTCAGTTGAAAAGAAATGACGGAATGGTTTAGGATAGGAAAAGGAGTGAGGCAGGGCTCTCTGGTAGAGCTGTGATGAACTGTGAGACGCGAGGTCGTTTGTTCAAATTCATGGTATTCCGGGTAAAAAATTAAAAAGCTGTATTATGTCAATCAAATTTCGTTCGAGGGAAAAGGGATTCTGTTGTCATAAGCCCTAGTCAAATCTTTATCCATTCATCCATCAAACGAACGTCCGACATCTTGGAAATTGATAAGTGTTGCCTTCGATTTATCACGTAAAGTGTTTGTAGAATTTCAAGCGATGGTATAAATGTCATGCTGTAACCATTACAAGTACACAACATTATATAGCACGAAATTCTCGAAATTCAATTAATCGGCTGTCTACTTGCCTGTCTCTCGACATGTCCTTCTTTTAACCCTTCTATGGGTCTGTCCGTTAATCTGTCTGTCTGTTCTGTTCTTTTCGGCTGTCTGTTTCCCTGTCTGTCTGTTGTCACGCGATAAACCACGCCGTTATTAATTAATTTAACGAATGTCAGTGAATCAGCATCTGTCAGAAGAAGCAGACAAAGATATAGAAACAAGCACGGCGTTAGGATCCAGGTTTTAACGACATCTGTTGGCAACAAAGGCGGCTGAGGTCTCCCTCCTCTGTTTCCATATTTTGGGACTGGCTTTGCTATTAGTTTCCATTTACCGTATCCTTCAGTGTAATGACTCAAGTTCTTGGATACGTAACTGTAGTCTAGCATGTGTATTTTATAAATACACTGAACATTGTTTAAAAGGTGTCCTTCATTACTAGAATATTATAACCACCATCCTGGTGTCCGTACTGAGCGTTAAAATCCAGCGTATAACGACATATTTTCACAGCAAAGGAGTTTGACGGACCATCCTCAGATTCCAAATTTTGGACTGAAAATACAAAGCATACAAAGTATTCTACTTTAAATTTACCGGTACCGATCATATTATATGGGGTTGGCAATCAAGTCACCTTTGTTTACGCTTTCAGGCAATGGAATGTAAGTAAGAGAATAACTTACGATACAAAACACGTGAGTTAAATTTGAAATATATAGGACACTTCTAAAACGTTCTAAAGGTGTTCAATGTCATCGTCAATTTTCATGTTATTGTCACAATTTACTTGCAAACATCATCTTTTTATGGACTGTAGCATAGACCCAATACCGTAGAGAAAACCACATATGACAACGTGCTGCTTTAAGCAATTTCTATTTGAAGATGAATTCTTATGTAAGATTTAGTGTTTCTATGGTTACCTGTGTGTTAAATTGGCGACAAAATATGTCGCTTTCAACAACTAGTCTCAATGCGGCAAGTGGCAACTGGATCTTCACGTGAATACTGTAAACTACAGTTGGGAAATAAATATCCGTTGGTCGGATATGCTCTGTATGCTGATATATTAGCGCCATGTATTGCAGGCTGTCTCTTCAGTTAGTATAGTTAAGTTTTGTGTATTCTGTGATCTCTGTTCTTGTGAATTGTTTAAACTGTATACTTGTGCACTGTAACCGGTTGCGGTCTGTCAGACGGATTGTTGAATAAAGATAATATTTTTTATTTTTAATATTTTCAACAAACAACATAAAAACAGGAAGTACACTACACTAGGGAAGCAGTAGCTATTGGAACCGGCTCAGCTAAAGTGCCTCGAAAAACCACCATTTGTTTAATTTATTATTACTGAAAAAATTATTATTAATATTATGATTAAAAAATGCGCTTGTGAATAGGTCATTGCCCTGCGTTAGGCTATTGCTGTGCTCTTAAAAATGGCCTTCGACATGAAACACCTTTTTAAAAAATTGAAAATTCATTATATAAACTTAACTCACAAAATATGGCCAATGTGAATTTCATTCATTTATTCATTCATTCATTCAAGCGCTCCCGACTCTAGCACTGCAAAAAGGACAGTTTTGAGTTTAAGGAAGTAGACGTAGCTCCTGTGGGAGTCCATTCCAGACAATTGGGCCGATGACAGAAAAGGTTCTATTCTGGAGAATTAGTCTTTTTTAAGATGCGCTCTCTGAATCCGTATTTAAAATTGAAATAAAATACAATAAAATAAAAATAACGTTGACGACTATATAAATTGCACCAATGTTAGAAATTAGAATAGCACGTAACGAGTCTTCATGTATAGTACTATGGAAATGACTTGTTTGTTGTTGAACGACATTGTGACACAAGAAAGATGATCAGTGTCGCCCTCCTCCTTCCTCCGAGCTTGGGACTGGCTCTGCCATTGCACGATAGATGGCTTTGTTTCACTAATGAAGTCTGTTGACTAGTGTTTCTTATTTCTAACGACACTAACAAATTAATATACAAGGCATAAACTCGGTCATTTTCATTCATTTATATAACATGGAAGAACGTTAAAAGGGGTGTGACTGATGATTTGGTTCCTTCCATTTTAACACTTTCATTCATTCATTCATTCATTCGGACATTTATATAGCGCTCCTTCAAGAAAAAAACTACTCAGAGGCGCTCCCGACTCCAGCGCGCACAAAAAGAACAGTTTTAAGTTTAGTAAGGAAGGATACTGGTAGAGTCCCAGGGTGTAGGCGTAGCTCAAAAGGAAGGCCATTCCAGACCACAGGTCCAACCACAGAAAAGGCTCGATTCTTCATGGTAGTAGTACGAGCAAAAGGAACTAACACTTATATGAGACGCAGTTATAGTTTCAGTTCAACCACACTATGTGATAACAAAAGATCACTGGCGTCGCCCTCCTGCATTATCAATTCCGACTTTGGACTGGCACTATCAAAGACGAGCTGTGGCAGATTTTTACGATCGATGCGACTGATGTCCAAAGTTCCTACGCGGCGACTTGAGGCGGATTCGAACACTGCTGAATATTTACTGATAATTGCTCTGTCTCCTTTAGACACCTTTTATCTGCTATCATTCGGTTCTATATAGGATCTTACTACTCTGATAAAAAGCTCTTTAGTGCTATAATACTACAAGCAAATTTCTGTCCAGGGTAACGACCTCTGCTGTCATAGACACTGGTCAAATAGAATCCATCCACAACAAATTAAATTATATAATTGTTCATTAAAACCGGTTGCGGTGTGTCAACCGGATTGTTTCAATAAAGAGAATATTATTACTAACATCATCAGCAGCAGCAAAACAAGAAAGTCCTTCGATGCACATATTATCTCAGTTAATTGTATGGAGGTCTAAGTCATTTTGCCATCGGGACATACGGACCACGAAAATCCCGGCTGATATTAAACACCTTTTTTACGTGTTATATCAATCGCTTTATAAGAGTGTTGTTCCGAAACTTTCTAGATGCGTAACAATTCTGAATTCTCATGACCACGGCAAATGTAACCACTGATTAAAATAACTCCGGCACTGGTCGCATTCTGCCAGCGCCAGTTCCAAGCCTGGATACAGGAGGAGGGCGTCGCTAATGGTCTTTGTTACCACGTAATGACGCTAAACTGCAACTACTACTAGTGATTGCAAAGAAACTGTTCAAAAGAAATGGAGCTTGTTGTTGCTTAACGGCACTGCCATTGCAAAGATGACTAATGTCGTTCTTCTTCTTTTACCATGATTGAGACTGGCATTACAAATAGTGGCGAATTCCTACTGTAACAGGAACCAACAGCATTGATCGCTTAGACTGGGTCGTCGACGTAGCCTACGCATACATGGAACAGTCAAGCGAACAAGAGCAGCATACCAACTGGTGGAGCTACTGGACTGGCAAGACACGCAAAAGGTCATGGACAAGTAGAGATTATTCTAACGAGAGAACCAAAATGCTGTGGTCTGATTTATAAAAATGCAACATGTTAAAATTGCGATTGCTTTAAAACACCTTTGAAAAGAAGAATCTATTAGTTATATAAGGCAATCGCCTCTAACAGTAATCGCTCCTACACGGCCTGCAACTCCATTCGCAGTCACCATATAACCCAGACATGTTAGCTCAATAATTACAGTAATATGTTTACAAAACATGCATGTAACAGGACGAATTTTTGCAGATGGTTTACTATCGCTGAAAATTCCTTTTTATTGCATCAATGTTTTCTGATGAGGTTGTCATTTTTGTTATAAACAGAAACAGCGGTTGGCCTACTCTGTTGAGTTTCCGTACACCTCTTTTAAGTTGGTTATAACGGATATAAATACAAAGAAGAGCTAGAGGAATTGATTGCGTGGCATTCGTTCCACTGCCGTCAATAATTGCTTGCATTATCGTCAACGTTCTTTGTTGTCATAATTATGATGACGTTGAACTTTGGAAATATAATAATAATCTGTTGAGAAACACACTTGTCTTCTAAAAGTGCCAGTCTCTATATAGTGTTAAGAATGGGTGACGTCAACGATAGTTCTGGTCGCACATGGTCTCTTTCAATTTAAGCTTTCTCTCTCGCATACCAATTTTAAGTCTATTATCGTTATAGCAAATAAGCAATATAATACGGTCTAATCACACAATTTTTTCCATGGGACACGGTCTTTGTTGTCAAAGGTCCTCGTCAAATCTGGATTCATCCATCCAGCAAATAAGCAGAACTGCAATCCACACCTTTTTAAAAATTGCTAAATTGCCTATAAAAGAAATGGACTTTCTGTGTTTTGCATGTTGGTTTCTCCATTCAGGTTTGAGTGAATATCAAAATTTTCGCCATTAATTTTTGCTATCCTGTTAAAATAATACACCTCAAACTTCCATTAGAGCACCACAACCGAAACTAGACAGGAGCATGCTGAACAATAATCATAATTATATTAATAATTGTAATTGAAATTTTATAATATAATTATAATACAACATTCAATAATGAATATAATATTACCTCACATACTGAAAACTGACCACCATTGCCGTGTAGATTAATTCCCGACTGTCTTAGTTGTCTCGAAAGCTGGGTTCATGAGATTCCCGCTGAAGAAATAGTTCAGTTTCATTGTCACTTTCTTTTACGTCATTGTTTTATTGCTAAGACCATTCAGCCGTTTAGAACAAAGTATCTCGCGCGTGTTGTTCAACAACATATAGTGAGTTAATAAGTGAGTTACCAATTAGAAATTCGTCTGTTGATATAATCATTTGGGTTCTTTCAGAAAGGTACGACTGAAACCAAGATAATGGGAGGCCCTTAACACCATAGGAGGTCTCAAGACGCTTGCCGTTACCCTGGACATAAATTTGCTCGGCATATTATAGCACTTAAGAGCAAGGTACTGAACCAGTTTTATAAAATTATGGATAATATTGTTCCATTTATAGTTTTGGTTACATGTTCGCTGTCTTTCATATAATAGCCGCATATTTGGTTAAGACTATGGGTTCAAGAGTTTCATATTTATATATAATACTATGCAAAACTGTTTTAAAGGTGTTTAATGTGGACTAATTCTATTCCCATTACTACACGTCATTGCTGATTAGCGACATCTGTCCTCGCAGTGAACTTCTTGCTACTGTTGCACTAGCAGTTATTTCACGCTGTAGTGGCAAGAATTATTAATCGAAATGAATAAACAGCTCTTCTGTGACAATAGCAAACTTCGAATATGTGCACCGTTGTGTGTGCATAAGTAGACCATCTCAGTCCTCCATAGTAACCCTGTGCTGATATCTCTTTTAACTGAGCAGTCAACTGACTAGGGCGCAGCATTCGTGAATAAATCGATGCCCTGAACTCAATTAACTTATGGCGCATTGACACTTTCTCCCTCCTACAATTGCTAAATGATACAGCGTTGAACTAAAACACCTTTCAAGCGTTTATATCTTTGGTATATATAATTTCAGCACATGCGCTATAATAACTCTTTGACATTCAATGTTAACACACATCCTTCCTGTTGAACAGGGCTACGGGTCCAAATGGATAATGTTCGAAAATTTAAAACTAATGATGTCTAAATTGTAGACCAACGTCACGAAACGAAATAAACCCCGAAGTTGTCCCTTTGGTGAACTTCAAGGTCTTACGACCTTACGGTGTTAATCAAAGTACTGCTATTGTTTATGTGCATCTTCTAATACACAAAGCACGGTGACAGGACAATTACTCCCCTGGACAAATACCCCCGGATAATTACCCCGGACAATTACCCCCGGGGACAATTACCCCCGGACAATTATCCCTCGGACAACTACCCCCTGTGCCAATTACCCCCCGGACAATTAACCCCCGTACCAATTACCCCCCGGACAATTACCCCCGCGCCAATAAAGAAGTCTATGCCATGTTCACCTATTTTCGCACTCAACGAAACGACACCATTTGCTAGATTCTTCTGTTTCACATAAATAAAACCTTCCAAACTAAGTTTATCCTTCCCTCTCTCGGATTTATAAAATTCCATCATGACTAGAAATGGATAAATTAAGCAGACTGTGAGTATTGCATTGAATGGTCAGCTAAATTTTATGCAAGAGCGTGCAGGTAACGTATATGCCATGGAATAAGTGTCACAACGTCTGGTCATTTTCCGTTTTCCCTGGAGAGCCCTAACGGTTCCTTCTGGGATGGAATGTTTGATCTTCTTAAGGCGCGCCATATGATATCATTCAGCATATTGTGACGTTGTTGTCTGCCAGCGTTTTCCTGCATGCCAGACCGTGAAGCCCTATGGCGTCGACTCATTCGCCACAGTGACACAGGTGTAGTTCGCAGAGGTTGTTCCGAGTCGCATTCTAACCGAAATCCTTATCACTTCGCAGGACAGGCGCAGACCCAGGGCAGTTACCGGAGGTGCTAGCAATCAATCTCCCGCGTATGGCGCCTGGGAAGCTGAGGGACGGTCCCGGTCAAGTGCAGTATTCGCAGATTTTTAGGGCAAGAATAATAATATTCTCATCAATCCAAACATTTTTTGTGCAAGTGGCTCGAACTTCCACAATTATATGTATATATATATATATATATATATATATATATATATATATATATATATATATATATATATATATATATATCCTTATAAAGAAGAACCTACAGCAACTGATTCAGCTCTTAAGTGCTGTGATATGCCAGGCAAATTTCTGTCCAGGGTAACGGCCTCAGTTGTCATAGACGCTGGTCAAATCAGATCCATCCATCCAACGGAATAATTACACACCTCGTTTAAGTGTGACATTTTCCGAATAAGGACGTGTTTTATTTTGAAAAAGCAGTAATAATAGTGACCAACTTATAATTAACCTTATTCATCCCAGACACTGAAATTGTCATTCAATCACTTCCGAATTTCGCTATGTTGGAGTCTACCGCCGAAAAAACGTTTTTTTTTAACGTAAGAATTATGCATATGTCCCAAAGTGGACTAGTATAAGCATCGTGCATATGTAAAAATATAACTTTATCCATATGATGCAGGTATACAATTTCGTCAAAGCTGTGATTCGCAAAGGTTAATACCCCACCTCCATCCTAACTCTTACCCACCCCGTGCCCAATAGGTCGTCCCTAGATGTCAGCTTATTCTTGTGTCTCTTGGCAACGCTTTTCAAACACCTTTAAAACGTTTATAACCCAGGCTATATAAATTTATAACGCGTTCAATTAGCATGGCAAAAACCGGTTTCGGAGGAGTAGTGATTTGAATTTAAACACATTTATAGACACATAATAACAAGCAATAATAATTATTATAAAGTCAAATTAATTATTAGAATCTGACGCGTCGTCGTAATCGTCGTTGTAATGTCCAATTTTCAAGGGCACCAGCTTATTCAAGAGCGCATTAATAGACTCACGTGCTAGGTGTGCAGGAGCACTGTCTTTGCTGGAATGAAACTCGCTTGAATGGTTGAGTGAGTGAACGACACATGGCCATAAAGCGCTCCATTCACCTTTGCACACGCGGCTCAACGGGTGTAGGATAGGAACCCTCTCCCGATTTAGCCTAGAAAGAATAAGAAAAGAAGGTAACTAAAAAAAAGAATCAGAAAGATTTGCATAATTCATACATGTAAGTTTGATGAATGGATGAGTAAATGAATGAGCAAATGAATGAACAGCTGAATAAATTATCATCTAAAATAAATAAAGAAAATGTCCAATAGATATAATCATTTCTTATTCAGTGAGATGTCCGTCTAAGAGAGCATAATTATTATCAATTCAAAAGTCAAAAGCACTTAAAGAACAAATGTGAGAACTGTACAAGGAATTTTCCAGTATATCCAGACTGCCGCTCAAATTAGCAACGAAATCAATCTAATAATATTATAAAATTTGATTAGTTGCTATGTTTACTTGTTAAGCCGCATCAGTACGACGAAATTATTTATTAAGCAGGTTTGCGACGATGACGAACACGTGTTTCGCTTTGAATATGATGATGATGGTGATAATGATGATGATGATGATGATGATGATGATGATGATGATGATGATGATGATGAAAGATTGTTGTTTGTTTTTAACGTTTTGAGAGCGCTCTATATAAGTCGCGATCGAGTGCAATTTCTGAAATATTCGGCACGGCGAAAAGGAGAGGTCTTGAGGCAGTGTCGGCAGATTTTTACTGACGGTAGCCCTAGAAACAGAGAAAATATGGAGATATGTTGAACCCAATTATACAGTGCAATGGGAATTCAGTTCGAGAGTGAAAGACTATTAATACTCATCGTCAACATTATTACTACCAACACCACAGCCACCAACGTCATCATGATCATGATCATGATCATCATCATCATCATCGTCATCATCATCATCATCATCATCATCATCATCATCATCGTCATCGTCATCGTCATCGCCATCGCCATCGCCATCGCCATCGTCATCGTCATCGTCATCGTCATCATCATCATCATCATCATCATCATCATCATCATCATCATCATCATCATCATCATCATCATCATCACCGTAACCACAAACACCACCGTGATGGTTGTGTTGGTGATGATGATGACGACGATGATGGTGGAATGTGACAGTTTTGGATGTAAAAAGAGAAGGTCCTTCGATGCATTTATCTCAGTTAAGTGCATAATGGAGGTCTAAGTCATTTTGCCATAGGGACATACGGGCCACGAGAATCACGGCTGATTAATATTAAACACCTTTTTTACGTTTCTATCAAGCGCTTCATAAGAGTGCTGTTTCGTAATTTTGTAGATCCGTCGTTGACACGGCAAATTAAAAAGTTTAAAAAAGAAACTGCTCAAAAGAAATGGAAAAAAGTCTGCCTCACGAAGTCCGTTAAGTGAGTCGTTGTTGAAAGAAGCAACATGCAATTAAACGTATAGTGTTTAGTATCAGCCTACCTTATGAATCTAATCCATCAGAGTTTATCAAACAAAAGCACGTTAAATTGCGCTTGCCACCAAACACCTTTTAAACGGATTACAATCGGTTTATATATAAATCCTTCCTGCAATAATGGACGCCTTTGCCTTTGCTCGCAATCAATATTTCGCTAAATTACTAATCGCTATCAAACATATTAAGATGACAAAGTTTTTACTATCGTCCGTCCGTCCGTCCGTCCGTCCGTCCGTCCGTCCGTCCGTCCGTCCGTCCGTCCGTCCGTCCGTCCGTCCGTCCGTCCTTCCGTCCGTCCGTCCTTCCGTCCGTCCGTCCGTCCGTCCGTCCGTCCGTCCGTCCGTCCGTCCGTCCGTCCGTCCCTTAGTCTACTGATACATTGTATATTTTAGCGCGCACAAACAAAACCCAAAAGATCATGGTCAAGTAGAGCTTACTCGAACGAGAGAACCAAAATGTTGTGGTCAACTTCATCGAAATACAACATGCTAAAATTGTGATTGCCTTTCAACACCTTTGAAAACGAGAACACATTACTTATATAAGGCACTCTCCTCTAACAGAAATCGCCCCTCCGCCTTCTAGTGCTTCCATTCGCCATTCACCTTTATGTAACCCAGACATATTCGCTAAATAATTATAAAAAAATTGTTTACAAAACATAACAGGACGAATTTCCATAATTGCTTTTCTATATCTGAACAAACTCCTTTCTATTGTTTCAATATTTATCATTAGGTCTAACGTATACAATTAACTTCCGTTTAAAAAAAATGGTGTCGAAGGCAACAGTTGGGACCAATCGTCCCGGAACCCCTCCCACCAAGCACCCACTATCTCAGTGCAAGGTTTCAGGTGAATAGTTGCGAACGTGTCGCCAAAGTGTGGAAATTACCAGGTTTGTTAGATGATTTTTTTGCCGCCCTCCCCAACCCCAACTGAACAGCAGCGCTATCGCTTGAAAACATACTTGAAACGATTTCTTTCAATTGCTCAGCGCTTCGGCGTGAAACTCCGATGCAGTGTCCGCTCTGTAGTCGGGAGTGCCTCTGAGTAGCTTGATCGAAGGGCGCTATGACAGGTACGCATGCAAACGTAAAAAAACCTTACAAGCATTAAGATTACGTGTCTCGATCTGTCATTTAAAAATAATCTTTCCAGGACACCTCTTTTAAACTTTTAAAATGTTGATAAAAGATACAGCACCCGAAAGGATTGTTTAATTTAGCGACTGGAAGAGATGTTGTAATAATGTCAAACAAATTTCTTTCAAGGGCTACGGCCCCTGTTGTTAAATCTGGATCTATCCATCATCGACTCATTCGGAAGAGAATCGACGAAGTCGAGAGTCGCTTCGCTTGTGAACTTCTCGGTCACGGACTGGATCTGCACTTCCTGTTTTCTTTTGTACTGAATGGACGACGTTCTCTCCCTGTTGAGGTGACTCAGATGCCGCTGTGGTTCTCCGCCTGTCATTGTCAAGGCCGTATAGATCAGGAGGCGACAATAATGATCTTTGTAATCGTAGTGCCGTCAAACGGAAATTACTACGCTGACTCTGTTTGCAGTCCGAAAGTGCCAGGTTCAAGAGTGGATAAAGGAGGAGGGCGACGTGCAAGGTTGCGATACGGTTTAACAGACTGGAGCCTCGAACAAGTAATCTCCATTTAACCATTCGCCACTTTAAGCAATTGCTTTATAAATCAACGTCAACTTGTCTAAAGATAAATAAACAATTGGATAAAATCTGGACAACCCTTCTGACTAGACGCAGATTAAGAGAAGACTTTGGTCTTAGCGCTCAGCTAACGAACAATAAATAAATAAATAAATAAATAAATAAATAAATAAATAAATAAATAAATTGATTAATTAATAAATTGATTAATTAATTATTTAATAATTTTTCTTAAACTGGGTTGATATTTTGACTCCACGCATAACATTAATACCAACTTGCATTACTTGGAATGATATATAAACGCATAAATATATATTCTAGTTCTTGTGCTTTCACCAGTGCCTGTTCTTCAGTTTCAATCGCCATCCAAATGATAACACTGATGCAAAAATCCTGCGATACAACAGGCTTACGGTTCCTGTTTCAGGAAGTACAAAAGGGAAAAGTAGATTGAATTGAATTACTCTTTTCGTGAAAGATACACGTTTATTTACTAGACATTAGGTGAGCACATGAAGACATTTCGTTGAAGGCTATTTTCGCTCAAATATCTTTTCTGCAACTGTCAAGAAGGTGTCTATGTCAATGTAAACTTCAGATAATCGCAACTGCATGATTGCATTCACCAAAAAGCGCCATTCTGGGTCATAAGAACTCGACCAAAACTTAATTTATTGCTTAAGTCGGCGAATCCGAAATTATAATTATCAGCGTTTGTACTTAATGTTTGTCAAGATATGGCGCTATGTTTTATCTTCAAGTTACCTTGGCAACTAGATCCACTTGGATAAAATATGGACAAGCCTTCTGATTAGACGCAGATCGAATGAAAAGTTTTGTTCTGTCTGAGACACACCCGGGGATTATACAATCAATCAATTAATCAATCAATCAATCAATCAATTAATCAATCAATCAGTCATTCAGTTAGTCGGTCAATCAATCAATAAATAAACCAATCAATCAATCAATAGATCTATCAATCAATCAATTAATCAAACAACCAATCATTCATACATTCATCCATTCAATAAATCATTCGAACAGCCAGACAGCCTGCCAATCAACCAACTAACCAATCAATCAATCAATCAATCACACAACCAATCCACGCGTACATAGGGACAAAACTGAAAAATAAAAATTACTTTATCTAACAAATTAATTTTCCAATCGACTTCAACTTTGCTGTCAAACATTATTTTCACTGTATGACTCCTAGTTTTTCATAAGTTTCTGGTTTCATGAATTGGACTTAGTTGTGACTAGATTCAAATTGCTGTCGTTTATGTCAAGTATAAAGCGTAGTAAAGACTGTTTTAAAGGTGTTCTATGCGAACAGCTTTTTTTAAGTTGCGGCGCTCGTCTAAGTTGATAGATCGCTATCGAAGGCCGCAAATTGATATGCGTTACGACTTACTAACCTCGGGGCATTCGCTTATTCAAGAGCACTTCGTCTAATCAGTTTGGTTGATCAAATAGTAATACGTCAAATGGAAATTCGGCTTCCATGGAGACCAAAATTTAAACTTTTGGGCGACATCTGTAGGTATCCATGGTCCTTTGATCGGTGCCGACAGTCCCTTTGATGCACTGACAACGAAAGTAAATTTATTATAGTTATATTTCTGTAATATTGACTGTAAAACCACAGTAAATATGTATTATATTGTATTGTACTAAATGATTACTGTATTGTATTGCATTGTATTGTATTGTTCCCGTAGTTATGTGTGCCATTGGTGAATCTAGCGAAATTCCGTTTCGTTAATATTTGTCGGTGTTCCTGATTGATATGATAAGTCTGTAAAATTAGAAAACAGTCGGACTGCAGCTAAACTGTCGCGTTACAAGACCAGCCTCTTAAACACCTCGTTTAAGTGTCTAAGTAGTGGATAAATAGAAAAAAGCGTAAGCCGCCCACATTAGAACATACAGCTATCAGCTTCGGCGAGAATTATAAAAAGAATTATGGAGAAATCAGTATATTGTTACCGCTTTCTAGACTTGTTTGCATTTTCGTCAAGGTCAAAGGAGGTTAAGTTTAATAATCTTTTCAATGTCAAAGTGTAGGACAACAAACAAAAACTTCATTTTCATAGCATACAAATATATAAAATATTCTGCATACAAAATACATGTCGTAGTCTGCATATTAATTTTCTCTTTCTCTCAGCTCCGATCGTCCGTATCCAAGCAACCGTTTCCTAGCAGGCGCTGCTATGGCAACAGAGACACCGTCGCCATGCAGCGATGACGCCCCCACCTGCGTCGACAAACGCCACGCGCATCCACACCGAAACCATGACGACCGACTGCGCCGTCGTCACCATGGGAACGAGCAGCGTGGCCGCTACCATGGCAACGACTGGTACATCGACGTCGTCCACGGTTACCTAGCAACCATTGTCTGCGTGTTCGGCATCGTCGCTAACCTGCTTAACATCGTCGTACTGACCCGTCGCAACCTGATCTCCCCCACCAACTGCATCCTCACGGCCCTGGCACTCTCCGACGGTCGTCTCACGATGCTCGCCTATCTCCCGTTTGCGTTGAGGTGGTTCTACGTGTTGTACGGTACTGACGTTTCGCCGGAGAGGAACCGTCTCGAAGCGATTCGATTCATGCTGACATTCTATGCATGCTTTAGTGTCGTCGTCGTTCATACTGTCTCCATTTGGCTGACAGTCACATTGGCCGTCTTCAGGTAATTAACAAAATGGTTTCGTTCATTCGTTCGTTCATCCAGTTGATGACTTAGTCAGTCAGTCAGTCAGTCAGCCAGTCAGTCAGTCAGTCAGTCAGTCAGTCGGTCAGTCAGTCAGTCAGCCAGTCAGTCAGTCAGTCAGTCAGTCAGTCTACACTGCTATCATCTTAGTTGGACATTGGATTGGATAAAGTGTTTGCTCAGAATAATTTTTTAACGCTTCCAACATAATATATATGGATGTTTCTGCCAGTGGCAATGCCAAACCTGGATAAAGGAGGAAGATGACTCGTTAAAAAGCTTATTTACTTAAATGGATACCAACCTGTATAAATATCGGATTCGATCATATTCCCTTTTGACGGTTACTCTATAGTAATTATTTTATGAATCATTGATCGTTGGTTAAGCGTATATTATATTTGTGTACAACAAATGCATATAAAACATACATTCTTTAAACACCATTATAACGATTCTACTGGATCTATAATAAAAAAAATTCAAAATGGGCCGCGATAAGTTGCTTACTCAAATATACGGAACAGTCAATTTTAACACCTTGAAAACTGAATTGGTAATATTATATAAGCTGCTGACGAAGCAATTATTGTAACTTGAAATACTGTTTATCATAATTATTCTACGTGTGAAAATGGATTGGTCAAAGCTTGACAATAAACAAATGTCAATAGTAAAAGCGTCTAAATAATTCTGATATCCGCGGGTACGTCTTCATCCGTCTTCATGCGAGATGACTGTACGGGGGTCGATGTCTGGTGCAGTCTATGTCGATCGAAACTCGCTGTCTTCATCGTTAACGTCGTCACATTCATCATCGTCTGCATCCCTAACTTCGTCACAATCCGACTCCAAGGAAGCAGATCAGACCAACAGCACGACAACAACCATCAGACAAACCAGAACTATCACCTCCACCAACACACAAATCACTCCAGAGGAAACCACTCCAGCGGAAGCAACTCCAGCGGAAACCACTCCATCGGAAACCACTCCATCGGAAACCGCTCCAGCGGAAACCACTCCAGTGGAAATCACGCCAGTGGAAACCACTCCATCAGTCCTCTCATCTGGATCGTCGAATTCAATGAGCAGTTTTCTTGAATGGGCGATTTATAAAACCGAACAACGTCGGTTTTATGGTACGCATTAGACACCACTGAAGCGCTGTGAAAGCGTACTATATAAAGTTCGAGCGCAGTAGCTTATCGTTGTTTATCAGGAATAGCACGAGCTTATTAAAGCAGAATATGTATAAAAGTTAGTGAAACTGGATGTGTCGCATAGTCAATGGAAGTCCAGTTCCAGGTTGTTGAACCAACCATAGAGAAGGCGGTTTAGTGTCCTTGACCTCTGGAGTATGGAGCATGAATCGCCTGAAACTATTGCGCTGCTACTGCCTATACTCTGGTGATGCCAGTCTCAAGAGTGGCTAAAAGAGGAGGACGACGCGATTGATCATTGTTGTTAAGCGGTGCCTTTGAACAGCAAATGTATGCCAGCCTTGATAATTATGAATTAAGCAGTACTTTAAAGTGTGTGTGCGTGTGTGTGTGGGCGTGCGTTAGAATGTGCACTTGCTTGATGAACTGTTAGATTATTCATGTCGTTATCAGTTTAAATAGTTTTTCTAATGCACAGCCTCTAGCCGAAGATAGAATCATTCATCATGCTCGTTTTAGGGTTAAAATAGCAAAATTCGTTCGTATAACACATGCAATTAGATTTTTGATACGTTCGTGATAAAGAGAATCACCAATTAGTCCATTGTGTACCATGAGGTTGTTGCAAAATGGTGTTGGGGGAGTTTCTCACTTCCAATCGGTCAGTTGGTCCCTGGACATGAAAAATCACCGAGGTGCTTGTCTGCCATGACGCCACGAATGACGTAATCGACAAATCCAATATGGCCGCCGCCGGCCATATTGGAAAATTCATCTTCTTTATTTCTTGAAGTATAATGCATTTGTAATACCTCTAATATGGTACTGATTCAGGTGTGTAGAATTCACTTCTGATATTGTCTTTGTCATCAGGGGTCATCTTGAGGTCACAAGGTCATGATCAATGTCGTTTTTTTCATCTTTTTCTTTCATTTTCCATTTCCTTCAGCTTATGAACGTGTAAAACGTCTAATTGTACTAATTCATGTATGTGGAATTCCTTTCTGATATTGTTTTTGTCATCAGAGGTCATCTTAAGGTTATAGAGGTCAATGTCAAGATCACTGAGTTTCATATTTTTCATTTGTGTCCCATCTGACCAAAACCAGGCGTAAGTCGCAACAAATGCTTCTGAGATAATGACCACAATGTGAAAAAAATCGAATTTTTACATTTTTTGTTTTTTACAGAAAATGATAAATAAATATGTTTTATTATCACAAATACCCAAAATCCTGCACGCTAATGATCTTTCCTTATTATTGTCATTGAATTGAAGCAAAGCCTCTTACTCCTACAAAACCGAGAATTCCGAACTTGGTCCAAATTCCACCATGTTGTTGTTATGCACAGCGCTACGCAACAAACAATTCCTAATTCCTAAACGTATTGTAGGTTGCGTCCAAGACACGCACAACTCTGTTATCTCTAGCATCCTTGGTAGACGTGTTTCTGCTTTTGTGTACGTTCGATGGCTCGTATCGAGAAAGAGAAGGCGTCGAAGGAAGAGATTGTTTTGCAACTGTCGACAATGGTCCATGGATTGATCTCATAAATAATGGCAAACTATTCTTGTCTATTATAGTCGCAATTGGGTTTAAAGCGCGAGATGCAATGCGTGGTATTGGCTCGTTATTGTTCTCACTGCAAACTATGGAGTGAATCTGTAAATTTGTTAGATTTGAAATGATTCTGATCCACTATCGGTCAGGCTTTATAAAACAAAAGCGCGTTAAAATTGCGGTTGCCATTAAACACCTTTTAAACAGGTCACATATCGAATATGTATGATGCTCTCCAATAACAAAAATCGTTTGTATAATGTCTATTATAGGAATAACATCACGATCAATTACTATTCGTCGGCATACATAACAAGCCTACTGCTCTCCAAACTCGTTTGTATTGTTTAATATTTGTTGACTCTCAAAGACATCTATTTTAAATTTTGATTTACACATACTACTACTACTATTATTATACTGCCGCTAGTATTCAAACTGGCCTGGTTAGCTGCACCGGTAAGCGAGAGCGGCATTCGTCTGTTGGTTGCAACGGATTGCGGTTCAAGCCCCGGGCTGGGAGTTGACATTCAGAAATTTAGATATCTCGGGCTAGCACGTGTGGGACGCAGAGGCGCAAGCTTCTGCGAAGCGACCTTGGGCAGGTTGCTAACCCATCATTGTCTGTGGGGATGGAAAGAGAACCATCATCATCATCATCATCATCATCAGTATTATGCCACCATTACTGACTGGTGTCTCTCCATCCATCCGTCCGTCCGCCCGCCCGTCCGTCCGTCCGTCCGTCCGTCCGTCCGTCCGTCCGTCCGTCCGTCCGTCCGTCCGTCAGCCCGCCGCCCCCACTGACCACTAATTCAAAGTTGACGGGTCATGACGAATGGCAGGCTAATAATTTTGATGACGTTCACGCTGAAATAAGCTAAATTCAGAGGAAAGAGGAAAAGAAGTTGGAGGGATGGGAGGAGCAAGAGGAGGACTGGTAAAAAAGAGGGGGTGGGAAGGGATGGGCGTGGAATTAGAAGGACAAGGCGAATGGGAATGAGACCAATGCTTGGTAGGCGTGGAGAAAATCGAAAAGGAAATTTCAAAATGATTGCAATGAAGAAGAAAGACGGCGATAAAAAGAAAATAATATGCATCATGAACACACCATCATAGAGTAATAAAGAACAACATCATCTAAAAAAGTCATCTCCACCACCATCACCCGTTCAACATCAAAGCAGGCACCGTCGCAGTAGTAGATGCCAAAGACTTGTTATGCGTGACTCTCCACTTGCGACCCCTTGCGACGAGATTCAGGTTCTGTGGTCATCGTCTTCTTCTTCCGGTTAATCATTCACCGATCGACAGATGTCGTCAGGATCTGTAAACGACACCTGGCGACAAATACCAGACGCAATGGTTCTGCGCTCTAGACCGCAAATTAAGATTTACTGAGAGCATTCGCTTATTCAAGAGCGCTTCGTCTAATCAGTTTGGTTGATCAAATAATATTGCGTCAAATGGATATCCAGTTTCCATGGAGACCAAATGTGATTGCTACTAAACACCTTTTTAATAGATTACAACACATCTATATATAATTTGCTCCTAAGTGATAGGATGATTTACACAATTCTCCAGGCCAAATTTCGCTAAATGACTAATCGCTGGCAAACTTAACATGCTCACTCTCGATTCTATTGTAGGACTACCGATATTTAATGTTAGTTGACTCTAATAGACTATTTTAATATATAAGTGTTGACAAACTATAACTATTATTACTAGTAGTTCTACTATATTGGGTTGTGGGGCTAGGTGGTGGGTGGGAGAAATTTGTTCGAAAACCCAAATTTTACGGGTGGAATACCGGCGGATGTCGGAGTGTGGTGGAGTGGGGTGTGGCGTGGTGAGTCGGGTCGGGTGGGGTACCCCAGCTAGAATCAAGTAAAGTTGCTTACAGACCTTTTTTAAAAGATGAAATTATTTATATAAAAATTATTAATTAATTATCATGTAGAGCAAGACTTAAGACGAAATGCTACGTCAGTTGGATTCATAAAACACGGAACAGAGAACGGTTGAAAGAACTAATAAAAAAAATGAGCGGCAGCCGCTTATATACCAAAATTTTAAACCTCTTTAAAGGTGTCCAAGATTATGAGCGGCTGTCGGTGGGTAGAGAATATCGCCATTAGTCAAGTAAGTCGTTAGGTCCAGCAAATAATATTATATGTAAGTGGTTTTAGTAGCTTTTATAGATGAACATTGGACTTTATTATATGTAAACTATTTTTTATATATAAATAATGTCTAAAACACACCTAAACTAACATCTCCCGAATTAGCCTACGAAGAATAAGAAAAGAAGGTAACTAAAAAAGAGAATAGGAAAGATTTTCATAATTCATACATGTAATTTTGATGAACGGATGAGTAAATGAACGAATGAATATGTGAATAAATAAATAAATATCTAAATAAATAAATAAAATGCCTAATAAATATAACCATTTCTTATTCAGTGAGATGTCCGTCTTAGAGAGCATAATTATTATCAATTCAACAGTCAAGAGCACTTAAAGAACAAATGTGAGAACTGTACAAGGAATTTTCTAGTATATTCTGACTGTCACTCAAATTAGCAACGAAATCAATCCAATAATATTGTAATTATTAGTTGTTATGTTTACTTGTTAAGCCGCATCAGTACGACGAAAATTATTTATGAAGAAGGTTTCCGACGATGACGAACATGCGTTTCGCTTTGAATATGAAGTCGAAGCCATGCAAAGTGAATTATAGGAGCGATTTACATATTTAAAAAGGTGTGTTGTGTGAGCGGGAATCGCGCATAAGCGTTTAGCCATCTTAATAAAGATTCCAATTCGTATTGCTGCTCCTGCTTCTTCTTATGCAGTTGGTACAACGATGATGATGATGACGATGACAATGACGACGACTACGACGACGACGGCGATGACGATGGCCACGACGATGACGATGACGACGACGACGACGACGACGTCAACGACGATGATGATGACGATGTTGATGATGATGATGATGATGATGACGGTGATGATGATGATGAAAGATTGTTGTTTGTCGTCACCTTTTTATCGTTTTGATAACGCTCTTTATAGGTCACGAACGCGTTCAATCACTGAGATATTCAACACGGCTAAAATGAGAGGTATTGAGCAAGGTATGCGCAGCGAAAAGGGGAGTCCATTCCATGAGCTGCAGCCAACAAACGAGTATCCTCGACGCTGTATAACCGAAACGCCCAGCGTCCCTCTGAGTAATTGGGATTAAAAACGTCAATTTCTAAGTAATGAATTTTGTAAGTTTTATTCAAAGCAGCTCGATAGCATGCAATATAATAATAATAATAATAATAACCAGTAAATTATGATTAGGTCAATTAAATGTTTAACACTGAGTGGCAAAGGATGTGACAAAAGACCTGTGTAATATCACTTATTTGATAGGCACATGTGTTTTTCTCTTTGTGTGGTCATCTTTATCAAATAATCCTTTTGAACTTATTAGTAAAAACAATAAGAACTTCATAACGCGGATGCTGTATAGAAAATGTTCATTACATTACACTACATTGAGCAATCAAAGCAAATTAAATGATGATTGATTAAACTAAGTATCGTCCTCTGATAAACTTTGAATGTATGGATGGACGATTTGACCAGGGTCTATGACAACAGAGGCCGTTACCCTGGACAGAAATTTGCTCGGCGTATTACAGCACTTAAGTGCATTAAACTAAACTTTGAATGTATATTATTTCCTGCATATATACAATTAGAAAAATACGTTTAAAAGGCCTATAAAATCAACTGTTACTCAAGACCGACTTGGTCCTATGCCAAACGGCTTCATTTTTATCTTACGCTAATATTTTCGGTTATGTATGTACAACGAATTTAACACCACCACTGCTCGTGCTCTTGCATGCGGTGCCAGTCCAAAGCACTGAGAAAGAAGTAGGGTGACTCCAACCGTCGTTGTTTTCAGAACGCGTTGAACGGAAAAGAAAGAAAACAGCGAATAGGTCTATAAAGATGCCATTGACAATGATTGAATTTAGAAACCTTTTTAATAGAATTCTGCGGCGTTATATAAAATTTTCTTCCATCTCGCTCGGGGTTTAAATTAACTTGAATCAAAGTTAAACAATCAAAGATATCAAAAATAGTTAAACACCTTTTTAACTACATAAAATATCATTATATAGTTCGCTCTTGCAGAAAATGTATAATATGAGCCGCTGCTCTCGCCATTTGAATATCACAATCAGATTGCCTTAAGGCTATATACTTCCAGTAAAGGGTATTTGTAAATGACATGTAAACCATAATGTCGTAAATGCATGTATGGTTAGATATCAATTGAGATGCATAAAAACCAAACCTAAATGTAATTGTTAAAGACTCTGCAATGAATCACTTTTTCACCAAATATCGTAATTTTCTAATTAAAATGACTTATTCACATACGTAATGCATGCCTATAACAATATTGGATTTTTTTGGATTGATATCTTATTGGAGATGCAAATGTGCAAAATAAATCGCATGCTAATATCTTATTTATTTGTTAAAGAATTTTGAGTAATTTTTACTTAAACAATTTTGAGTTTCAGATGTATGTTATGATCACTGATCAGACGGATTCTTTTAAAATTTGCTATAATCTTATCATCTTATGCTGCAACAGTTGTCGCATGCGACAAAATGTCCAAAGAATTCGTCTGATGTTATCAACTAAAACAAGTTTGCTGTTAAACAAATGAACAATGATGTTGCAATGACACCGTTAAATTGACGCCATGAATTCATGTTACTGCACTGTATGAGTTGTAAATTGTCGTCAACTGCCTTTGATATCATACGACGACGTTTAACTTTGGCTAAATAAAAAATTCGCTCTTTAATTTAATCGTACACTGAATCGGCGTATTACAATCAAGGACATCAAAAAATGTTAAACACCTATTTAATGAAACGAAATATCTTCATATAGCTCACGATCTTGCTGTGCAAATAAATTAATAGGCGACAGTTTACAAAATGTTCACTACTTTGATATTGAAATACAGAAAAGAACTAAAACTTTGAATATCTTGCGAGGCAGTATACCCAGACCTTCCCTGACGAAAGCCCTAGAAACAGAGTAAATATGGAGATATGTTAAATACAATTATTATAAGTGCAATGGGAATTCAGATGGAGATTGAAAGACTAATTATACTCATCGTCAACGTCATTACCACCGCCACAGCCAATAACATCATCATCATCATCATCATCATCATCATCATCATCATCATCATCATCATCATCATCATCATCATCATCATCGTCATCGTCATCGTCATCGTCATCGTCATCGTCATCGTCATCGCCATCGCCATCGCCATCGCCATCGCCATCGTCATCGTCATCGTCATCATCATCATCATCATCATCATCATCATCATCATCATCATCATCATCATCATCGACAAAATCGACAGCAGCAGCAACAACAACAACAACAACAATAATAGCAATGTCAATTTATATGGCGCCGTAACAAAGCTTTCATTGGCACCTCAACAGCAGCAGCATCAGCAGCGTCTTTATCAGTTAAGTGCATAATTGATGTCTGGACCATTTTGTCATAATTATTATGGTCATATCCGGGCCACGAGAATCACGGCTGATATTAAACACCATTTTTACGTGTTATATCAATCTCTTTATAAGAGTGTTGTTTCGAAACTTTCTAGATTTTTCGCAGTTCTTGCATCTCATGACCATGGCAAATGTAACAACTGAATAAAACGAAACATTTCAAAACAAATGAAAAGATGTCCGCCTCACGGAGCTTGTTGCTGTTTAACGACACTTCCATTGCACAGATGACTAGAGTCGTTCTTCTTCTTTTACCATGATTTAGACTGGCACTACAAACAGTGGCGAATTCTTACTGTAACAGCAATCCACAGCATTGAACGATTAGACTGGGTCGTCGACGTAGCTAAGCATACACGGTACAGTCAAGCAACCATGAGCAGAAGACTAAATGGAGGAGATACTGGGCTGGCAAGACACGTTGCTTGGATCTACAATAGGTCATCGACATAGGGGAAGGCGGGGTTAAAAGTCTCAAATGATGAAATCTCATGATTCTCAAAGTGGTGTTAGTGACTATCAAACAAGATGGCTGGTACTGACATGGCAAAATATCTATTATACATTTATACGTATTCAAAATTTATGTATTTCTACAGATTTATTCCAAAAAACACTTCTTACTGGGTAGTCCGAGACTGTGACTTTTAGCCCCAACACGGGGCAAGTTGTCACAGACAAGGGGTTAAAAGTCACATGCTTCATAAGACCCACTGTATAGTGTAAGATTAGTTGTTTGAGAAGAAATATGCAAATAGGTTGCAAACAACGTTGAAATCACATGTTGTTTGTTTGAAATAAGAAGTTGTCAACATCCTGACAAGGAATCGTAGTTCACAATCCACCAAGTTCAGTCATTGAAACAGGCAGGCTTCCATATCTTTCTTGGAGCATCTTTATTAGCACGTTTTTGCTAAGGACTTTGTTTGGGAGAGAGTGCAGCACCACAAAAATATATTCATCATGGCAATGAACACGTTTCCAGTTAGCCTACCAGTTTATGCTTCGGATATAGTGGAATCTGGCTAGGCCATTTTGGCTGTGACTTTCAACCCCGTACCCATGGTTGTTCATTTACAGCAGTGCAGGCTAGTTCGTAATGATATATTGCTACAAGTGACTAGTCGTACAGAATTAAGAAAGATATTTGAATTGATTTCACTCAAAATAATTTACCGACACTAAAATATTTTTATCGTTTTCAATGTTTTAATGACGAAGGATTTCAAATTTTAAAACGGCATTTAAAACAAATTATTTTCTGTAAAATCGATTCGATCGACGCCGTTGTTTTGCAGTGTCTACCTATATTAGATACGGTTGGAGGTATACGCTAGATGCAAAGGTTTTGTTATAGCGCTTTTACAACCTTTAAAAACAACATTGTGACTTCTAACCCCTGTGACTTTTAGCCCCATCCTCCCCTACGTTAATCGATTGGCTGGTGGATGGGAAGCCCGTTAAGTGAGTCGCTGTTAAAAGAAGTGACACGCAATTAAATCTGTAGTGTTTGGTGTCAGCCCACCACATGATTCTAATCCATTAGAGTTTATCAAACAAATGCGCGTTAAATTGCGATTGCCAGTAAACACCTTTTTAAGAGATCACAACCTGTCTATATATAAATCCCTCCTAAGTGAAAGTACGGTTTTCAACTTCATCCGCGATGATTATTTCGCTGGCAAACAAAACATGTCGAACTTTGTTTCTATCGCTGCCCACTCTCGTTTCTATTGTAGGACTAACGATATTTAATATTCGTTGGCTTTAAGAGACTATTATTATAAGTGTTGATAAACTATAACTACTATAACTATTAGTTCTACTAAATTGCCACTATAATTAGGCTACTATTATACTACTGCTACTATTACTGACTGTCAGTCCGTCTGGACAAAAATAGGAAACGCAAGAAGTGGTGGTGGATGTGGAGATGAAAGTGTAGGAGTAGGAAGGAGATGTGGAAAGGGAATGGGAAGGGAAGAACAAGAGAAGTAGGATTAAGAGTGGGAATCATAGATGGATGAGAAGGAGGATGGGAAGGGAAAAGGAATTATTAATTATTATTACAATTATTGTTACTGTTACTTTTATTATTACGATTACCATTTTTATTACAACTATAACGATTATTACTGTTATTATTTTTTATTAATATCATTAATTGACATGATCGTCGTGATCTTCGTCATCATCATCATCATCATCATCATCATCATCATCATCATCATCATCATCATCATCATCGTCATCGTCATCGTCATCGTCATCGTCATCGTCATCGTCATCGTCATCGTCATCGTCATCGTCATCGTCATCGTCATCGTCATCGTCATCGTCATCGTCATCATCATCATCATCATCATCATCATCATCATCATCATCATCATCATCAGCATCATCATCATCAGCATCATCATCATCATCATCATCATCATCATCATCATCATCATCATCATCATCATCATCATCATCATCATCATCATCATCATCATCATCATCATCATCATCATCATCATCATCATCATCATCATCATCATCATTACCATAATTATTATTACCCGATGCATTAATTATCTCGCTAGAACAAAGAAGACTCCTGCGTAATCATAAGACACCTCTGACACTGCCATAGAGAAATTTTAATAGCGCATCTTCCACACCTTTTTATTTAATGATTGTCCATTTATTTATATCGCTTGTCTGTCTTTCTTCTTGACTGAATGGCTGCCTGTTAAAAGACGTTGCAGTGTCAGTTAAATCGTCTTTCAATTATAGCCACAAGTCAAACTAAATTGTCACTCTGTGTCTGTTTCGATATTTTTGCTGCTTGTCCGCCTCATCTGAATCCTTCCATCTGTTCCCTCCACTGGCTTCCACTCACTTGTCTTGTCACTTTCGTTGTTCTCCTTCCTGACTTCTATTGTTTGAATTCGTAATGAAAGGAGACTTGTTCGCGATACTTTGCATTGCCAGTCCAAACTGTAGAATCAGAGGCGGGCTCCGACAACTGCCTTTGCTGTGAAAAGATGTCGTTAAACGCTGGAACATAACACTCAGAACGGACACCAGAGTGGCGCTTGAACATTCTAGTAATAAAATACACACCTTTAAAACGAAGAAGAAGAAGAAGAAGAAGAAGAAGAAGAAGAAGAAGAAGAAGAAGAAGAAGAAGAAGAAGAAGAAGAAGAAGAAGAAGAAGAAGAAGAAGAAGAAGAAGAAGAAGAAGAAGAAGAAGAAGAAGAAGAAGAAGAAGAAGAAGAAGAAGAAGAAGAAGAAGAAGAAGAAGAAGAAGAAGAAGAAGAAGAAGAAGAAGAAGAAGAAGATAAAGAAGAAGACGAAGAAGAAGAGGAAGAGGAAGAGGAAGAGGAAGAGGAAGAGGAAGAGGAAGAGGAAGAGGAAGAGGAAGAGGAAGAGGAAGAGGAAGAGGAAGAGGAAGAGGAAGAGGAAGAGGAAGAGGAAGAGGAAGAGGAAGAGGAAGAGGAAGAGGAAGAGGAAGAGGAAGAGGAAGAGGAAGAGGAAGAGGAAGAGGAAGAGGAAGAGGAAGAGGAAGAGGAAGAGGAAGAGGAAGAGGAAGAGGAAGAGGAAGAGGAAGAGGAAGAGGAAGAGGAAGAGGAAGAGGAAGAGGAAGAGGAAGAGGAAGAGGAAGAGGAAGAGGAAGAGGAAGAGGAAGAGGAAGAGGAAGAGGAAGAGGAAGAGGAAGAGGAAGAGGAGGAGGAGGAGGAGGAGGAGGAAGAGGAAGAGGAAGAGGAAGAGGAAGAGGAAGAGGAAGAGGAAGAGGAAGAGGAAGAGGAAGAGGAAGAGGAAGAGGAAGAGGAAGAGGAAGAGGAAGAGGAAGAAGAAGATGATTACCGTCTTCGAGCTGAGCTGGTTGATGCTTGTGTCATGATCGTTGTCACCGGGATGTGCTGCAGCTGTTCGAGAGATATGGTCGTCATCGGTGGGGAGACATGGACGAGAGTGTTGTGCTGATGTTTACTGATGCTGCGAAAACTACTGTACTGCATCTACAAGTGATATTGCACAGCTGATTGTGTGAATATTAAGACAACAGTGTCCTTCCTTATAATCTATAGCATCTGTTACTTCGGATCAAAAATTTATGTCAAGGGCAGCGGCCTCTGTAGTCATAGGCCATCGTCAAATCTGGATCCATCCATCCACTCCGGATTTAAAAGTGTGTAAGGCTACGTAATAACCTTCGGTTCGAAAGTTTATTGTCTCACAAGTAGGCTAATTGCCTTTTCACATTGCGGCACGTTCTTATTCTTAAAAGTGGTGTACAGTTTTTTTGAATGCATATCACTTGTCTCTCAGAGGAATATAGCAACTATTAATAAATACTATAAAATAAACAAGGTTCAGACTGAGGCGAGAAATTTCTCGAAAGTGGAAGAAAGTATATTGCAGCTGTTTACGACAACTGCTACTTAATCTACAGCACTGTGGCATTGCTGTATGTATATAAAAATATTATATGCATTGCTGTATCCATCGTTTCAATATATAAATATATAATATATAGATATATTGTATGTCCTCATCTCCATCTTCATCTCATTAACCCTCATCCGCACAAGCTAAAATGCAACTTAATTTGGCCAGACCCCCCGTTTTGATGTGGGTTTTTCATAGGAGGTAGTAATTTTTATGTGCCAATTTTGTAAGATGATATCAGAGCAACTCAAAACAACAATGTATCAGTCTCTTTATGCAATATAAATAAGTTTTATGACGAATTTGAAATTAAATGTTTAATTACATTAATTGTGACGGTTTGTCATATATACATGTTCATCGTCGCAATAGTTGTCTATCTATAAAATTTGGAGATCAAAATAAAGAAACCATAATTTTAGTAAAATTAGTTCTGCGTGCTCTTATGATCAGAGTCAACATGTCTGTTTTCTAGAAAATGTCTATAAAAAATAATGGAATAGGACCAAACCTAAAATGTAAACATGTATCATACATAGTCCGTTAGCTGTTGCTTTCGGGTTTGTATGTCGAATGAGGTGTCGGCCCGCTATTCCGAGGGTCCACTATTGCGAATATCTGATATATTTTGTTCGTTATCCTTGGTGGTTAGCCAGGTTAGGGTTACGGTGGGTTAGGGTTAGGGTTGGGTTATGGTGGGCTAGGGATAGGGTTGGGTGGGTTAGGTTTAGGGATAGGGATATGGTTATGGTTGGGGTGGGTTAGGGTTGGGGTGGGTTAGGGTTATGCTTAGGGTTATGGTTATGGTTAGGGTTTTGGTGAGTTAGGGTTAGGTTATAGTTAGGTTTAGGGTTAGGTCTAGGGTTAGGGTTCGGAATAGTGAACCTTCGGAATTATAGTGGACCCTCGGAATAGTGGACCCAAACCGTCGAATGATGATGTCTTTCATCTCGGCTGTTATAAAACTGTCAAAACTATCTTGAATATTCTCAATGTATCCGTATTATTTTATTCAGCATATTCTTTTACTGCATTGTGCAACAGAATACGTTCTCTTGGCATTGCTTTTGATTGCCAAAAATTATGCGGATCTTCACTTGTATTTAGGTCTCTCGGCTTCAATAGTATAGACAATTTCGTCATCATTATCTTCACTATCAGGTCCAGTCTCATCATAGTGTTTGTCATTATCTTCAATTTCAACATTGTCTTCATCATAAGAAACATCTGAATGTTGTTCTTCAGGCATTGGCATCTCTTCATATTCACATTCATTATTGTTGCTCTCACTGTCCAAACTGTAATCATTGTAGTCTCGGCCAGTATTATCTTCAGAACTTCTATATCCCTAAATCGATTTGGTCGTTTAAATGTATTAATATAGGAACAAAGTCATAAAAGCAATCTGAGAAAATATCACTCCTAAAAAAGTTATGCAGCAAATATATGGAGGGGGGTCTGGCCAGACCCCCCTTGTGCGGATGAGGGTTAAATGCGTCCTGCAGATCATGGGGCCGTCCAGCAATCTTCGACAATTTTTGACCCACGCTCCCACGTCACGCGCCATCACAAAATTCTAGTATTGAACGTATTGTATTGTATTTAAACATTTATAAAGCGCCTCTAGTAGGGTAAACCGTTCAGAGGCGCTCCCAGTGCGCAAGGCCCCGCGAGAAGAAGCAGGTTTTGAGAAGAGACAGGGCAGAGGAGAGACTGACAGACAGAAGAGTTGAGCGAACAGAAGGAGAAAGAGAATTCCAGAGAGAAGGACCAATTGAGACAAAAGACCGAGACTGAGCCATAGAAGTTCTAGACCGGGGAACCAATAGGTCAAGTCTGTTGGATGAGCGAAGTGGACGGTGGGAGGAAGCTGAGTGAGGACGAAGTAAGGTTTTAGTCAGATATTTTGGGGCAAGACCCCGTTGAGACTTTAGGATCAGAGTGAGGATCTTGAACTGTGTGCGAGCACGTAGAGGAAGCCAATGAAGTTCATCAAACATAAAGGTAGAGATGTGAGAGTACTTGGGAAGGCGGGCAATCAATCTAGCAGCTGAGTTGAGAACTGACTGAATCGGTGAAAGTCGAACTTTAGGAAGACCAATGAGAAGAGAATTGCAATAGTCAATACGAGAGCATATGAAAGCATGAACTAAGGTAGTGAAGATGGAGGAGGAGACAGAGCGACGAATGACTCTGAGGCGTCTTAAATGAAAATATGATGAGCGTGTCAGATTGGAAATATGCTCAGTAAAGGTAAGTGAGCTATCAAGTACTACACCCAGATCCCGCACACTTGAAGAGAAGGAAAACAATGGGAATTTTGCAGAGAGAAGGATAAGATCAAGCTTATGGAGCTGCTGAGGAGTACCTAACCAGATAAATTGAGTCTTTGAAGTATTAAGAGAAAGGCGATTAGAAGACATCCAAGAGTGGAGATGATTAGTGAGAGATTCAATAAGCCCAACCAGAAGCAGCTGGGAAGAGGGGGGACCATGGACAAATGCCTGGACGTCATCAGCAAAGAGATGGCCAGCAGCACTACAGATCGGAAAAAGAGAAGAAATGTCAGCTGTGTAAAGAATAAATAGGAGAGGCCCAAGAACTGAACCTTGAGGAACACCCAGATTAACATCAACCCATTTGGTTCGAGAGTCACCAGATATAATCATTTGGGTTCTTTCAGAAAGGTACGACTGAAACCAAGATAAGGGCAGGCCCTTAACGCCATAGGAGGTTTCAAGACGCTTGAGAAGGATATCGTGATCAACCATATCAAAGGCTGAAGAGACATCATAGAGAGCCAACAGGGTGAGCTCAGACCTATCAACGGCAGAATAGATTTCAGAAAGAAGAGAAAGGAGAGCAGTCTCGGTGGAATGGTGGGCCCTAAAACCAGATTGATTTGCAGGAAGGAGACCAGATTGCTCAAGGTAGGGTAGAAACTGCAGAGAGACGAGACGTTCAAGTGTCTTAGAAAGAAAGGAGAGATTGGAGATAGGCCGATAATTTTGGCAGAGGTTGGTGTCAAGGTTAGGCTTTTTGAGGGAAGGAAAGACAAGGGCCCGTTTCTGTGAGGGAGGGATGCAACCTTCAGAGAGGGACCTATTAAACAGGTAGACCAAGAAGGGGCCAAGGTCATCCAAAATGTCATTAATAATAAATGGGGGTAAAGGATCTAGTTCACATGAGTTTAAATTTGCAGTAGCAAAAACTAGCCGAAGGTCCGATTCAGTGACAGGTCGAAAGTCATCGAAGACGGTAGATGTAGAGGTAAATGTTGAACGTCACACATCATCGCAAATGTCTGAACTTCCAAATCCCCCATAGTGCGTGACGTCGATTTTGGACGGTCCCCCATCGCACTGGAAACATTCCTGAATGGTCACGGCTTTGAGCGGTGCTATATAAATAACTATACTTACTACACATTATATAACACTACATTGGGCCATCAAAATAAATTAAATGATGGTTTATTCAACTAGCAATTGACCGTTGTCTCTAGGAAAAACTGAAAATGTATATTAATTCCTATTTATATACATGTAGATAAATACGTTAAAAAGGTGTTTAAAATCAACCGTTTCTAATACGTTTCCTTCACTCAAACTGGTTCATTTTTATTGAACGCTAATACTTTCAGTTTTACGGCACTATTTATGCACAACAAATGTAACTTCACCACTGTTCGTGCTCTTGAATGCAGTGCCAATCCAAAGCATTGAGAAAGAATGAGGGTGACTCCAATCGTCGTTGTTTTCAGAGCGCGTTGCAAAAGAAAACAAGGAAAAAAACGAACAGGAAAATACAGATGCCATTGATAATGATTGTGTTTAGAAACCTTTTTTAATAGAATTCTGCGGCGTCATATATTATGACGCTTCTGCTTCATCGCTCATGGTTGTTCGTAATCCCAATCTGGCAACAATGAAAATATGTTTAGATGTTTGCATATTCACAAAGGTAGAAACAAATAATCCAAGTGGTTCCAAGTGTTCCGCTAAAACTTTAAAGTAGTATAGCCACCTCACATCAGCCCTGGCACTCTCCAACGGTCGTCTCACGATGCTCGCCTATTTACTAGACATTTTCCCTGCACATCAATGCGTTTTATTGAAGGTTATTATCATTCATATATCTTTTCCACAACTATTAAAAAGGTGTGTATAATTATCATTGTCAACAGCAGTTTAGCGCTACTGCATGATTGAATTCGACCATACTCTGGGTCACAAGAAGTCGACCAAAACGAATTTAATGCTTCAGTGGACGAATCCAAAATTATAATCAGCGTTTGTACTTTATGTTTGTCAATATATGACGCTACGATGTATTTTCAAGTTACCTTGGCAACTCGATCCACTTGGATAAAATATGGACAACCATGATTCTGAAGAGACGCAGATCGAATGAACAGTTTTTGTTATGTCTGAGCCACACCGCGACGCATATTCAATCATTCAATTAATCAATCAATCAATCAATCAATCAAAACAAACAAACTAAATAAATAAATAAATAGATCAATCGATCGATCAATCGATCTATCAATCAATCAATCAATCAATCAATCAATCAATCAAAAACAAACAAACTAACTAACTAACTAACTAAATAAATAAATAGATCAATCGCTGGCGAGGCTGTTATTAGCAGTCCCGTGCAAGAGAGTTAAGTTGAGGAGCAAAAGTGAGTTCTTAAAAATACTAAGTGGTAGTCAGTTGAAAAGAAATGACGGAATGGTTTAGGATAGGAAAAGGAGTGAGGCAGGGCTCTCTGGTAGAGCTGTGATGAACTGTGAGACGCGAGGTCGTTTGTTCAAATTCATGGTATTCCGGGTAAAAAATTAAAAAGCTGTATTATGTCAATCAAATTTCGTTCGAGGGAAAAGGGATTCTGTTGTCATAAGCCCTAGTCAAATCTTTATCCATTCATCCATCAAACGAACGTCCGACATCTTGGAAATTGATAAGTGTTGCCTTCGATTTATCACGTAAAGTGTTTGTAGAATTTCAAGCGATGGTATAAATGTCATGCTGTAACCATTACAAGTACACAACATTATATAGCACGAAATTCTCGAAATTCAATTAATCGGCTGTCTACTTGCCTGTCTCTCGACATGTCCTTCTTTTAACCCTTCTATGGGTCTGTCCGTTAATCTGTCTGTCTGTTCTGTTCTTTTCGGCTGTCTGTTTCCCTGTCTGTCTGTTGTCACGCGATAAACCACGCCGTTATTAATTAATTTAACGAATGTCAGTGAATCAGCATCTGTCAGAAGAAGCAGACAAAGATATAGAAACAAGCACGGCGTTAGGATCCAGGTTTTAACGACATCTGTTGGCAACAAAGGCGGCTGAGGTCTCCCTCCTCTGTTTCCATATTTTGGGACTGGCTTTGCTATTAGTTTCCATTTACCGTATCCTTCAGTGTAATGACTCAAGTTCTTGGATACGTAACTGTAGTCTAGCATGTGTATTTTATAAATACACTGAACATTGTTTAAAAGGTGTCCTTCATTACTAGAATATTATAACCACCATCCTGGTGTCCGTACTGAGCGTTAAAATCCAGCGTATAACGACATATTTTCACAGCAAAGGAGTTTGACGGACCATCCTCAGATTCCAAATTTTGGACTGAAAATACAAAGCATACAAAGTATTCTACTTTAAATTTACCGGTACCGATCATATTATATGGGGTTGGCAATCAAGTCACCTTTGTTTACGCTTTCAGGCAATGGAATGTAAGTAAGAGAATAACTTACGATACAAAACACGTGAGTTAAATTTGAAATATATAGGACACTTCTAAAACGTTCTAAAGGTGTTCAATGTCATCGTCAATTTTCATGTTATTGTCACAATTTACTTGCAAACATCATCTTTTTATGGACTGTAGCATAGACCCAATACCGTAGAGAAAACCACATATGACAACGTGCTGCTTTAAGCAATTTCTATTTGAAGATGAATTCTTATGTAAGATTTAGTGTTTCTATGGTTACCTGTGTGTTAAATTGGCGACAAAATATGTCGCTTTCAACAACTAGTCTCAATGCGGCAAGTGGCAACTGGATCTTCACGTGAATACTGTAAACTACAGTTGGGAAATAAATATCCGTTGGTCGGATATGCTCTGTATGCTGATATATTAGCGCCATGTATTGCAGGCTGTCTCTTCAGTTAGTATAGTTAAGTTTTGTGTATTCTGTGATCTCTGTTCTTGTGAATTGTTTAAACTGTATACTTGTGCACTGTAACCGGTTGCGGTCTGTCAGACGGATTGTTGAATAAAGATAATATTTTTTATTTTTAATATTTTCAACAAACAACATAAAAACAGGAAGTACACTACACTAGGGAAGCAGTAGCTATTGGAACCGGCTCAGCTAAAGTGCCTCGAAAAACCACCATTTGTTTAATTTATTATTACTGAAAAAATTATTATTAATATTATGATTAAAAAATGCGCTTGTGAATAGGTCATTGCCCTGCGTTAGGCTATTGCTGTGCTCTTAAAAATGGCCTTCGACATGAAACACCTTTTTAAAAAATTGAAAATTCATTATATAAACTTAACTCACAAAATATGGCCAATGTGAATTTCATTCATTTATTCATTCATTCATTCAAGCGCTCCCGACTCTAGCACTGCAAAAAGGACAGTTTTGAGTTTAAGGAAGTAGACGTAGCTCCTGTGGGAGTCCATTCCAGACAATTGGGCCGATGACAGAAAAGGTTCTATTCTGGAGAATTAGTCTTTTTTAAGATGCGCTCTCTGAATCCGTATTTAAAATTGAAATAAAATACAATAAAATAAAAATAACGTTGACGACTATATAAATTGCACCAATGTTAGAAATTAGAATAGCACGTAACGAGTCTTCATGTATAGTACTATGGAAATGACTTGTTTGTTGTTGAACGACATTGTGACACAAGAAAGATGATCAGTGTCGCCCTCCTCCTTCCTCCGAGCTTGGGACTGGCTCTGCCATTGCACGATAGATGGCTTTGTTTCACTAATGAAGTCTGTTGACTAGTGTTTCTTATTTCTAACGACACTAACAAATTAATATACAAGGCATAAACTCGGTCATTTTCATTCATTTATATAACATGGAAGAACGTTAAAAGGGGTGTGACTGATGATTTGGTTCCTTCCATTTTAACACTTTCATTCATTCATTCATTCATTCGGACATTTATATAGCGCTCCTTCAAGAAAAAAACTACTCAGAGGCGCTCCCGACTCCAGCGCGCACAAAAAGAACAGTTTTAAGTTTAGTAAGGAAGGATACTGGTAGAGTCCCAGGGTGTAGGCGTAGCTCAAAAGGAAGGCCATTCCAGACCACAGGTCCAACCACAGAAAAGGCTCGATTCTTCATGGTAGTAGTACGAGCAAAAGGAACTAACACTTATATGAGACGCAGTTATAGTTTCAGTTCAACCACACTATGTGATAACAAAAGATCACTGGCGTCGCCCTCCTGCATTATCAATTCCGACTTTGGACTGGCACTATCAAAGACGAGCTGTGGCAGATTTTTACGATCGATGCGACTGATGTCCAAAGTTCCTACGCGGCGACTTGAGGCGGATTCGAACACTGCTGAATATTTACTGATAATTGCTCTGTCTCCTTTAGACACCTTTTATCTGCTATCATTCGGTTCTATATAGGATCTTACTACTCTGATAAAAAGCTCTTTAGTGCTATAATACTACAAGCAAATTTCTGTCCAGGGTAACGACCTCTGCTGTCATAGACACTGGTCAAATAGAATCCATCCACAACAAATTAAATTATATAATTGTTCATTAAAACCGGTTGCGGTGTGTCAACCGGATTGTTTCAATAAAGAGAATATTATTACTAACATCATCAGCAGCAGCAAAACAAGAAAGTCCTTCGATGCACATATTATCTCAGTTAATTGTATGGAGGTCTAAGTCATTTTGCCATCGGGACATACGGACCACGAAAATCCCGGCTGATATTAAACACCTTTTTTACGTGTTATATCAATCGCTTTATAAGAGTGTTGTTCCGAAACTTTCTAGATGCGTAACAATTCTGAATTCTCATGACCACGGCAAATGTAACCACTGATTAAAATAACTCCGGCACTGGTCGCATTCTGCCAGCGCCAGTTCCAAGCCTGGATACAGGAGGAGGGCGTCGCTAATGGTCTTTGTTACCACGTAATGACGCTAAACTGCAACTACTACTAGTGATTGCAAAGAAACTGTTCAAAAGAAATGGAGCTTGTTGTTGCTTAACGGCACTGCCATTGCAAAGATGACTAATGTCGTTCTTCTTCTTTTACCATGATTGAGACTGGCATTACAAATAGTGGCGAATTCCTACTGTAACAGGAACCAACAGCATTGATCGCTTAGACTGGGTCGTCGACGTAGCCTACGCATACATGGAACAGTCAAGCGAACAAGAGCAGCATACCAACTGGTGGAGCTACTGGACTGGCAAGACACGCAAAAGGTCATGGACAAGTAGAGATTATTCTAACGAGAGAACCAAAATGCTGTGGTCTGATTTATAAAAATGCAACATGTTAAAATTGCGATTGCTTTAAAACACCTTTGAAAAGAAGAATCTATTAGTTATATAAGGCAATCGCCTCTAACAGTAATCGCTCCTACACGGCCTGCAACTCCATTCGCAGTCACCATATAACCCAGACATGTTAGCTCAATAATTACAGTAATATGTTTACAAAACATGCATGTAACAGGACGAATTTTTGCAGATGGTTTACTATCGCTGAAAATTCCTTTTTATTGCATCAATGTTTTCTGATGAGGTTGTCATTTTTGTTATAAACAGAAACAGCGGTTGGCCTACTCTGTTGAGTTTCCGTACACCTCTTTTAAGTTGGTTATAACGGATATAAATACAAAGAAGAGCTAGAGGAATTGATTGCGTGGCATTCGTTCCACTGCCGTCAATAATTGCTTGCATTATCGTCAACGTTCTTTGTTGTCATAATTATGATGACGTTGAACTTTGGAAATATAATAATAATCTGTTGAGAAACACACTTGTCTTCTAAAAGTGCCAGTCTCTATATAGTGTTAAGAATGGGTGACGTCAACGATAGTTCTGGTCGCACATGGTCTCTTTCAATTTAAGCTTTCTCTCTCGCATACCAATTTTAAGTCTATTATCGTTATAGCAAATAAGCAATATAATACGGTCTAATCACACAATTTTTTCCATGGGACACGGTCTTTGTTGTCAAAGGTCCTCGTCAAATCTGGATTCATCCATCCAGCAAATAAGCAGAACTGCAATCCACACCTTTTTAAAAATTGCTAAATTGCCTATAAAAGAAATGGACTTTCTGTGTTTTGCATGTTGGTTTCTCCATTCAGGTTTGAGTGAATATCAAAATTTTCGCCATTAATTTTTGCTATCCTGTTAAAATAATACACCTCAAACTTCCATTAGAGCACCACAACCGAAACTAGACAGGAGCATGCTGAACAATAATCATAATTATATTAATAATTGTAATTGAAATTTTATAATATAATTATAATACAACATTCAATAATGAATATAATATTACCTCACATACTGAAAACTGACCACCATTGCCGTGTAGATTAATTCCCGACTGTCTTAGTAGTCTCGAAAGCTGGGTTCATGAGATTCCCGCTGAAGAAATAGTTCAGTTTCATTGTCACTTTCTTTTACGTCATTGTTTTATTGCTAAGACCATTCAGCCGTTTAGAACAAAGTATCTCGCGCGTGTTGTTCAACAACATATAGTGAGTTAATAAGTGAGTTACCAATTAGAAATTCGTCTGTTGATATAATCATTTGGGTTCTTTCAGAAAGGTACGACTGAAACCAAGATAATGGGAGGCCCTTAACACCATAGGAGGTCTCAAGACGCTTGCCGTTACCCTGGACATAAATTTGCTCGGCATATTACAGCACTTAAGAGCAAGGTACTGAACCAGTTTTATAAAATTATGGATAATATCGTTCCATTTATAGTTTTGGTTACATGTTCGCTGTCTTTCATATAATAGCCGCATATTTGGTTAAGACTATGGGTTCAAGAGTTTCATATTTATATATAAAACTATGCAAAACTGTTTTAAAGGTGTTTAATGTGGACTAATTCTATTCCCATTACTACACGTCATTGCTGATTAGCGACATCTGTCCTCACAGTGAACTTCTTGCTACTGTTGCACTAGCAGTTATTTCACGCTGTAGTGGCAAGAATTATTAATCGAAATGAATAAACAGCTCTTCTGTGACAATAGCAAACTTCGAATATGTGCACCGTTGTGTGTGCATAAGTAGACCATCTCAGTCCTCCATTGTAACCCTGTGCTGATATCTCTTTTAACTGAGCAGTCAACTGACTAGGGCGCAGCATTCGTGAATAAATCGATGCCCTGAACTCAATTAACTTATGGCGCATTGACACTTTCTCCCTCCTACAATTGCTAAATGATACAGCGTTGAACTAAAACACCTTTCAAGCGTTTATATCTTTGGTATATATAATTTCAGCACATGCGCTATAATAACTCTTTGACATTCAATGTTAACACACATCCTTCCTGTTGAACAGGGCTACGGGTCCAAATGGATAATGTTCGAAAATTTAAAACTAATGATGTCTAAATTGTAGACCAACGTCACGAAACGAAATAAACCCCGAAGTTGTCCCTTTGGTGAACTTCAAGGTCTTACGACCTTACGGTGTTAATCAAAGTACTGCTATTGTTTATGTGCATCTTCTAATACACAAAGCACGGTGACAGGACAATTACTCCCCTGGACAAATACCCCCGGATAATTACCCCGGACAATTACCCCCGGGGACAATTACCCCCGGACAATTATCCCTCGGACAACTACCCCCTGTGCCAATTACCCCCCGGACAATTAACCCCCGTACCAATTACCCCCCGGACAATTACCCCCGCGCCAATAAAGAAGTCTATGCCATGTTCACCTATTTTCGCACTCAACGAAACGACACCATTTGCTAGATTCTTCTGTTTCACATAAATAAAACCTTCCAAACTAAGTTTATCCTTCCCTCTCTCGGATTTATAAAATTCCATCATGACTAGAAATGGATAAATTAAGCAGACTGTGAGTATTGCATTGAATGGTCAGCTAAATTTTATGCAAGAGCGTGCAGGTAACGTATATGCCATGGAATAAGTGTCACAACGTCTGGTCATTTTCCGTTTTCCCTGGAGAGCCCTAACGGTTCCTTCTGGGATGGAATGTTTGATCTTCTTAAGGCGCGCCATATGATATCATTCAGCATATTGTGACGTTGTTGTCTGCCAGCGTTTTCCTGCATGCCAGACCGTGAAGCCCTCTGGCGTCGACTCATTCGCCACAGTGACACAGGTGTAGTTCGCAGAGGTTGTTCCGAGTCGCATTCTAACCGAAATCCTTATCACTTCGCAGGACAGGCGCAGACCCAGGGCAGTTACCGGAGGTGCTAGCAATCAATCTCCCGCGTATGGCGCCTGGGAAGCTGAGGGACGGTCCCGGTCAAGTGCAGTATTCGCAGATTTTTAGGGCAAGAATAATAATATTCTCATCAATCCAAACATTTTTTGTGCAAGTGGCTCGAACTTCCACAATTATATGTGTATATATATATATATATATATATATCCTTATAAAGAAGAACCTACAGCAACTGATTCAGCTCTTAAGTGCTGTGATATGCCAGGCAAATTTCTGTCCAGGGTAACGGCCTCAGTTGTCATAGACGCTGGTCAAATCAGATCCATCCATCCAACGGAATAATTACACACCTCGTTTAAGTGTGACATTTTCCGAATAAGGACGTGTTTTATTTTGAAAAAGCAGTAATAATAGTGACCAACTTATAATTAACCTTATTCATCCCAGACACTGAAATTGTCATTCAATCACTTCCGAATTTCGCTATGTTGGAGTCTACCGCCGAAAAAACGTTTTTTTTAACGTAAGAATTATGCATATGTCCCAAAGTGGACTAGTATAAGCATCGTGCATATGTAAAAATATAACTTTATCCATATGATGCAGGTATACAATTTCGTCAAAGCTGTGATTCGCAAAGGTTAATACCCCACCTCCATCCTAACTCTTACCCACCCCGTGCCCAATAGGTCGTCCCTAGATGTCAGCTTATTCTTGTGTCTCTTGGCAACGCTTTTCAAACACCTTTAAAACGTTTATAACCCAGGCTATATAAATTTATAACGCGTTCAATTAGCATGGCAAAAACCGGTTTCGGAGGAGTAGTGATTTGAATTTAAACACATTTATAGACACATAATAACAAGCAATAATAATTATTATAAAGTCAAATTAATTATTAGAATCTGACGCGTCGTCGTAATCGTCGTTGTAATGTCCAATTTTCAAGGGCACCAGCTTATTCAAGAGCGCATTAATAGACTCACGTGCTAGGTGTGCAGGAGCACTGTCTTTGCTGGAATGAAACTCGCTTGAATGGTTGAGTGAGTGAACGACACATGGCCATAAAGCGCTCCATTCACCTTTGCACACGCGGCTCAACGGGTGTAGGATAGGAACCCTCTCCCGATTTAGCCTAGAAAGAATAAGAAAAGAAGGTAACTAAAAAAAAGAATCAGAAAGATTTGCATAATTCATACATGTAAGTTTGATGAATGGATGAGTAAATGAATGAGCAAATGAATGAACAGCTGAATAAATTATCACCTAAAATAAATAAAGAAAATGTCCAATAGATATAATCATTTCTTATTCAGTGAGATGTCCGTCTAAGAGAGCATAATTATTATCAATTCAAAAGTCAAAAGCACTTAAAGAACAAATGTGAGAACTGTACAAGGAATTTTCCAGTATATCCAGACTGCCGCTCAAATTAGCAACGAAATCAATCTAATAATATTATAAAATTTGATTAGTTGCTATGTTTACTTGTTAAGCCGCATCAGTACGACGAAATTATTTATTAACCCTCATAGGGTCACGATTTTTCCCAACCGATTTTGGTCACCGGGGGGTAAAAAAATACCCCCACTGTGATTCGAAAGATTCTCATGATAAACTCAGATTTTTAAGTAAAAAACTAAAAGAAGTTATTTATAGAAGGTTCGAGGAATGCACTGGAACCAAAGTAACATATGCAGCACTGCAGGGAAATCAAAATGGCGGACAAAATGGCGGCCATAATCTCAAATGGCTATAAGTGAAGTTATGTATGCAATGGAAACATGATTTCAGAGTCTAAAGCAACATTATCGAGGTCAAAGGATGCAATGGAACCAATGTCACATATGTGGCACTGCACGAAAATCAAAATGGCGGACAAAATGGTGGCCAGAATATTAAAATGGCTATTAGTGAAGTCATATGTGCAATGGAAATATGATCTCAGGGTCTAAATCAGCATTTTCGAGGTCATGGAATGCGATGGAACCAATTTCACTTATATTGCACTGCAAAGAAACCACAATTGGGAAAAAATGGCGGCCAGATTGCTGCAGACAATTTCATTTATTCATCCTAATTTTATGACACCAAAACGATTTCTATTATAGGCCTAATGTCCAGATACTGATAAGGAGACATTTTAACAGCAAGACACTCATGTGTACAGCATGCATAATGCTATGTTTAAAAATTCCTGAGTAAAATAGCTAGGACGTGGTACATTCGCGTACTTTTTAGCTGATTTGGGTGCATGAATAACTAATGAAACTGGATGCATTCTGTGCATAAAACATATTTAGGAAAAGTCATAGAAGCGATTTCTTCAACTATTTTCAGGGATTAAAATTTCCGTGAAAAACCGAGATGGGGGTATTTTTTTACCCCCCGGTGACCCTATAAGGGTTAAGCAGGTTTGCGACGATGACGAACACGTGTTTCGCTTTGAATATGATGATGATGGTGATAATGATGATGATGATGATGATGATGATGATGATGATGATGATGAAAGATTGTTGTTTGTTTTTAACGTTTTGAGAGCGCTCTATATAAGTCGCGATCGAGTGCAATTTCTGAAATATTCGGCACGGCGAAAAGGAGAGGTCTTGAGGCAGTGTCGGCAGATTTTTACTGACGGTAGCCCTAGAAACAGAGAAAATATGGAGATATGTTGAACCCAATTATACAGTGCAATGGGAATTCAGTTCGAGAGTGAAAGACTATTAATACTCATCGTCAACATTATTACTACCAACACCACAGCCACCAACGTCATCATGATCATGATCATGATCATCATCATCATCATCGTCATCATCATCATCATCATCATCATCATCATCATCATCATCATCATCATCATCGTCATCGTCATCGCCATCGCCATCGCCATCGCCATCGCCATCGTCATCGTCATCGTCATCGTCATCGTCATCATCATCATCATCATCATCACCATCATCATCATCATCATCATCATCATCATCACCGTAACCACAAACACCACCGTGATGGTTGTGTTGGTGATGATGATGACGACGATGATGGTGGAATGTGACAGTTTTGGATGTAAAAAGAGAAGGTCCTTCGATGCATTTATCTCAGTTAAGTGCATAATGGAGGTCTAAGTCATTTTGCCATAGGGACATACGGGCCACGAGAATCACGGCTGATTAATATTAAACACCTTTTTTACGTTTCTATCAAGCGCTTCATAAGAGTGCTGTTTCGTAATTTTGTAGATCCGTCGTTGACACGGCAAATTAAAAAGATTAAAAAAGAAACTGCTCAAAAGAAATGGAAAAAAGTCTGCCTCACGAAGCCCGTTAAGTGAGTCGTTGTTGAAAGAAGCAACATGCAATTAAACGTATAGTGTTTAGTATCAGCCTACCTTATGAATCTAATCCATCAGAGTTTATCAAACAAAAGCACGTTAAATTGCGCTTGCCACCAAACACCTTTTAAACGGATTACAATCGGTTTATATATAAATCCTTCCTGCAATAATGGACGCCTTTGCCTTTGCTCGCAATCAATATTTCGCTAAATTACTAATCGCTATCAAACATATTAAGATGACAAAGTTTTTACTATCGTCCGTCCGTCCGTCCGTCCGTCCGTCCGTCCGTCCGTCCGTCCGTCCGTCCGTCCGTCCGTCCGTCCGTCCGTCCGTCCGTCCGTCCGTCCGTCCGTCCGTCCGTCCTTCCGTCCGTCCGTCCTTCCGTCCGTCCGTCCGTCCGTCCGTCCGTCCGTCCGTCCCTTAGTCTACTGATACATTGTATATTTTAACGCGCACAAACAAAACCCAAAAGATCATGGTCAAGTAGAGCTTACTCGAACGAGAGAACCAAAATGTTGTGGTCAACTTCATCGAAATACAACATGCTAAAATTGTGATTGCCTTTCAACACCTTTGAAAACGAGAACACATTACTTATATAAGGCACTCTCCTCTAACAGAAATCGCCACTCCGCCTTCTAGTGCTTCCATTCGCCATTCACCTTTATGTAACCCAGACATATTCGCTAAATAATTATAAAAAAATTGTTTACAAAACATAACAGGACGAATTTCCATAATTGCTTTTCTATATCTGAACAAACTCCTTTCTATTGTTTCAATATTTATCATTAGGTCTAACGTATACAATTAACTTCCGTTTAAAAAAAATGGTGTCGAAGGCAACAGTTGGGACCAATCGTCCCGGAACCCCTCCCACCAAGCACCCACTATCTCAGTGCAAGGTTTCAGGTGAATAGTTGCGAACGTGTCGCCAAAGTGTGGAAATTACCAGGTTTGTTAGATGATTTTTTTGCCGCCCTCCCCAACCCCAACTGAACAGCAGCGCTATCGCTTGAAAACATACTTGAAACGATTTCTTTCAATTGCTCAGCGCTTCGGCGTGAAACTCCGATGCAGTGTCCGCTCTGTAGTCGGGAGTGCCTCTGAGTAGCTTGATCGAAGGGGCGCTATGACAGGTACGCATGCAAACGTAAAAAAACCTTACAAGCATTAAGATTACGTGTCTCGATCTGTCATTTAAAAATAATCTTTCCTGGACACCTCTTTTAAACTTTTAAAATGTTGATAAAAGATACAGCACCGAAAGGATTGTTTAATTTAGCGACTGGAAGAGATGTTGTAATAATGTCAAACAAATTTCTTTCAAGGGCTACGGCCCCTGTTGTTAAATCTGGATCTATCCATCATCGACTCATTCGGAAGAGAATCGACGAAGTCGAGAGTCGCTTCGCTTGTGAACTTCTCGGTCACGGACTGGATCTGCACTTCCTGTTTTCTTTTGTACTGAATGGACGACGTTCTCTCCCTGTTGAGGTGACTCAGATGCCGCTGTGGTTCTCCGCCTGTCATTGTCATGGTCGTATAGATCAGGAGGCGACAATAATGATCTTTGTAATCGTAGTGCCGTCAAACGGAAATTACTACGCTGACTCTGTTTGCAGTCCGAAAGTGCCAGGTTCAAGAGTGGATAAAGGAGGAGGGCGACGTGCAAGGTTGCGATACGCTTTAACAGACTGGAGCCTCGAACAAGTAATCTCCATTTAACCATTCGCCATTTTAAGCAATTGCTTTATAAATCAACGTCAACTTGTCTAAAGATAAATAAACAATTGGATAAAATCTGGGCAACCCTTCTGACTAGACGCAGATTAAGAGAAGACTTTGGTCTTAGCGCTCAATCAATCAGCTAACGAACAATAAATAAAAAAACAAATAAATTGATTAATTAATAAATTGATTTTTTAATTATTTAATAATTTTCCTGAAGCTGAGTTGACATTTTGACGCCACGCATAACATTAATACCAACTTGCATTACGTGGAATGATATATAAACGCATAAATATATATTCTAGTTCTTGTGCTTTCACCAGTGCCTGTTCTTCTGTTTCAATCGCCATCCAAATGATAACACTGATGCAAAAATCCTGCGAAACAACAGGCTTACGGTTCCTGTTTCAGGAAGTACAAAAGGGAAAAGTAGATTGAATTGAATTACTTTTTTCGTGAAAGTGACACGTTCATTTACTAGGCATTAGGTGAGCACATGAAGACATTTTGTTGAAGGCTATTTTCGCTCAAATATCTTTTCTGCAACTGTCAAGAAGGTGTCTATGTCAATGTAAACTTCAGATAATCGCAACTGCATGATTGCATTCACCAAAAAGCGCCATTCTGGGTCATAAGAACTCGATCAAAACTTAATTTAATGCTTAAGTGGGTGAATCCGAAATTATAATCAGTGTTTGCATTTCATGTTTGTGAAGATATGGCGATATATGCTGTAACTTAAAGTTACCTTGGCAACTGGATCCACTTGGATAGAATATGAACAACCCTTCTGAATAGACGCAGATCGAATGAAAAGTGTTTTGTTTTGTCTGATCCACACCCGGGGCTTATACAATCAATCAATTAATCAATCAATCAAGCAATCAAGCAATCAATCAATCAATAAATCAACCAATCAATCAATCAATAGATCTATCAATCAATCAATTAATCAAACAACCAATCATTCATACATTCATCCATTCAATCAATCATTCGAACAGCCAGACAGCCTGCCAATCAACCAACCAATCAATCAATCAACCAATCACACAACCAATCCACGCGTACATAGGGACAAAACTGAAAAATAAAAATTACTTTATCTAACAAATTAATTTTCCAATCGACTTCAACTTTGCTGTCAAACATTATTTTCACTGAATGACTCCAAGCTTTTCATAAGTTTCTGGTTTCATGAATTGGACTAAGTTGCGATTAGATTCAAATTGCTGTCGTTTATGTCAAGTATAAAGCGTAGTAAAGACTGTTTTAAAGGTGTTCTATGCGAACAGCTTTTTTTAAGATGCGGCGCTCGTCTAAGTTTATAGTTCGCTATCGAAGGCCGCAAAATGATATGCGTTACGATTTACTGACCTCGGGGCATTCGCTTATTCAAGAGCTCTTCGTCAATCAATTTGGTTGATCAAATAATAATACGTCAAATGGAAATTCGGCTTCCATGGAGACCAAAATTTAAACTTTTGGGCGACATCTGTAGGTATCCATGGTCCTTTGATCGGTGCCGACAGTCCCTTTGATGCACCGACAACGAAAGTAAATTTATTATAGTGATGTTTCTGCAATATTGATTGTGAAACCACAGTAAATCTTGAAAGATTAACTCTAAAAGATGACTGTTCAATTGTGCTTTAAAACAATCAACATAATATTGTATTATATTATAATATTGTATCGTATTGTATTATATTGTATTGTACTAAATGATTACTGTATTGTTATGCATTGTATTGTATTGTTCCCGTAGTTATGTGTGTCAATGGTGAATCTAGCGAAATTCCGTTTCGTTAATATTTGTCGGTGTTCCTGATTGATATGATAAGTCTGTAAAATTAGAAAACAGTCGGACTGCAGCTAAACTGTCGCGTTACAAGACCAGCCTCTTAAACACCTCGTTTAAGTCTCTACTTGACTTACTTGACTTATGGCTTTGACGATGCTTTCGCACGTGACAGCCGCCCAGCTATAGAAAATCTCCACTTTTCTCGTTCTTGAGCTTTGTGTGTAGCCTCTTGTATGGAAAAACCCATCTCCCGACAGTCATCTTGTATCATGTCGAACCATCTCTTCTTTGGTCTTCCCTTTTTTCTTTTACCATGCACATATCCGTTGACCGCTATCTTTGGGTATCTCTCGTCCCGCATTCTGGTTACATGGCCAAAGTAGCGTAGCCGTTTGCTCTGGATTTTGTGTATTATATCATGCCGAATATTCAGTCTGCCATATATCTCTGTATTCCTTATTCTATCCCTTCTCGTGACACCTTCTATCTTTCTTAGGCACGTCATTTCAAACACCCTCAGCCGCTGCTTCTGTGCTTCCCTTAGTGTCCAAGTCTCCGAATTGTACAGCAATGCGCTCAGCACTAATGTCTCATACATCTGAACTTTTGTGGCTTTTCCTATTTCCTTCGAGCTCCAAACCTTCCCCAGCACCTGTAGTATTCCTCTGGCTATCCCAATTCTTCTGTCCACATCTTTTTCAGATTCTCCATTTGTGCTAATGGTTCCCCCCAGATACACGAAGCTCTCCGCCTGTTCTAGTTGGTGTCCATCTGCTTCTAACTGAAATTTGATGTTGCCCCTTCCAAGGAACGTTTAAGTCTCTAAGTAGTGGATAAATAAAAAAGCGTAAGCCGCCCACATTAGAACATACAGCTAATTATCAGCTTCGGCGAGAATTATAAAAAGAATTATGGAGAAATCAGTATATTGTTACCGCTTTCTAGACTTGTTTGCATTTTCGTCAAGGTCAAAGGAGGTTAAGTTTAATAATCTTTTCAATGTCAAAGTGTAGGACAACAAACAAAAACTTCATTTTCATAGCATACAAATATATAATAATATAAATTCTGCATACAAAATACATGTCGTAGACTGCGTATTTCTCTTTCTCTCAGTCTCAGCTCCGATCGTCCGTATCCAAGCAACCGTTTTCTAGACGACGGTCGCCATGCAGGCGCTGCTATGGCAACAGAGACACCGTCGCCATGCAGCGATGACGACGCCCCCACCAGCGTCGACAAACGCCACGCACATCCACACCGTAACCATGACGACCGGCTGCGCCGTCGTCACCATGGAAACGAGCACTCATTCGTTCGTTCATTCGTTCGTTCATACGTGTATTATAGTTGATGAAGTTAGTCAGTTAAACATAAACAGTCAGTCGGTTAGTCAGCCAGTCAGTCAGTCAGCCGGTCGGTCAGTTAGTCAGTCTGTCGGTCGGTCGGTCGGTCGGTCGGTCAGTCAGACAACCAGTCTGTAATTCAGTCGGTTAGCCAGCCAGCCAGCCAGCCAGTCAGTCAGTTTTGCGTACTTCATTTAGATTACTTAAACACCATTATAACAATTATACTAGATCTATATATTTAGAAATTCAGAATGGGCAGTTATAAGGGGCTTACGCAACTAAAAGGAATCGTGCTTTTGCATGCAGTGCCAGTCTAAAGCCGACTTTGTTTTCAGAAAGCGTTGAAAAAGAAAGAAAGAAAAAGGCGCACAGTCCTACATTGTATAAAGATGCCATTGATAATGGATTGAGTTTAAAACCATTGAAATAGAATTCTGCAGCTCTTTTTTTAATCAACCACTGAATCGACGTAGAACAGCCAGGACATCAAAAATTGTTAAACACCTTTTATGAAATATCTTGATACAGCTGGCAGTACAGATATATTCTTTTGACGCTCGATATACATTTAATTTGTAACATAAAGCGTGGTGTCGAAAATGCATTTCATTGATTTATTTCCCGGTTAACTATTTCAATGTTTATCTTCTCGACGATAACGAATTTCATCTTAGAATTTACGCTCACATGATTTTTCACTGAAAAGTTTCACATTATTTTTTTGTTCACAACATTTTTTACTTCAGAAATCGTGTAAAAGATTTTAAAATGATTAATCGTACATATCATATATTAATTGATTTTTTTTAAACGAATAACCGACTGAATAATCGTTAAAATCCAGTCTATATGAAAAGATTTCAAGCGGTCCGGTAATTATGATTATGATAATAATAATTATGAAGGTACAAAGCTACTTGCAATGGTTAATCTTAAACACCATTTTTTCTTAGTACAATTGCCGTTTATGAATGCATTTTCTTACATTATTGGTGTCATGCCACCTCTGCATCGAGAGTTAGAGAGACAGATGAAAGTAACTTACCAACTGTCGAATATTTAGTCGAAATAATTTTGATCGGATAGAATAAATTATAACCGTGAAATACCTTTGTTCTCTTAAAGTCATATGTCATCTTTGTGATTATTCCACGTCATTTTTTTTGCGAAGTGCCGTCTTTCTATGACGTCAACAACTTAACATCCTTGAAATTCGAATGCACCATGATAGTCGTCGTTTATCCTGCTTAATTCAATATCTTTGTCTATACTTTTTAATTTGTTCTGTCATTTAATTCCCTCTAATCTTTTTGTCCTTATAGTTTCCTTAAATCGGTGATCATTCGTGCAATCATTTCGTTTGGTCACTGTTCTTACAAATAACCAGATTTTGAAACAACCTAATTACACGTAATTTCTTCAATCCGCCTAGGGCCTTAAAACGACCGCGTCCTTACAATAGTTCTCATAAATGCATTCTTTAGTGTCTTGCACGGTATACTTCGATTTTCTAAACCATTATGTCCGTTAATTCTTCTCTAATTGTTGCTCTCATCACTCTTAGCCCATACACTGCACGGTTCTCTCCACAATTCCAGACCAAGGGCATCATTATCTGTTAGTCTTTAGCAATGACGAGTCTTTCCCCATTCGTCAATCTTGTTCACCTTGGTTACACGCCTACGTCCCGGTGTGGCTCAAAGTAGGTTTCGGGGGCTAAAATTATCTTGATACGGTCCATATTTGGCAAAACGAAAAATGCACCTCTTCAATTCCACCTAAACTTCGAATAAGAACTGAATGAAATCATATTGCAAAAAGATGTATATTAAGAAATAAATTAAATGTTTTACGGACATGTTTTAATGATTCAAACAAGTCTCTATCTATGAATAATATGTAATTGTAAATAGCCTTATTAGTCTTTTTTATCACTTAGGTCTTTTTCATTAGGTCGCTATTTAAGTTAGCGGTCAATTAAAATTACTGACTGTTGGCAATCTGGAGAAGTTTAACCACTAATATATAACTAATATTTAACTAATAATACAACGGTTTTATGTATAGAAGTTTTGTTTAATATAAGCAACGTAAATAAATATACTCTTCTTCTTCAGGGCTCTGTCCGTAGGCAGGTCCAAGATCCCAATGACACCATTTTTTTCAATTCTACGCTTTCAATAGATGCTGTGTTTGATTTATTATTATTTGATCTGAGTTTGCTGTGGGCAATAAGGTGGTACGTCTGAATCAAATAGCTGTAATGTCCCGCATTTACATAAAATTAGTAAAAGTCGTTTTAAAGGTGTCGAGCTCAATCGGTCTAAACACAGAGAAAAGTTTCGAATCTGCACTTTGTACACGACAAGGCGAACGCTCTCATCAATCGTATTGCGAGTTTCTAGACAACTTAGGTCGACAATAAATAGTCAACGGTTATATAAAATATTTATTTCTGCCGATCCAATGAATATAATATTTTAAAAAACATAAAATATAAGACACAGAGAAGTGGAAAACTTGTACAAATTTAATGAACGTCTGTCGGGAGCTAGAGTATATCCCGAAAGTCAAGTAAGCTTAGTACATTATTTTATACAATTACTGATTTCACTTTAACGACAGTGTGTATTATTAATTTCAGGCCATTAATGTTGCAATTGGTTGGCTGAACCTGAAACTGGATTGTATTCGTACCTGCACTTACATGTATATAAAGTATGTGATATTATTTTAAAGGTGTCCAAAATTACGCGGCAGAAAAACCTGAGCGATCAGACAGATCCAATAATTTCTGCGTATAATACATCAGAAGTAATAATTATTAGCTCTCATCGGTTCATTATTTAATAATAATGTTTTGTGCGTATGGTTTAACTTATGTTCATTCATTCATTCATTCATTCGAGTATTTATATAGCTCCTCTTCAAAGAAACTACTCAGAGGCGCTCCCGACTCCAGTACGGACAAACAGAACAGTTTTTAAGTGCTTATAGAATGTGTCAGAAAGTGATCTAGGGAGCAGGCGCAGCTAAAAAATTCAATGGGAGGGCATTCCATACCATTGGGCCAATCACAGAAAAAGCACGGTTCTGCATGATGGAGGTACGAGCAAACGGGACAAAATTTAATAGTACTTGCCTATCAGCCGAGCGTAGAGACTGACCAGTCAATAATAATAAAAACATGAACCACACAGAGAAGTAAATAGCTTTTTCTTCATATAATTAATCAGCGTTATGTAACAGTTAATCAAAGGAGGTAAAATGGACATTGCAAATGTGAATAATCATTATAGCAGCTGTTTTATTGATCGCCTAGGGAATGATGGATGGATGGATCCGATTTGACCATGCAGGGTCTGTGGCAGCAGATACCGTTACCCTGGACTGAAATTTATTTTGCTCGGCGTATCATACCTTACGTTGACCTCTTAAGTTCGGATGGCAAATTCAGATGAAAGTCGTTTGTGACAAGTATAAAGCACAATTGAAACTGTTTTAAAGGTGTCTGATGCCAAAGTTCTTTAAGCGTCTGCTTTTATTTACATATCGTTAGTTGATCGCAAGTTTATAAGGCGCTATTATTTACTAACCGCAAAGCACTCGCTTATTGAAGAGCGTTCCGCTTTATCAGTTGGATTGGTCAAATAATATCATATCAAATGGAAATCCGGCTTCCATGGAGACCAGATGCTTGAAGCGACATCAGTAGGTATGCATAGTCATGTAAATTTGAAATTTGCATAACAATCACGCTAAGTCTTACATTGTCTATTTGTTTGATGTTTGTTTGTCACCAACGCATCAA
>OX457049.1:41667858-41697858 GCA_949752735.1 Lumbricus terrestris
GTTGATGTGCATTTAAAAAGTGCACATATTTTGCACAAAGCACATGTGATTTGCATAATTTTACTGTAAAAAACGGAGTTGTAAAAAATTCATATCTGGGTCATGTTCGTTTTACGAACATTGGTCCAATAGGCTACTGACGCGTCAAGTCTAGTCAACGTTGATTTACATACGCCTGTATTAGCAACAAGTCATGTATCAACCAACTCACAATTGTGTATGTATGTATGTATGTATGTATGTATGTATGTATGTATGTATGTATGTATGTATGTATGAATGTATATATGTATGTATGCATGTATGTATGCATGTAAGTATGTATGTATGTATGTATGTAGTATGCATGTATGTAATGTATGTGTGTATGTATGCAACTGTGAATGTATACATATAACCCAACTCACAATTGCGTATTATGGTATGCATGTATACATGTGTATATGTATGTACGTATGCATGTATGCATGTGTGTATCTATGTATGTATGTATGTATGCACGCATGTATGAATGTGTGTATGTATGTATGAATGCTTGTATTTATGCATGCATGCAGGCATGTATGTATGTATGTACTATGTATGGCATTGTATGTATATATGTATATATGTATGCTTGTATGCATGTATGTATGTATGTATGTATGTATGTATGTATGTATATATGTATGTATAATATGTATGTATATATGGATGATGTATGTATGTATGTAACTGTGTATGTATGTATGTGACTATGTATGTGTGTATGTATTTATGCATGCATGCATATATGTATGTATGGGTGTACTTAGGTATGTATGTGTGCATGTATGCATGCATGTATGTACGTAATGTAGGTATGAATGAATGCATGTATGGATGTATGTATGTAAGTATGCATGTATGCTTGTATTCATGCATGTATGTATGTAGGTAGGTAAGTTCGGATGTGCGTACATATGCGTGTATGCATGTATTATGAATGTATGCTTGTATATATGTACGGATACATGTATGTGAGTACATTATTTGCAGCTTAAAACATTACTCTTCAAACGATTTTTTCTGCAGTTATCCATTTTTAACACTTTATTGTGTTGCAATGGCATTTCATGCGTGTTCGATATGGCGCATGTTGTCAGTAGCCTATTAGCCCAATGTTCGTAAAACGAACATATGCCGTTTTGCATATGTTATTTGAGATTTGTCAAAAAACAATATGCATACGTTCAAACATTATTTTTTAGGTCCAAAATATCAACACAGTTCTTAAAAATTTTGCTTAATAAAGTTTTGGTCCAAAATGGGTTAACAAGAGAAGAAGAACCTTGAATAAAATAGCCAGCAAATGTAAAAACTTGAAAAGTTTGTTAGGCGAGTCTTCTTGTTAGAGGTTCGTTCTGAATTTCCCCGTCAGCCCTTGGTTCTTCGTTGAGCAGATTGTATTTTTAATCACTGAAACGTAGCTGTACTCATCGCAGAGTAGCCATCATAATCGTAATCGTAATCTCCAAAGTTTTAGAGCGCCACTCGAACTCCATGCGTAGGGCACCAGCTTATTCACGAGCGCTGTGTTTATTGTTTGATTTATGAACTTGATCCGAGCAGTAGAGTTCCGAAACGAGCGTTGGCATAGTCGACCTTGTCCACAGACTTTATTTGTTCCATGGCCACGTCGTACAGAAATTTATATTGCGCCTGAAATCATCACAAGAATCATTTGGTTGAAGTTAATCTACTAATAATAATAATCTAGCAACTTAGGTCTTCTAGTAATAATGGGCTAATGCATTACCAATAAGATGTGATGAATATGGCAACTTTGTACCATTATACTCCAAACTTGATCCCTGTAACGTTGCGACTTGCTTCGTGTACAAAAACCACATACAGTGCCATGACAATAATATTGACAATACTAGCGGTATAAATGGTTTCATTATTAGTAGTAGCAGTTGTAGTAGAAGTTGTTCTTGTTGCTGCTATAGTAGTAGCAGCAGTACTACTATCAGTAGTAGTGATAGTAGCAGTACTACTACTACTAGTAATTGTAGTAGTAGTAGTAGTAGTAGTAGTAGTAGTAGTAGTAGTAGTAGTAGTAGTAGTAGTAGTAGTAGTAGTAGTAGTAGTAGTAGTAGTAGTAGTAGTAGTAGTAGTAGTAGTAGTAGTAGTAGCAGTAGCAGTAGCAGTAGCAGTAGCAGTAGCAGTAGCAGTAGCAGTATGCAGTAGCAGTAGCAGTAGCAGTAGCAGTAGCAGTAGCAGTAGCAGTAGCAGAAGCAGAAGCAGTAGCAGTAGCAGTAGCAGTAGTAGTCGTAGTAGTAGTAGTATTTTTTCGACCTGATTAAACTTTTTTTACAGTTGTGGATAAGTAAATCCGGCGCCACAGAAACGTATTTGCATAAAAACAGTAAAATAAGACAAAATCTCGGAACTAACCAAATCCGGAATGAATTCTGGTCTCGTTCTGCGAATGCGTTTGACAGCATTGAACACATCAACCTCACATTCCATCTTTATTGTGTCCAGGACGCTCATCACACCACAGAACACACCACATCGCTCTGCCCCGTATCTGTGAACATATATATAAAATACGCTTCTTGTACACCCTTTTTCACTGAGTTAATCGCCACATATAAATGTAGAATTAAAAAAATAATACAGTTGCTTGCCACCTCCTAAGTAAAAAATCATTCTTACACACCCTTTACAAATGATCTACCCATTGTATAAGAATTAGATTTCCGACACCATATTTTAACTGGCTTATCAGTGCGGTAATATGCCAAGCAAATTTCTTGTCCAGAATAACGGCCTCTGTTGTCATAGAGACATACACCATGGTCAACTTGGATGAACAATAGACGGATCGTGCGTTGACAGACAGCAACCAGCTCCTTTCTCCTCCGCGGATTGCATACAGGGTCTGTGCGCTGGTTAGGCGGTGCATTGAAGGACTAGCTCCACCCTATCTTCGGGAACTCTGTTGTTCCACCTTGGGAGTTCAGCGTCGATCGACCCTTCGATCGGCGAACCACGCTGAGCTTCTGGTTCCCCGCTCACGGACTGCTATCCGACAGCGTCGTTCATTCTCTGTTGCAACTTGCAGGTCCTACAGCTTGGAATGGTCTCCCTGTTACAGTGCGCTTAATTCCCAGGGGTCACTCCGCTCTGTTCCTTAAGAACCTAAAAATTGTTTTATTTAGCCGTGGCTGGGCCGGGAGCGCTTCTGAGTAGCCTACCTTGAAGAGGCGCTATATAAATTTCTGAAATAAATAAATAAATAAATAAACCAGAACCCAATAATCTCCATAAACAGGACAAACCGAATGGGAACTATCCTGCAAAGGTCCCGGATACATCAACAACCATAATCTAGGAAAATGACCTAATTCTCGTCGGCTTCATTTTTCCCTTCGATACTAACCCCAGCTTTAACATCAGCTTATGGCAACAGATGCCGTTGTCTCGAGAAAAAATTGTTTAGCTATTGCGCCATATCTGACACCTAAATTATAATAACTTTGCTGCCGACGTTCATTTTGGTGTTAAAACGAAAGTCATGATGAAGGGTGGGGGTACTCTCAGTTGATTATGAAACAGTGTTGTCGTACATCTGTATTAATCCATTAAAAGTTTTGTATTTTGTCAAAAACCACATAGACACCTTTTTAAAGCCAATCAACATGTCAATAAATTATATAAAAACTTGAAATTGTCAAATTAACTCAACTCAAAGTATAACCCTAGTTTTTCATAGCAAATCTCTTCTTCCTCCTCAAAATCATCACCCACTCACAATCATCATGATCGTCATCGTCGTCGTCGTCGTCGTCGTCATCGTCGTCATCGTCACAGTCACCGTCATCGTCATCATCATCATCATCATCATCATCATCATCATCATCTGGGCGGTGAACGTGTTAAGTTATAATTCTTGCCACTCACAGACAATGTACAACGACTGGTCTGTTTGGATTCCTTTCCTGGCATCGAACGACTTCCCCGTAGAGCGAGATGAGCGTTGATTCCTTCGGAAGCGAGTCAGGCCACGACAGCAAACGGAAGTGACGTATGTTGAACGTTTCCGTTGTGTCGAGCCCTGTCTGACGTTCGAAGTTGGCGTATTCAGATTCATTAATGTTTGGAGCGTTGGCGTACTCTGATTCATCAGCAATTATTGGAGAATCGGTCTTCGCCTAAGTTTCAATTACATCAAGTGGATTGCAATGGAATAACACATATTGATGACTGACAGAGACTTATGGCACCAACTTTTCACGTTTAAAAGGTGTGTAATGCGTACTCGGTGTCATCGGCAATTATTGACGAATCGGTCTTTGCCTAAGTTTCATTTACATCAGGTTAATTATTATTACGGAACAGTATCACGACATCACAATTATAAGTACAAAGATTATTGACGTCTTTAAAGTTTTCAATGTATTTCAGTTCACCTTTGTTTAACTGTTAAGCAGTTTCTGCCTTTTTTCCTTTTTCTTATATTCTCCCGGAATTTGTATGAGATTTAATGACAGCAATATTATTATTTCATTTTATTATTTTTATTATTTTTTTATTATTATTATTTTTTTAAATATTTTATTATTAGTATTATTCATTTGCACAATACGCGATGTTCGCATAATACATCATCTACCTATATGTATATGCAGTATAGTTAGCTTAACATTAGATGTTTGCTTCATGTTTACAAACAGCTTTGAACATTCATAATAATTATTTAGAAAAGGGGACAAACAGCTCTGTCTATAATAGACCTTGAATATCGGGAGCGCTTCCAAACGGTTCGCCCACTAGATGGAACTTTGCATATGTTTTAGAACAATGCGATATCACACTTAGAAGAAAATGTGACAAATATATTTACTAATAACTTCAAGAGTGAAGCCTATAATTATGAATGGAAATTTCTTGCTTATATATAATGGTGCCTACGATAACCCGCTTTAAACAAACGCTGTGTTTTGAACACTAAAATATATAACTACAATGATTTCAAAAAATTATTATAAACGCCATTAAGCTGATCTTTTATTTCAAGAAGCGTCATTATTGATAGTCTGTATACAACTTGCCTCTGCTTCTCAAACGCAATAAAACGCAATGCAACAAGCAGATAACTATAGAAATAAGTGAATATTAAGTGAAATAAATGAATAAGTGGAATACGTGAATAAGTGAAATAAGTGAATAAGGGAAATAAGGGATCACGTGAAATAAGTTAAGAAGTGAAATAAGCGAATAAGCTTGAAATTAGTATCAATCAGAATTTCAATAGTGGAGGCCTATGCAAGTGGAAACAGAGAGGCAACGCTTACACAGATAAGCATGTAGACAGTTAGGTCACAGGTAGGTATTTAGTATTTATGCAAGTACCTTGGTCTTTTTCGTGACTGCTATTTGCAGGTCGGTCATTCTGATATCCTCACTTGCGATTTCTCCCATGTTAGTCACACTGTATGCACCAAAGGTAATTGTACGGCCATCCTCTGGCCAGTAACGCTGAAATAAAATAATCAATCAATCAATCAATCAATCAATCAATCAATAAATCAAACAATCGATCAATTAATCGACCAATCAATCAATAAATTCGTCAATCAAATAACAAATCAATCAATAAATAAGTCAATCAACCAATCGGTTAGTCGATCAGTCAGTCAGGCAATTCATCAACCATTCGTGGGGCGCGGTGGTGTAGTTGGTATGTTCGTTGTCTTGCAGCCGGACGGTTGCAGGTTCGAATCCATCTCAAGCCGTCTCGTATCGCCCTTGAACAAGTCGATCACTCGCAATTGCTCAGCGCTTCGGCGTGAAACTCCAATGCACTGCAGTGTCTGCGCTGAAGTCAGAAGCGCTTCTGAGTAGCGAACGTGAAAGGGCGCTGTAACAAGCTTACGTACATACAAACAAAAAAAATCTTCCCGAGTAACTGTGGATACTAAACACCTTTTAAACTAATTACCCTAACCTTTATAAAAGCCTCATCAGCGATGACCCTCAATTTAAAAACCTAAATCTCCGGTTTATTGTCCGCGGTATTACAAGTTCAGATACATGCATATATACATCCATTCAACACCATGTCAATCAATCAATCAATCAATCAATCAACAAATTAGCAATCAGACTAAGACAATCAATCAGGAACTCAATCAATCAACTGACCAATCATTCAAACTACAATTATTTATCATCAAATGTGAGCGTGTGCGTGATTTGATTACTCTAACCAACGCTCCCTCCTTGACTGACCTCAATGCCGTCAAGGTCATTGAGCATGACAATCGTGGAGCTTCCGGTTTCCTTGATCATCGCCCAGAAGTCTTCAATCGTATTCGATGTCGGATGTTGTGTTGCAATGAATCCATATTGACAACCTTCCTCCTCGTCATCATCATCCACGGCTCTCCTTGGACATCCCTAACATCATTGACATGAGAAATTTCAAAGATTATTACACACCTCTTTTATTGAAGCTTTCCTGCTATGAGTTAAGGAACGAACAAAACATTCCCTGGCGACGGCAAAAGCCTCTGTCGGTGAAACTATCGAATCCAACTTGTCGATAATATCCTTTGAAACTATGAAGGTAATTATTTTATTGAACATGGTAAAACACATCTTTTAAGTGTAAATTCAGTCTTTTTGTAAGACGTTTTGCAACTGCAAATACATTCATTTAACTCCGCCACTGGTTGTACTCTGCCAGTGCCAGTCCCAAGCCTGGATAAAGGAGTTGGGCGTCGCTTATGGTCTTTCTACCACACAGTGACGTTAAACTGCAAATGACGCCGCCGCAAAGACATTCTTAAGTACTACTTCTTTCCCTTCTTCTTGATCTCTCTCCCGTGAGGCGTAGGTCCTACGCCAACGATGAGGCCTCAATATGCCGTCTCCAGCTTGCTCTGTTCCTGATTTTATCCACTGCATCTCTCATATCGATGTTCTGTGCTGCTAGATCTTCTTTTATATTGTCCATCCAAGTCGTTGCTTGTCTCCCTTGACTTCTCTTTCCCTCCTCATGCTCGTGCATAGCTGCGGCCGGTAGCCTTTTCATGTCACGTGTACGAACCAAATGAGTCTTCTGTTTCTGATCTTGTCCACCACTGTTTCCTTTTGTCCCAGCTCCTCCCGAGTCACTTCGTTTCGGATCCTGTCTGTACGACTTCTACCCAGAATTCTTCTCAACCAGCTCATCTCCACCACCAGTGATCTTCTCTCATCCTCTCTGCGCAGACACCAGCATTCTGCTCCATACAGTAGCACCGGTAGAACAAGTGATCCATATAGCTTCATCTTCGTTCCTATCGAGATGTTGTTTGTTTTCAAAATTTTAGCACTACTACTCCCTTTGATCAAAGGCCTGATTGCGGTGCATATCAGTTTTGTTTACCATTAAACACGCTCAAATGATCCAGATTTTACGCAAAATGCTTACACACCTTTTTACAGATGTTCTTCTGCATTATAAGTAAAAGCATCAAAATGATAATTGCTCTTTGACAGCATATTCTGTCCTCACTCCGGTAGAGCAAGTCCGGTACAAGTACTGATAAGGAAAAATGAACTGACGAAGCACATAATTGACATTTACGTCGTTAAACGGAATCTGTTTCTTCTCAGAATTGCTTTCCAAATAATTATACTCGATCGTAAGTGTGAATTTCACTGATGAGTAAACGCCAGTAACGGTAATATATGCCTATGAAAATTATCTTTCAAGAGAACAATTCCCCATAATTAAATAGGTAAATGCAATGCCATGCGAGTACAATTTCTTTAGAATTTTAAGGGTGGCTCTATAAATATGGACACAAATTTACACTCCTCTTTTAAGTTTACAAACATTTTTGAAATTGGACTGAATTTTGTTAACTTCATCATGCCACCAAACGATTAAAACCTACTAAATAATCATATATTACACACCTCTTTGAAGGTTAATATTTTATAATAAGTAGCTGCAAAGGTGCGTTGCGCCAAATGCAACCCGCGAATATTTCAATCCGCCCCTGTACTATGCCAAACAAATCATTTTCGAGGGCTACGGCCTCTAATAACAATAATAATAAAAATGACGACAATTTCTATGGCGCCGTAACACAGCACTTGCCGTTACAAAGGCGCCTCTGCTGTCATAAGCCCTCGTCAAATAACTCCGCCACTAATAAATCAAAAAATCAATCAATAAATCAGTCAATCGAACATCCATTCAATCAATAAATAAATCAATAAGTCAATCAACAATCGGTTAGTCAGTCAGTCAATTCATCAACCACTCGTGGGGCGGGGTGGTGCTGTTGGTATGTTCGTTGTTTTGCAGTTTCTAAATCACCACAAGTTCCCTCGCAGCGACCTTGGCCAAGTCGTTTCACTCGCAATTGCTCAGTGCTGTGGCGCGAAACTCCAATGCAGCGCTGAAGTCAGATAAGCCTCTGAGTTGCGAGTTTTAAAGGGCGCTGTAACAAGCACAATTAGCGCATACAGACAAATAAGCAAGAAAACGTTTTCCCGAGTAACGCTGGAAACTAAACACCTGACTGTTTGCTTGTCTGTCTGTTTGTCCGTCTGTTTCTGTCTGTTTGTCCGTCTCTGTCTGTTTGTCTGTCTGTCTGTCTGTCTGTCTGTCTGTCTGTGTACTTACAAAGACGTAGACCGCGTTGATGTACGTGTGCGTTTCATCCTCATTCGGAATGTACGGAATAAAACTGTCGGCTGAAAACAAGAAATCATTGATTATCATCATCATCATCATCATCATCATCATCATCATCATCATCATCATCATCATCATCATCATCATCATCATCGTCATCGTCGTCGTCGTCGTCGTCGTCATCGTCATCATCATCATCATCATCATCATCATCATCATCGTCGTCGTCGTCGTCGTCGTCGTCGTCGTCGTCGTCATCGTCATCATCATCATCATCATCATCATCATCATCATCATCATCATCATCATTATCATCATCATCATCATCAACGTCATCAACAACAACAACAACAACAACAACAACAACAACCTTCTAAAAATAGCAATAAAAGTCTTACCAGGCAGCAGAGATGATAATCTGTTCTTATCGCGATATTGCCGAGCGGCTGAGAACATTGAATTGTTGAACAGAGGTTTCAAGACTTCGAGGACCTGACAGTATAAGAAAAGGTTCAGACTAAAAGCATTATATAATAGGAGACTCAAAGTTAACCCTTTAATTCCGAGATGGTATAAATGGTATGGGAAACCCTATACCCTCCGGCATTAAAGGGTTAAAACTAAACACTCATCCTACTCCGCTTCCAGCAGTGAGCCATCTCTTCATTCCCTTGCCACGCAGGTAGCATATGACCCCTTATGTTACTACTGCTTTACGGTACAACTGTTAATCTCAAAACCAAAATCCTGATTTTTATAATCGAAAAAAAGACGTTGAAAGAGTTCTTAGTATCTGTTTTAGATTCATTCTTTCAATTCATTATATGCAGTTGTATAATAGTGCCTCTTCAAGGGGGCTACTCCGAGACACAAATTTACAATTTACAAACACTAAAAACACTTATAATCAGTTTAATTTGGGAATTATTTAGTCATGTTTTCCTTACTTTCTGGGTTTTTTCATCAAAAATGTTTTGTAATTATCACTTTTCAGTCGATTGCGAGATTATAGATTATTAAAATAAACAATTATTTACTCATTTGCACATCTTGTCGCATGTCATTTTGTCATGCCACCTAAATAATGCGACCACTACTTTAGAGGACTACACCACTTCTATCGCCCTTATCACCATTACTGTATAGTGTATACCAACATTTATATCATCAATTATCACCATTACTATATGCCATCACTTCTATTACCATTATCACCATTACTATATGCCATCACTTCTATTACCATTATCACCATTACTATATGCCATCACTTCTATTACCATTATCACCATTACCATATGCCATCAATTCTATTACAATTATCACCATTACTATATGCCATCACTTCTATTACCATTATCACCATTACCATATGCCATCAATTCTATTACAATTATCACCATTACTATATACCATCACTTCTGTCACCCTATACAAAATCACAAACCTTAAACTCTCTTTGGATACGTGATTGTCCATCTGGCATAGTTGGTTCTATCAGCTGCTGGTATTTGGTGAGGAACGTTGCACAAGGTATCTCGACCTTTTCCAAGGTCAGCGCCTCTAGGAGAACGTGGTGGATAAAGATGTACTGCTCCTGCATCGAAAAATTAGGAAAATCTTAGCAATATAGGGCAGAACACAGAGGAATAATTATGGCACGGCTACATGACGTAATAGGAAATAGGAAGTATGATAGGCATAACTGTAATGTAAAGATAATTGCAAAGTTAAGATTACAATAGAATAGAATATAACAGAATAGTTAGATGTTAGATTTTTCTCAGTGCACCTGAAATTGGCCTACTTGAGCCAGTAATGTCACTATGTCAACTACTGGAATATATAAAGAACATAGGATAGAATAGATGAAAATATATATTAATATATAAGATGAGGTTACAATAGAATAGAATATGATAGAATAGTTAAGGTTAGATTGCTATAGGATAATATTGTTTTATATTATATTAGACGGATGGAATAGAATAGATTTGAATACACTCATCCAGAAATAAATAGACTACGATACACTATTAGTAGACAAAATATAGACCCTGTATCACAACGGAGCAATGATACACGATACCAAAACATATCCGTAGAAATACTTATATATGAATATAATTAGAAGATAAGGTTACAATAGAATATAATAGAATATAATCATAGGTGCAACATCCCTATGGGACCCACGGGACACGTCCCCCAAACTTTTGAGTGGTCCCCTAACTTTATTATTATGGTCCCTCCAACTTTTAGGACGTGATTCATTATGGTCCCCCCCAACTTTTAGGACGTGATTGCACCTATGAATATAATAGACTAGAAAAGACTAGAACAGTGATATCAAAATATATCCTTAGAATACTTACGACCGTCTGGACCATGTACATTCGCTGACGTCTCATCTTGTCGATACAACGTGGTACATCGACGGTGCCCTTGTCCTTGGCCGCCGCCAGACAGAGGTCAAGGGCGATCAGGGTTCCAGTTCGACCAACCCCAGCACTACATACACAGAGAGGGATCAACAGACAAACAATGGTGATTATGAAAACATCGATGATGAGGCGAATGGGTGCTGTACTACTACTGCCCTAGGCCCATAAGTAATGATAATGCTGCCATCACTGCCAATACCACCACTCCCAAAACCATCACTATCACCACACCCAGGACAGCAACCAAAATATACACCACTATACAGACCATTGCCAACACCACTACTACGACCAGTATCATTAATATAACCATCACCCCCACACTTGCTAACTCCGCCACTGGTTGCACCTTGCCAGTGCCAGTTCAACGTCTCGATAAAGGATGAGGGCGTCGCTAATGGTTTTTTTACCACACAGTGACGTTAAACCGCAACTACTACTACCACCACATAACGTCGTGCTTCTTGTTGTTACTTTCGATGTTTTTTTCCAATTTCTGATTTAGCGACAGAAGATGACCTGAGTTTAATTTAAACTCACTACAAAAACAATCTCTAAGCGACAGTAGAGCCTCTCACCTGCAGTGAATGACGACTGGTCCAGGTCTACAATCTGGCAGATCGTCCTTGATGGAATGGCGGTAGAGTTTGAGGAGTGCCGTGCATGTGTTTGGAACGCCCTGGTCTGGCCAGGTGGTGAAGTGGAATTGGTAGACGAGGCGAGTCTCACGCAGCTACAACGGTTATAGAAGAAACATCAGTGGATACTGAATGAATTAATTGGCAACAACAATCTAATTTACATGCCATTCTTGTCTTCTCCTGTTCATTCTGTTCAACTGTTCATTCTAATATATTCCATAGTAAATGTTGTCAAATAATACAGTTGAGCCCATTACAGCCATTCTAACAATTTTCTGTCTATTCCAATTCATTCTCTATCACATGTTTCTCAATCTCATTCTAGTTGCAGTTTACTCTGTGGAATAAATGCAACTCATCATAGTCCATAACAATCTTGTTCCGTTCAAACTTTCCTTATCAGTTTATTGTGTCGATCTTAGCTCAATATTATTACAGTTCATTCTCCAGTTCAGCATATCTTATGTAAACATAAATCAAGGTGATTGAAATGACTGAATGACGATAATGATATTGACGACGACGACGACGACGACGACGACGACGACGACGACGACGACGACGACGACGACGACGACGACGACGACGATGATGATGATGATGATGATGATGATGATGATGATAATTTCAACGTCTATCCTACGTTTTAACGCGATCGCGTTCCTATAAAATTTCGCTATTCAACGGGTAGTAATTTCGAAGTCCCTGCTTACTTGGGGGGCAACGGGATCAGTAATGACAATAACAATATTGATTATAATAATAATAATAATAATAATAATAATACCTCTTCCGGTTCCTCTGTCTTGGATCTTCTCGCTCCTCGAGGTTTGTCCTTTGCAGTCGATGGCTAAAACATGTGAAACAGAGCAGACAATAATAATTACTATAGGCTACAACACACTACATAATAATATATTAGACCATCAGAATGTAATGGGCCAGAATAGGCTTTTTGCAAAAACCAGAATAATCATTTTGTTTCCAATATAGTTCTTTATAGACTATGAGAGAAAATAGTGAAGAAGAAAAGTCTGTATCAGTTAATAATAGACTAGAAAAAAGGAATTGTTTTTATGTGCGCTTGTTATAGCCTCCCTTCAAGCCCTACTCAGAGGCGCTCCTGATTACAGCGCAGACACTGCATCGGAGTTTCACGCCGAAGCGTTGAATAATTGTGAGTGAAGGACTTGCCCAAAGTCCTTACGAGGCGACGTGAGGTGGATTCGAACTTGCAATCCTTCGGCTCTAAGGCAAATACACACTACACCATCGCGCCCCACTTGACTTTACCACTGTAAACCATGATTTGCAGCTATAAACTTAGACAATAATATTATGAAATCTAAATTATGTTCAGCTGCGTCGAATTTTTAAATATAGCATTTGTGACCACGTTTTTAAAGGTGTTTTAGGAGAGGATCGATGGAAAATAGAAGAGAGGTAGACAAACGGTCTTCTATAGTATACACAGCCAGAGAAAGACTTTAACACGGACCCATAGAGACATACAAACAGACAGACATAGGCCCACTAATAATGGTAAACCTATCTGTCAGTCTGCCTTAGCATCTCCTAATCTACCATAGTCTCTTATTGTCTAGAATCTTACCTGCTTATTGAGCTTGAACGTTCTAAGAATGTAATCTCCGTAGGTTCTTTCTGCTATGGCCTCCACCCGGATTTGTCCATAGTTAGCGGCATCGTTAACATTCGGCCAGTACTTGTTGCACTTCGGCTGTGACGGGCAAGAAAGAAAAATATGTTGTAATTTGCGAATCCTTTAGAGACAGAGAATTTTCTGCAATGTATGTGGAAATACATCTCTCATGTGGTTATTTTTATACTATAACAACGTCCCTATAATAATTGTCCGATTAATTGGAGCGATTGTCAAACACCTTTAAAATGATAACAAATCATTCTATGTAAGGCTGGTATACCGCAAGAGATTGATGAATAATCGTAATTAGCTATTAACCGAATTATTGGAGCGATTGCTAAACACCTTTAAAATTATAATAAATCATTCTATGTAAGGCTGGGATGCCACAAAAGATTGATAGCCTAATCACGCAAATAATATAATGGTGGCTTCCTAAGACACCACAAAAAACAGAGTTAACCGTCTTATATAAGTGCGGGAGGCGATTTAGATCTAGATGGAAAAAATCTAGGTAAACGAGTAGAGGGCTTGTACTGACGTAAAAATACTACCGCGACTGCCATTGCGACTATTTTTCGTAAACACCGCATTTCATAGACACCTGTAAAAAGGTGCAAATCATTAATATAATTGCTATGGAAAGCAAACGAAAATAAATAAGTACCACGGATGGACGATTGCAAACTACAAAAGTACAACAACTTATGAAATAACGTATTTTCAGTAACTCACGAACGTGCTTTAAAACAAAGTATTGTGTTGCACTGTGTTGTATTATATTGTATTGTGCATGAGATTTGTTGAAGAGACTATCTAAAACGTTATTCTCACCTGTCCCCGTTCGAACAGATTCGTGACCATGACAATTCTCCCGCAGTCGTGCTCCCAAACCATCTGCCAGAAATCCCCCAGAGATTCAGCCAACGGAGCTGAACAACAAAACACAATAATAACATAATTATTATCTTAAAATCAAATTGCATATTATACAAATAATATAATTTGACTCGACTCTGTTGTCTTCTTTGGCTGTTCTCACATCCACGCAGACTCCACCGACGTTTTTCAACGAACTTGCCTTGGGTGTATTTTCGCTTATGCATGCAGGGAGTGTTCAATTATCGCATGTTTACACAGCGAGTTTTATCATCATTTCATTCATTCGTTCGTTCGTTCGTTCGTTCATTAATTAATTAATTCATTCATACATACATTCATTCATTCATTCGTTCATTCATTCATACATTCATTCATACATACATTCATTCATACATTCATTCATACATTCATTCATTCGTTCATTCCTGTCACCGTCTCCATGTGGGCCAAAAAGAACAGAGCTTATAGGGTATGACAGAGAATGACCCAGGGCACATAGTGAAGGCTTAACTAGAAATCGGTTGACGGAAATGAATGATGTGTTAACAGGAGTTGGATTAATGAAAATGATTCTTGCTGAATTAGAAAATGGATAATTGATAAATGCTTGAGCAACAGGTTTATAAGTTGGTTCGCATACAGTGCTAGATCTACCGCTTCCAGAAGTCACTTGCTGGCAAAAGCGCTTTATAAATTGTCATTTACTCTACACATTCATTCATTCATTCATTCATTCCGAAAATTATATAGCGCCCCTTCAAGAAGCCTGCTCAGAGGCGCTCCCAGTCCAGCCACAGCTAAAAGGATAGGTCTTGAGCAACTTGTAGAAAGCAGGCAAATTATTCCGAGGTAGTAAGCGTAGTGCAAGTGGGAGCCCATTCCATGTGGACTGGCCAACAACCGAGAAGGCTCGACGCTGTCTGGTAGCAGAGCGGGTTCGAGGGACCAGCAGATAATAATCAATAATGATAGCAGCCATTTTAGACTTTGTCACTAAAATGCCATGCATAGCTGAATAATTTAAAACGCCAAAACAACTAAATCCCCCGAATTGTCCAATAACACCTGCTATGCTCTCCTAGGTTCGGTGCAGGAACACTCGGTGCTCCTCAGGGAGAAGGCGCTATATAAATTCATGTTAGAACGAATCGGGTGTTGAACATTGATTATTAACCGATGGCCATCTAGCGAATGCGCAAGAAACGAAATGATACCATGCATTCGCAAGATGGGAACAGATAGTTCTTTGGACTTGACTGTAGGTTTCGTTATAATACAAGACCCACAACATGTTGAAGCTGATGCATGTTCGCCCCTGTATAAGATAATTGTGCTTCCATTTATGGGCGAACAAGACATTAAGTCATCTTTCCCTAAGCTAAGCATGCTGATATTTCCCAGATTCACTGTATGGATGGATCCAGGTTTGACAACAGAGGCATTTTTGTTTGGCATTTCATTTCATAAAGCCACTAAATTAGTGTTTAGCATAATCCGTAAGTCGTGGCCGCGCTTGTTCATAAATATTGGTGTTCATTTAAATCAACAACAATATTTTCAGTGCAACGCAACTGCCTGAGAACATTAGTATTTCACGTCGAGCTCGTCTTTTGGGACTTGTATGCCGACTCCAGCAGGTTTTAATTATTATTGGTCATCGATGATAAGGCTTTTATTAAGGTTAGGTTAATTTAATTTAAAAGGTGTTTAGTGTCCACCGTTACTCGGGTGAAAAAGTTTGTTTGTTTTTCTGTATGTCGCTGGTTACAGCGCTCTTTCAAGCTCCCCACTCAGAGGCGCTCCAGAGTACAGCACGGACACTGCAATGTCAGCAACTTTGTAGCATTTTGAGTAAACGCTGTTTTCTAACACTGCAGTTCTAAAATTGGTGTTTTAGCAACGTAATCCTGACGACGTTTTGATTATCAATGAATATTAACTTTTTATTCTAATATTTCCCAAGCGGATCTTCTTTTACCGGACACAGTATAATAGATCAAGAGTACCAATGATGGTTGATGTTAGACACCTTTTAATGCAATAAAATGATCTTATATAAATCATGGTTCGGCAAATTTAAAAACACGACGACATTGATTTGAGCTTCCTAAAGATAATCTGAAAACTTATTAATTACTCCTCATTTGAAGTGGATTTGAAAACTCGACTTGGCGACTAACAGTAGACCACGCCACTCCCACAACTCATAGTATGTTAGCATAAACATCCCTTTAAATGGTGGCTACGATTTTGAAATGCAGTGCATTTCGAAAACTTTTAATACCTTGCGAGGCAATGTAGGAAGGTTTTTCCTGACGGTAGCCCTGGAAAAAAGATAACATTGGATGAAAACAATCCAATACGACAAAATTCACCTAAATATAAAGAAAAAATATCAGTTGTGTCATGCAAAAAGTGATGCGCACTATAAACGTCATCGCTGTCGCCATCAGAGTCTTCGTCATCATAATCAGTATCACTCATAATATTATCAGCTTTATCATTATCATTACCTTCAAGATCAACCTCGTTATCATCATCGTCAAGGTTGCAACAAACGGGGTTCTTCTATCCCAGAAATCGTCGTTTTTCGTGCTTTTTTCCCATCGTTTTTTCAGCACCTTGATTTATTTATTATTGTTTTCCTTTATTTCATTTGTGTCTGATATTCCATACGTTTTCACCGTACCCTCAAAGATTCAGCTAACTATAGTGTCATTATGTAAGTGTTTAAGTCATCATCTTGGAAACACATTTGCATGGAGTAGGTCCCTAGAAGAAAGGGAATTTGCAAGAGTTATTTTGATAGGCTATAAAATTATTGAGCTTTAGATGTAAGTAACAATTCAAATTTTAGATTTTAATTTTTAATTTTGTACACATGTACATTATATAATTAAGTACACATCGATGGTCTTTACTTTTGATTAGATTTTAGTTGCGCTATGCCAATCGGCATTGCTGATTCAACTCATTCAAGCAAATAAAACTGTATGAAACTTATATAGTTTTGTAATTGCGTTTAAAAGGTGTTCAAGGCGAATGCTTTCTTCCATAGCATGCGGACTTATGCTTACAATTTAAATTTGAAAGGATTTCAATGCCTTTTATTTTTCTCGATTTCTTACTAAACCAATGTTATAAGAAGAAAATGACTGCTGTAGATTAATTTCATTCATACCAATTGATTTTGGTTATGCTAAAAGTGCAAAAGGAAGCGCCATTGAAAATTGATGCTTCCGGTTGGCACTGTTCTCGCGGGAGTATATCCGGTTTAGATATTTCCTGTCGGACGGATGATAATAAAGTTGTGTTATTTGAACATTATGAAAAAGCTTAAAATTAAGTTTCAGATGTAACAAAGGTAAATTATTTTCGTTTCCGTTGTTTCGTCCTTTTTGTCGTTTTTTATTTCTTCGAATAAAATTACGTTTTCCCGTTTCTTGTTCCATTTTCATCGCATTTTTACATCTATGATCATCATAATCATCATGATCATCATTTTTATCCTAGTCATAATAATCAACAACCACAACAGAGAGCAGAAACAACAAGAACATCATCATACTCCTACTCCTCTTCCTCATCCTTCTCCTCCTCCTCATCATCATCATCATTGTGGAGTGCGGTTGTTTAGTGGGTATGTTCGTTGCCTTGCAGCCGACGGGTTTCAGGTTCGAATCCACCTCAAGTCGCCGCTTAGGGACCTTGGGCAAGTCCTTCACTCACAATTGCTCAGCGCTTCGGCGTGAAACTCCGATGCAGTGTCCACTCATTAGTCCGGAACGTTTTTGAGAAGAGAACTTGAAGGAGCGCTATAACAAGTGGGCATACCAACGAACCAAGTTCACTATTGTCATTATCGTTGTCGCCGTCGAAAAAATCAACATCAGAAACATTTACAAGTCGAACAAACTGCATTGAGTAGACTGAGAACAAAATGCATTGAGTAGACTAACATCGACGAAGCTGGCGTTGATGTAACCTTTCTGTTCGGCAGTTGACAACGGAACGAGGCTATCGTTATCTGAAAGATTTTGAACGAATCATTTAAACACCTGAAATTTGATTTTAAACAATGGTATATATAAAGAACGAGGCTATCATTATCTGGAAAGATTAAAAAACAGAAATATGGACAAAGCGAAGTTTGTTTGCTCCATGTTTGCTCTGCGTGTTTTAGTCGCCCACGGTCTCCATGGTCAACGTCTCTTTGACGTTGTTAGAGCTACTACCATTGCCAGATTACTTTATGCCTCCCCTGTTTGGTGGGGTTTTGCCAACGCAATGGAGCGTAAACGTCTTAACGGTCTTTTAAGAAAATTGACCCGTTCAAGCTTTCTTCCTACCGATTTCCCTAGTTTTGACACTCTCTGTTCTAGAGCTGACTCTGCTCTTTTCCGCTCTATCCTCTTAAATCCTTGTCACATTCTTCACGACCTCCTCCCTCCCCTTAAGGTCACTCCATACAATACTCGACCAAGGCCACATAATCTAACCCTTCATAGAGTTGATTCTTTTGCCAGAAACAGTTTTATTATGCGAATGTTATATAACATTGCATGAAAGTTTTATATTATTTATTTCCTCTGTAAACTACTGTGCGTTTGCTGGTGGTATAATAAAGAATATTCTTACTTACTTACTTACTTAAGACAAAATGGAAGCAACAAAAATCCAAATGAATAGTATAACGAATTTATAGGTAACAAATCAACAAATATATCTATTATATTCAAAATTTTCACAGTATGTGGAAATTCTACCGATATAGTTATATCCGTACTTAGAAGTATTATCGGAAAACTTTTAACTAATCATTTAATCACCTGTAAATTGATATTAAACGATATTATACAAAGCTTCGAAACTGTTACTAGTTTCGGCATGTTGCTTAACTGGACACCCATATAATGGATTCACAATTTTGTTCATTAACATCTGTATTTTTTAAAAGCTAGCTCCAAAAAAAAATGATATGCTTCACGTTCCAACTTTGTTAGAAAAATTACGTAAAATCGGAATAACAGGAAATATTCTTGATTGGATTTCTAAATTCTTAACCAACAGAACTTTTCAGGTCAAAGTTGGAATAGAAGTATCTGATGTATTCTCACAAGAAAACGGAACTCCACAGGGTTCTGTCATTTCACCATTATTGTTCTTAATAATGATAAATAATCTTGATCCTGGATTGGAAAATGTAGGACTTTCATTATTTGCAGATGACAGTGCCATTTTCTATGCAAATCGAGACTTGAAATTGCTTCAAAATAAAATTCAAAATGCTATAATTAAGATTAATGATTGGTGTAATGAAAATGGTTTTAAAATATCTGTAAATAAAACCACAGGTGTACTATTTAGCAAGAGAAAAAAACTGCCAAAATTACACATAACACTTAATAATAAGGATATTAAAATAGAAAATACTGCAAAATTCTTGGGAGTCATTTTCGATTCTAAATTAAACTGGAAACCCCATATAGACTACATCGTAACCAAATGTAAAAAGAGAATAAATATAATGAGAGCTGTATCTGGCTATAGATGGGGAGCATCAAAGCGAGCGCTTCTTTCAAATTATAGAGCACTTGTAAGGTCAGTTCTTGATTATGGAGACGTGGCATATGCTACCGCTAGTGCTACACAACTGAAAAGGCTGCAAAATGTACAATCTGAGGCTTTGAGGTTGGCTTGTGGAACAGCTAAAGGCACACCTGTAATTGTCCTCCAGAATGAGTGCGGAGAGGTTCCCCTAAACCTCCGTCGATTGAGTAACTCAATAAGGTTTGGAGCAAAAATATTGGGTTCAAATGTTCATCCAGCAGCAGATACGATGCGAGATCACTGGTCAAATCACTATTGTACATCTTCTATTAAGCAAAATTCTATTTTTAAAAGAACTGAACATTTCTTTTCAACGATATCTGAACCGTTTAAATCTCCAATTTTTCAGTTAACCGCTCCATGGCTTAATAAAACAAAAAGACGGATTCTCCTAATATTATGTCTTCTTTGTCATTACAATTAATTGATAAATACAATGATCACACGTCAATTTATACAGATGGATCTAAATTTGAAAATGTAGTGTCTGCAGCTCTCTATATTCCCTCTGTGAATTCTCACAATGTTTATAGACTAGCAGATAATTCCTCCATTTATTCTGCTGAATTAACAGCCATTATTGAAGCGATAAAATGGATTATTCAAAGTGAAAATGTGAATGACAGTACAAATAAGTATATTATTTATACTGATTCCTTAAGTGTAGCCACATCTATAAAAGAAAATAAGTCTAGTTCACGGCCTAATTTATTTCTGGAATTTATAGATAATATTAATAAACTTAAAAATAGTAGTATAGTCATAGCATGGATCCCTAGCCATATTGGATTATCTGGAAATGAAATGGCAGACACCCTAGCAAAGAAAGGACAAGAGATACCGGAGATTAACTCAACAAATTATCTCGAATTGATGGAAATCTATTCATTAATAAAGAAATATGTTATTAATATATGGCAAAATGAATATGATAATGAAGGAAAAGGGAGATTTTACAAATCTATCCAGCCTTTGGTATCCACTGGTATAAAATTTATGGATTCTATAAAGAAACGAGAAGTTCAAATTACCAGACTTAGAATGGGGCATGTCCTTAATAACAACTGGTTGAAAGTGATAGGTAAAAGCACAACAGACCTGTGCTCTGAATGCCAAGTGCCAGAAACAATCGAACATACGCTGTTTGCTTGCAAGAAGAATGACATATCAGTTTTACTACTTAAAAAATGTGCGGACAAAAAAGTAGAATGCACTGTTAAAAGTATATTTTCTATTCAAGATATTTATCTTGAAGCTTATAATATACTAATGACTATAAATAATGGAAAAATTATGTAAAAAGTATATATAATTATATTAACCCTCATCCGAACAAGGGGGGGTCTGGCCAGACCCCCCTCCATATATTTGCTGCATAACATTTTTAGGAGTGATATCTTCTCAGATTGCTTTTATGACTTTGTTCCTATATTAATGAGCTACAATTAGCACCTCTAAACGACCAAATCGATTGAGTGATATGGAAGTTATGAAGATAATACTGGCCGAGACTACAATGATGACAGTTTGGACAGTGGGAGCAACGATAAAGAATGTGAATATGAAGAGATGCCAATGCCTGAAGAAAAACCTTCAGGTGTTTCTTATGATGAAAACAATGTAAAATTGAAGATGATGATAAACACGATGATGAGACTGGATCTGATAGTGAAGATAATGATGACGAAATTGTCTATACTATTGAAGCCGAGATACCAAAATTATAGGCTAAATACAAGTAAAGATCCGCGATCAAAAGCAATGCCAGGACGACGTGCTCTGTTGCAGAATGCAGTAAAAGAAGATTCGGAATAAAATAATACGGATACATTGAGAATACAAGATAGTTTTGACAGCATTGTAACAGCCGAGATGAAAGACATCATCATTCGACATACAAACCCGAAAGCAACAGCTAATGGACTATGTACGATAAGCTTACATGTTTACATTTTAGGTTTAGTCCTATTCCATTATTTGTTATGGATATTTTCTAGAAAACAGTCATACTGACTCTTATCACAAGAGCATTCAGTACTAATTTTACTAATATTATGGTTTCTTTATTTTGTATTTCAAATTTTATACATAGACTAATATTGCGACGATGAGCATGTATGACAAACCGTGACAATTAAAGTAACTAAACATTTAATTTCAAATTCATCATAAAACTTATTTATATTGCATAAAGAGACTGATACATTGTTGTTTTGAGTTACTCTGATATCATCTTACAAAATTGGCACATAAAAATTACTATTTCCTATGAAAAACTCACATTAAACCGGGGGGTCTGGCCAGACCCCCCCTTGTCCAAATTAAGTTGCATTTTAGCTTGTTCGGATGAGGGTTAAATATTATATTTAAGAAATGTATAATCTGCTAACACATTGATCACTAAATGCCTCAGGTAATTGGCCTTGAACTGAAATGGAAATGCAATTTGTCAGCGATAACTGTGGTTAGTTAGGTTATAGAGTGGAGATGTCTGTAAAGACTGTTCATAGAATGTTACATAATAATTGGCTTGTGTGTAATGTGAAATGTATGTGAATTATAAATTTAGATGGTTTTGCTTCAATTTCACAAAGATCATTTTTTTTTAAAAATGTTTCATAAGTTTTCTTTTATCCTTGAATTTTTTTTATTGCATTATTAAATTGATATGATTATGTTTGTGTGTGTGCATGCGTATGTGCGTGTGTATATGTGTGTGTGGGGATTGATACAATTTTTGAATAATTCTGTAATAGATGAAACAGGCATTGAATAAAATGGTCTTGATATTATTGTTTAAGCTGCTAAATGATGGCTGAAGAGTGAATACTTTGATTTTCATATTAATGTTGAATATCTTATCTGCTTGTAACTTTATTCGTGAAATATGAACATTGAAAATTGCTTGCAAATATGAGATTATGAGAAATGATACGAATTGATGTTGATCTAAATAAGTAGATGTTGTGTCATGTGAACTTTATGAAATGAGAACTCATAAGAATTGATGTTAATCAAACTAAATAGGCCTAGATTTTATGTCATGTGAACTTCATGAAATGTCTAAATTAATGATAATAATACATAAGTGTACATAATGACAATACATATGTGGGCACATGTGTACATGTGCTCATTTGTATATAAAGAATTATAGGCATATGTAATTATGGTGACATATGTATATGTGTATATATATATATATATATATATATATATATATATATATATATATATATATATATATATATAAATGCATGTGGGCATAATTTTGCAAATATGCTAAATAATAAATAATGATGCATGTATAAAAGAGGATCGACTACGGCCATTTGGTGAACACTATCGTCATGAAAGGCGGTTAGTCAAATTCAGGAAGAAAAGAAAAGAAAAGAACCAAAAAAAGAACAAAAGGAAAAAACAAAGAAAAAGAAAGTACAAACAGAAACTGCTGAACAGTTAAACAAAAGTGAGCTGCAATACATCAAACTTTAAAGACGTCAACAACCTTTGTAGTTATATGATGTCGTTAAACTGTTGAATAATAATAAAAGTTAGCTCAGCAAGTAAGTCATTCAATAAATTCCACCAAATTAATACTAAAAATCGAATTTGAAACAAAATTAATGACTCAATAAATGACCGATTTAATGGCTGAATCAATTGTCAAATCTGTTGCTAAATGAATGCCAGACCGAATTCATACTTGATAATCGTGTGATTTGTGGGGCGCGGTGGTGTAGTGGTGGCGTCGTTGCCTTGAAGCCGGAAGGTACGAGGTTCGAATCCACCTCACGTCGCCGCGTAGGGACCTTGGGCAAGTCCTTCACTCACAATTGCTCAGCGCTTCGGCGTGAAACTCCGATGCAGTGTCCGCTCTGCAATCGGGAGCGCCTCTGAGTAGAGAGAGCTTGAAGGGGCGCTATAACAAGTGCACATACAAATCGTAATCGTAATCATAATCTCCTAATTTCTAAATCGCCACTCGAAGTCCAAGCGCGGGCCACCGGCTTATTCATCGATATGGGAACTATTCACAGGACCCTACAAGATTCAAACTCAGAAGCGCTCCCGACAACAGCGCGGACACTGAATCGGAGTTTAGCGCGGAAGCGCTGAGCAATTGCGAGGGAAGGACTTGCTAAGGCTTGAGGTGGATACGAACCCAGAATCTTCAGAGTAACAGAGTGAAGAAAGATTGCTTCATTTTCACATATCTGTAACACAGATCAAGATGCTTTTCTTACACGGCAAAATGTTAATGTAGCGATTGAGTTTCTTGTTTCCATCTTCATTGGCTGTTGATGTACTCTTTCCAACTTTGTTGCCAGGCGGTAGCGACTAAAGAACAACGAACAATAGGCAATGCTATGGCGTCAGAGCTGGTGTTAGCTCTGGTGTTAGTTACATCGTTATTGCTATTGTTATTGTTGCTACAAATGTCGTCATCATCATCATTGTCGTCAATCGCCATTAATACAGTCGTTGTCATCGTCCTCCTATTTTGTCCTTACTTTTTACTGGCACTTCGCACGGATTGGCAGTGGCAGGCTTAACATATTTGAAGACATTCATTGTCCCTTTCGATTGCATAAAGTTCGGAGAACATGTGATGATTTTTTGCCACAAGCAACTTATATAATTACTTAGAAAAGTTTTAAAAGGTGTCTTAATTATCCGCATCGTATGAAATAAATAAACGCACATTTGTTCAAAATGCTCGCACACAGTGTCGAAGATCAATCAATCAATCGTAATTTATATAGCGCCCCTTCAAGGTAACTATTCAGATGCGAGATCAAGCGAAAGGACGTCGCTAATGGTCTTTGTTAGTTGTTACCACACTGCAACTACAAATACTGTTTCCTAGCCAAACGTTAGCCGGACATTTGTGGAACCCCTACACAATGCGCATCAGAGGCGTTTTATATGCAGAAACCTTATATGACATATTCAATAAGTGTTTTTAATTCACCGTACTTGAAAAATTCGATATAAAAAGCGCCCGAATACATTGAGTAGCGCTTGACTAAGAACGAAGTATGCATTGCATTCTTCTTTCCGTATACTAAGCACACTTGAAATACATTATACGGTACTTGAAATTGAGAATGCATGGAACACTTTTTCGCAAACCATATACGGATTATTTACTTAAGACTTTGAATGCGTGTAAGGCCCTGTCCTAAAATTGCTCTGGGAAAATAGACTTGGTTCTTGGCCATTGGTCGCTAGCTTTTAACAAATTCCATCAGACAATTTATTAAAATGACACGTCATGCGGTGAGAAATTTCCGTTTATGAGAAAAATTCCCTCGTTCAAAATGTCTTGCTATGCATTCTTCAAGATATTGACTACAGTTTACTTGAAATTTTCGAGGATTTGGTTAAATGGTTGTTTTGAACACCTTTTTTAACGTCACAAGTTCGGGAAACTTGGTATACAATGTGGCTTACCTCAAATTCAGCCTTATAGGCGGATATGTTGGCTTGGTGATGGGAAACGTAGTCCAGGAAATCGGCCACGGCAACAGGTCTATCTGGGAGGTAGGGTAGGATGGTCATTACATGCGATGGACCAAATCCAGGACCTTGAGCGAACAAGAAATATTATATGAATCAACGTAGAATCAATAAGGAGCAAGGTATTCATTTCCGTGGATATTAACAACAAAACTTGGAATGAAATACGAAATGAATTTATAAAGTATGAATGACGAATGAAAGCAAGGATAAGACAGGAAATACTTGATACCAAAATTAATATTGAAACATGTAACCGATTTATGACTCAAAATAATAGGAAATAAAAGATGACATATTGTAATAAAATGACGACAACAAATTGGAAATATTGTATGCCAATAAATTGGACAATTAAATTAGGAATTCAGAGATGGAAAACTGAATAAAGAATTAAATAAATAACATGAGGAGGAATATTGGACGCCAAAAGGAGCTAGTAAATGAGGACACAAAAATAATGTGAATTGTTGAATACAAATTAGGTAATTAAATTCGGAAAAGCTAATGTTGGATACTAGGTATTAAACAATAGAGTAATGATTCAAATTGAAAATAATATCAGGGAATCCCAAAATCAGATAATTTATGAATGCAAATCAATGAATGAAAATTAATTTTGAAAAATCAATTAAAGAAATGTGACACGAATATACCAGATGCCACAAACACCTTTTTTACGGCTTCAAATACTAATATATGTTAACACGTTCGTTCAAACACCTTATAATGCGCAAATAGCCTTATGTAAGGTAACACCACTCAATCATTAAGTATTCAGAAAACAATCGTAGATTTTATAATATAATTATAATTATGACATATTATATGTATACATATATATAAATTATTTATAGTAGTCTGCATAGCGATATAGCTGTAGAAACTTCAAAAACTCTGCGAGTGGCTGACCTGGTAGCTTCTTCGACTTCTTGCAACATTGACCACGTTTTCTAAAAGTGAAAAAAGTGATTCCATATTACTAAAAATGATGATGATGATGATGATGATGATGATGATGATGATGACGATGACGATGACGACGACGACGACGACGACGACGACGACGACGACGACGATGACGATGACGATGACGATGATGATGATGATGATGATGATGATGATGATGATCGTCGTCGTCGTCGTCGTTATCATCGTCATCATCATCATCATCTTTCGGGGTGGGTGGATGGATGGATGGATGGATGCCAACTCTTTTGGGGTTTTCAAAACTCGACTGAAGACATATTTGTTTTCTAAGGCGTACCTGTGATTGAATATATTGCGTTTGTGTTTGTAGAGGCGCCTTTGTAACGACATGTGCTGTGTTAGGGCACCATAGAAATTGTCGTCATTATTATTAATATTATGATGGATGGATGGATGGATGGATCGATGTATGGATGGATGGACGGATGGATGGATGAATGGATGGATAGATGGATGGATGGATGATAAACGTAAACTCTCATATCATTAATCCATTGTTTATCAAATTAATCATTTATTATATATTACTATCTCGATTCTCAGACATTTTTTTTCAGAACGGAAAGAATCTCGTTGGCTATCCTTAAATAGTCAGACTAGATTGAGGGTGTCAGGGTTCCTCATTTTGGGAAAAAATGCCGAGTTCTTGAAACCGGTTCTAAACCTAAAGTCTGTATCGTCATCACCAAAACGGCTGCCTCGTAATGCATTGATCTGCACATCCGATGTAACCCATGGTTATACCTGAAGGCTTTTATTTTCAATGTAGCAGTATATGCTTTTTTGTGCCTTGTTCCGGTTATATCGAAAAGGCCGCCAACAAGCGGTCAGAAAGACAACTAAAATTTTCTTTGAATGTAATACAATGCGTATAAGTGTATTTTGACGTTTAAACCATACATGCTTGTCTACATTTATTCTGTAAAAACCCGAGCATTTGCATAGCTTCAGATTTGGCTCGAATTCTTCCACGGCTGTTTTAGGTTGAACCGGTTCTTTGCTAATCGACTGTATTATTTTAGCGTCTGATAAACGACATAGAAAGACCCAGGAACTCTTCCGATTCGCTGTCCAAAGGAAGACCCATTAATGTCCCGTTAATGTACTTCGCTGTCCAAAGGACTGCAATTCTTCTGTATTCCTATGCGAGTAATTGAAAGAAAGTTCTCTCCTCCTTCATCCATGCTTGGTACTAGCACCAAAGCATTAGTTCTCTGTGTAGGTGTTGACTCTTATAAGCATGGATTGAGCACAAACGTTGCTAACTGGACGGCAAGCGTCAGTTGAGTCGCCATGGTGACCAACGATGTACTTTCTATTATCGATTTCCATTATGACGTCACTTGCATCCCCAAAGTAATTATCAATAAGTAAGAAAGAGAAATGCTATAGCGCCACTCGAATTGATCAGCGGGATGGTCCTCCGTTTGTATCACGACTTAGCACTGATTTTAAATTCCGTCTGGTGTGTTCTTTTGGTAACAATAAAAAAACTATGTTATGTTATGTTATATTAAGTTATATTGTAGCGGAACTAGGGCTGGGCAAAAACCACCAGGAACCGAACCCAAACCCTAGTCACCCAGGTGATGTCCGTCCGTCGAGTCCGGCGTCAACTGAAGATTGACGACTAGCCAGTCAGGCTTGAAACACATTTATTCACGACGTCAAAGAAGAAACTCACACTGCAGTTCAAAGTCACTTCTATAGCGCCAGTGTTCGGAGCAATATTCGGAGCAATGTTCGGAGCAATGTTCGGAGCTACTCGTGTAGCGCTACTGTCTCAAACCACTGCACCACTGTTCACCGCAATCGTTACTGTAGATCGCCGACTCTTCGTCGTGCGGGTTGATCACCGCTGCCTCGCCAGCGTGCGCAGAGAGTTTGTGAAGCGGGCCAGGTTTCGAACCCGATTCGGCGTCGTCGAAGTCAGAAACTGAACCACTGCGCTCACCCGATCGGAAGCGTTTGCAGGTCCGGCGTTGAATCCTGTTCGTTGTGGCACAGCGACGATCACCCGTCCTTCGGTCGTCCGTAGGCGTCGGATTGCAGAAGAGCACGACCGCGGGTCAAGAATCGAACCGCAGCCGACAGCGTTGCACAGCAAAGGCCTCCAAGCCTTTCCGTCGACGACGGCGTCGGATCCCGATCGAATACGTCAGTAGCAGCGGCGTCGAATCTCAATCGTCGGCGTTGCACGGCCGAGATCACCAGACCTTTCGTCGCGGGTCAGGCTTCGAATCCAGGCGTCGCGGTTGCACAGCAAAGGTCACCAAACCTTTCCGTCGTCGGCAGGCGCTGAATTTCGGCAGCGTCGTTGAATCGTCTTCGCTCTCCAAAGCGTTTTCCTTCGGACGATTTCCTGCTGACTGCACCGCGATTCGATCCCGCATCAGCCGACCGTCGTGTCTTTCCACTCTTCCACGGCGACTCGATGTCCGTTTCTCTCGCTGACTCTTCGATGACGTGACTGTTTTTCTCGATCAAAGACTGCTGATGACTCCCTCGATCGATGACTGTTTACTCCTGCGCGCACACTCGTATTTGTGTGTCACGAGGCCACGCCCATTTCAGGTGGACAGAGGCTAGAGGTAGACATTAGGCCACGCCTCTTTCAGGTAGACAGAGGCTAGAGGTAGACATTAGGCCACGCCTCTTTCAGGTAGACAGAGGCTAGAGGTAGACATTAGGCCACGCCTCTTTCAGGTAGACAGAGGCTAGAGGTAGACATTAGGCCACGCCTCTTTCAGGTAGACAGAGGCTAGAGGTAGACATTAGGCCACGCCTCTTTCAGGTAGACAGAGGCTAGAGGTAGACATTAGGCCACGCCTCTTTCAGGTAGACAGAGGCTAGAGGTAGACATTAGGCCACGCCTCTTTCAGGTAGACAGAGATACTCTGGCGAACACGGGGACGGTCATTCAAATAAAAATTAAACTCCATGACCCTGATTTCCAACAATATTATGTTGTGTCCTATTATGTTCTGCTTTGTCATATCATGTTATGTTATGCTAAGTCGTGTTATGTTATGTTATGTTATGCTATATTATGTTATGTTATGCTATGTACTTAATGGAGAAGAAATTTCAAAGGAATGGAAGTGAGAATGTAAGTTTTTTCTTTATCATTCCACTTGCAAACGCACAATAACTGGGCATACAGTATTATTTTAACGCATCGAGTCAAACACAGGCGATAAAACGCTCGATATTTAAATCACAAGTTCAATAAAATTACTAAAGTTTTAGTGTCAAACAAGTCAGCCAAGCAGCAGGAAAAAATTGGAGGATCTTTTCTGATTTTTTCAACTGGTGCTATATCACAGTTTTTGTAGAATTCCTGTTTGAACTGAAAATATCTTTCTTTTGCCTATGCTCCACAATGCATTGATGTAGAGCCCCTGCGGGATAACTATCCAGCGAAAGGTGTGGCCAAAGAAGAAAGTCTATTATAGACGTCTTTTAAAAAGAGTGTTGGGCAAGTCCCGCTGATGACAGCACAGGATAAAAATTGAGTCTGTTCCAAACAGAAGAATCCACAATGATGGCTGTGAGCGGGCGTGGATCCTCAAATGTTGAGAG
>OX457049.1:41705358-41732858 GCA_949752735.1 Lumbricus terrestris
GGTGTTTAAAGCAGACGAAAAGGTTGTTTTGTTAAAACCCGATGATACAAGTCCGAAGCATGATTAAAAACAAGTCCGAAGCACGATTAAAAGAGGAGGGGACGCTAATCAAATGTCTTTTGATAAAGTAAACTGCTCGTTGATTGTATAGTAATATTCGTCACTGTGGTTTGTGCCCGACCAAAGCCTATAGATAATTGAGCAGATGGAAGGTAATCTGCAAAAATAAACGGATGCTGAAGTCTTTTTCAACCTCTCTTCATCTGGGGGCATACGATTAATACAGATGATAGTCTGTTTGTGACACCGGCTCATAATATTGGAGTAAATTCGTCCTATTCCTAAACACGTTAGTAATCAGCGGAACACGCGACGTAATTATTCCGAGCATAAATGAATAATATTTATAGCATATGGATCTCTAAAAAAGGAGGTGTTCAAATCGGACGGAATTATGGCTCGTTTTCTTACAGCACGATGTTGCCAGTGCGAAGCATAATTAAAATAATCACACATGTACTATGACAAAAAGAAATAGTTCGTGTCTTGTAGTAACTATGTAACTGAGTCTGTGCCAGACCAAAGTCTGGATAACGAAGGAGGGCGTCGATAATCATCGTGTTCTATCTCTACTTAACGTCGCTTAGCATGATCTGATTAGAATACAATGACTTCGCTGGACTTCAGTACCAGTACGTATCTCATTTCGTCAAAAGTATTCTTCTCGTACAGATTTAATAATAATAATAATAATATCTTTTCTTTAATTAAACGCCTGCAAGACGCACTGCGCTTTACATTTACAAGTTATGCAGTAATCTTAATTAAACTTAACTACCAACTGAACAGACAGCTTTGCAATTACACGGCGCCGATGGCAACCTACAAAGCAAATCCGCCCAACGGGTGCTCGAACTCACTACCTCTCGCACTCTTGGCCAGCGTGTTAACCACTACTCTACCGGGCCCCCGATGTCTTGTTGTGCTGTCGACATGAGACTTTTCGCTTATGTTAACTGGACTTAATAGGACCAACTCGAATACCTGAAAAAGCCGCACAAACATACAACTACAAATATATATTGTGTGTATAATTTTATATATATATATATATATATATATATATTAAATATGCATACCAATATTTGTCATATTTATTGCAATATTAGTAGCTGTGTTATTCGCCAGGTGGAAGCAGCTACAGATGTGTGTATCATTCATGTTTTGCCTAATTGAATTCTAGTTTGTATTCCGTCTAATAATCTTTTATTGTGTACTGAGATATTTTGATGGAATATGATAAAACATTCTAAACAATCTGCGTTCTTCTATGCTTATATTTCGCGGGATTGTTGATAGGTTTTTATACCGTCACATAATTATACACACACACATACATTGATACATTTGATATATATATATATATATGTATATATATATACTGCATACGTTCATAAATATATAATGCGCATACATGCTCGTGGGGCTCGGTTGTGTAGTGGGTATGTTCGTTGCCTTATAGCCGGATGGTTGCAGGTTCGAATCCACCTCAAGTCGCCGCGTGGGGACCTTGGGCAAGTCCTTCACTCACAATTGCTCAGCGCTTCGGGGTGAAACTCCGATGCAGTGTCCGCTCTGTCGTCGGGAGCGCCTCTGAACAAAAAGCTGGAAGTGGCGCTATATATAGTAAGTGCACACACAAACAAACATGCATACAAACAAGCATGCATGCAAACAAGCATGCCTGTTTGTATGCATGTTTGTTTGTGTGTGAGTCGCCCTTGTGACAACCACTGTGTTACGACGTCACAAAAACTTTAATTATTATTCAAAGTCTCAAAGTATTATGAAACCGTCTTAATATTCAGCGCTTGATAATTGCATGGACTGCAGAGATGTAGTAGAGTCCATCTGAGCTCTGTCTCAAACCGAATGCAAGGGTCAGTGAAATATGGCGCGCGTATCTTTTATTATGGCCGATCTAGAATTTTCAAAAAGGTGTCTTATATATCGCGTCGCGTGGGTACTTCATGATAATAATTTTATACAGTTGTAATAACTTCATTTTAGCGATACTGAGCGATAATAAAGTTCATTAGCGACGCCCTCTAATTTTATTCAGACTTGCGACTGGCGCTGTCGGATTGCAAATAAATGGCGGATAATCGTAATGATCTTACGTATTATACTCCCGCTTTAAAAAACTGCCTAACTTAGCCATACTGTGGCCCTGTGGGATAGTCGGCAATTGTAGTACACTACACATATACTTGATGAAAATAATCTTGTTCCTTTATGAGTTCTACTACGGATTGTAGGACATTATCACCCTTGGGACAAAGGCCAACCGCACAATTCCCCGCCCCCCCTCGCCCCTCCCCGCCCTCCTCCACCCCCGATTTTATCTAAATGTAAGGATATTCACCTTAACAAGGCCTATTCCTATATTTTTCCCTTTACTAAGATTCCATCACCAGTTGTTTGGCATTTAAATTACATCAGGCTAAGTTACAAATTGTTATATTGAGCTATTATATATGTCAAGTCCTTTAATAATACGAAGATGCGTGTATGCCTTTCTGTACGACACTTTCAGACACCCATTTCTCCGAATAAAACCGAAACAAAAGAATTAATTGCCAAGCAATGCAAGCCACGATCTAGGCAATAACACCCCCACACCCAACAAACCTCTCCTATAAACAATCATCAACCAAACCATCAAACCGACTCAAGAATTCCGGTAGGGTAGCCTCGGGGTGTTCATCTAAACAATCGCCCCCCGCATGGGGGACTCGTCCCAACCAACCCCACCCATTCGGTCTCCCTACCTCGCTTAACGACCGCTGGGCCGGTCCCACCCTGACCGCTTCACTCCGTGTACCGCAGCCAGCGGCCGCACTCCCGTATAACCCGGGGCTGTTGTCGGTGGCGTCCCTTGGAGATGGCAGGCGTTCTCTAAACTGTAAGGTCGTCGATTAAGGAAGAATTAGGCGTCGCGAATGTGACTCGAATAAGTATGGACTCCTGGAATGCTGTGGTAGTGCGTCTGTGCACGAGGATTACGTTGGATGGCGGGTTGAGGACTGCTGACGAATTGCACTGAACAGTAGTTCTGCTCAGCACAGATTGATTTCTGAAACCACTTTTCGATTGTTCATTTCCAAAAATTATACAGCGCCCAATTGAGTAGCAGGCTAAGAGGTGAAAAATGATTATCGTGCTATACCGTGGAACCGCTAGGCAGGGTGCGAATCGCCGTGGAGGTTGTGATTTTAACCCCTAGTCGTTCTTAGGAACTAGCAGTCAATTTTCACTCTGCGCAGGTCAGCGGCCATATTGGTTTGTTTATTAGACCACTCCGTCATTTCGGTGGATTATTTCAACTTTATGCAGAATTCGCGCAGTGATTTCACACACGTTCGAGTTTACTGGTTCTAGGTTCGTGTTCCGAACTTATTCGTCGGGTTCGTCAAGGATTTTGCCTTGGAAGGGATTTTGTTCGCAAGTCGTCTTGTGTCGCCCACGTGTTGACGTTAGACGCCTCTTGATGCACACGGTCGAGCTCAACCATCAAGACCGTGCGGCTTCACCGCTGTTGTGTGGTGTTTACATCTCGCCGAAGGACGGTTCACGCAGGTCAGTGGAGTTAACTCGATCGGATGTTGTCTCTGGTGGCGTTCAAAACTACCAACCGACAAGCGACAAATGCCTTCTACTGTGCAAACCTTGTGCCCGACGACTGGCCGGATGCGCGCATCATCTTCAACCAGCGAGGAGCTTCTGTTTCGTCAGCGTTTCGTGTTTGCGAGCCCTGTCATCTGTCGCCGCTCTACTCTACTGACGCAACCTGTACCAGAGACTCTGAATATTCACACCAGCTGAAAGCTGTTGACGGGATTCCGTTGGATGATTCTACGTGTCTGCGAGGGATCGCCACTGGTGACTGTTTCCGGCTCACTGTGACTTATTTTGCTAATTTATGAAATTTTCTTGCTGTTATGACACTTAACATCATTTCGGCTAGTTAGCACAGAGAGCGCCTCTGAGTAGATTTCTGGAAGAGGCGCTATATAAATACTTGAAATAAATAAATAAATAAATAATAAAAGTATTGGACACAGAACGTCAGTTCAGTTTCGATAATGTCCAATACTACGTGTTGCAATCGAACGCGTCATAAAACACCTTTGAATCGGTGTTGACGTTGTTATATAAAGATTCGGCAATAGACTGTTAACTGTGTTTTGATGGTAAACGACCACGTTTTCAAATACTAATGTTCACAAATCCACATCCCTACTGCTTAGTAATAATAAGCATATATGCTCAATAGCTGTCTAGTTAGCTACACCGGTAAGCGAGAGCAACATTCGTCTGTTGGTTGCAACGGATTGCGGTTCAAGCCCCGGGCCAAGAGTTGACACTCAGAAATTTAGAAATCTCGGGCTAGCACGTGTGGGACGCCGTGGCGCGAGCTGCTGCGGAGCGACCTTGGGCAAGATGCCTACCCATCGTTGTCTGTGGGGAAGGCAACGGGAAACCACCTCACTCATCTCAGGCATAAAAACCAATGAACCTGCCTTCGGGCAGAGAACCATCATCATCGATCATGATTGTGTTGTAAGCCATAGCGTCTTAAGACACCTTTTAATCGGCGTTGACGTTGTTATATAAAGTTAACTATAATTATATTGAGGGGGAAAACATTCACATATTCAAATACCAATGTACAGAAATCCACATCTCCAGTGCAGAGTAATAATAAGCATAATTTATGCTCGATAGGTGTGGTAAGCCACAGCGTCTTAAGACACCTTTTAATCGTTGTGGACATTGTTATATAAACATTCGGCAACAAATTGTTAACCAGGTATCGGAAGCAATACGTCCACATGTTCAAATACCAATGTGCAGAAATCCACATTTCCACTATAGTTACCACTCGACAGAAGTCCGTACTCTGCGTCCAATCGAAGATGCGTCGACGAGATCTCGCGCCGACGACGAGACCGGACGCGAGCGGTGGTTAACTGCCCCCTGGCGGTCGAAACCGGAAAGCGACGGTCGCCGAACGTGAAGCCGACAATCCGCCATTTATAAACACAACGTCACACCGGAAGTCGTTCGTCGGAACGAGCGGACGATAATCGGGGAATGTCTATTAAAGAAATCGGACGAAGCCGCTGAGAGGTTTCGAAGGGCGCTATATAAATGCACGGATGGACGCAAGGAGAATGGTGGGGTGGGGTGGGTGAGTGGATAGATGGGTGGGTGAATAAAATGGTGAGTGTTTTATTCGGTGGGTGGTTTAATGGATTGATGTGTGGATGTGTTCTTGGGTCTTTTAATGGGTGTGTAGTGTTGATTGATGGATGGATGGATGGATGGATGGATGGATGGATGGATGGATTAATGGATGGATGGATGGATGGAAGGATGGATGGATGGATTGATGGACGGACGGACGGACGGTCGGACGGGCGGGCGGGCGAACGGACGGACGGGTGGATGGATAGACGGATGGATATATTCTTCGACATTTGTTTTTTCTAATGTTTTCTCGGCTGTTAATCGAATAATATGGACAGTTAAACCTTTCTTTATTAACACAGTCACATCAATTCTTTGGTAATCTTACAATTAGCATCGCACTTAAATACCTTGTGTTGTTTGCAGAAGTGATCAGCTTAGAATCCCTGATAGCCCCATCAAACACGCAATATTTTCATCCAAACGTCCTCCAAGAAATTCTCCCCATTGATCGCTTTCTGTAACACAATCGTCTTCTTAAGACGATCGGTTCAATACATGAAGTATTATTAAAAGCGGATCACAATGAGTTCTCTGCTTTGCAGGACGCGAAATCTACCGTCACAAGTTTCAATTTGATCTTTGAATATCGCGACATTCGGCAAACAACAGCGCTTCAGCCTTTTCAACAGCGTCGAACATTTAAGATGTGCACACGCTCACCCGCACGGCACCCCGACAACGACTTAGGTACACCAGTTTCTTAATAAAGACCCGTACAGGAACAAATGGCCTCTTCGTAAAAGAACCCGGTGCTGCATGGTAAAGAAAGATATTGACTCCTTTTCCCACGAGGAAAACAAGAGCTTTTGTTGGCGCACTACTCCGGAACTTGCCATTTACGAATCCGTCTTTGATGATTCGATCCGCGCTTTGTTCCCGGACAATGACGTCCTTGGTCTTCACAGAAATATACGAAAGCAACCAACTTCCACACCGGTTAATTTTCGTCGCAGGTCGGCTTCGACCTGCACGCGCAGCACTAGTAATTATTGTCAAATGCTTCGTGGATATCAATAGGTTTACACGGAAGCTTAATTCTCCGCGGGCCGTATAATTTGAAGCTTAATTCTATAAGCTCCGCGGGTCGTATGATTTGCTTGCGTCCCTACCCCATGGAAAGGGGCAGGTAGCCTATTATAGGCAACCGGGGCACCAGTGATTATTGTTAAACACCTATCGGATATCAATAAGGATAAGACGCCAAATTCTATGGATTACTTTGCGAGTCGTATATACTTTGCATGCTTCCTTATCCTCTGGAAAGAACACTGCATGGGCAGTAGTAATTATTGTCAAACGCAACACGGCTTTCTGTAGATTGCAGTATGCAGTGCTCTAACACTTCCACGCTTCTTTAGATGCTTGGCATTCGGAAGAAGGTTGTATTCTTCACGGAAATGGACAGTATTCTATACCACGGTCTGGAAATGTGTGCACTAGTAATTATAGTCAAACGCCTCGCGACTATCAAAAGACTTCAAGATGGGGAGTTTGTCTGTAAGACAGGTCTATAATACGATCCACGCGGTTTTCAAAGCTAGCACTCCTTTGATAAAAGCATTTGATTGTAAGCCTATACACATTCTTGGCCTACCTTGACAGTCATATTAACTGATCACTAGTAATTATTGTCAGATGCCTTGTCAATATTAGCGACTGCAGCTGCTGATTCAACTCATTCAAATGTACCAACAGTTCTTTATAACTTCATTGCATCACATATAAAGGTGTATAACGACATCTAAGTTTTTCTTCAAAAGAAGTGACATTGAATTCTAATATGTGGCTGTCCACACCGAAATCGGCATTAAGTCGGAAATTACACATCAGGTATATTTAGGGAATTAGTATTTTGTGATTTTTTTTTTTTTTGTGCAGAATTATTTTTACAGATTAATTTTTTTTAAATTAATTTTTTTCAATTTTTTTAAAACACAAGTTTCAGGATTATTGTAATGTTTTTAATATGCAAATTAGTTTGTGTTAATTAAGTTAATTGGTTAATTAACTAGTAAACTTGCATCATTTTTTCCTTATACATGTATCGTCGGTTGGAATAAGTCGGGAATTACACTTCAGAGAATATTATTTAGGGAAATACTATTTTGTGATTTTTTTTATTTTTGCGCAGAATTTTAGTGATAGAGCTAGAGCAAAACGTTTTGGCTCATTTTAAAGCCTGAGACAAGGTCTTTGAAAATAATGATGTATTAAACTCAGCATCTTGGAAAATCATTATAGTCGATGGGGCGTTTATCCAACCGTTTCTTGACGAGACGAGACGTAACTCCGCCAAAGTTCTGAATGATCGTCGTTGTTATGAAACAGAGAAAACAGCAACCAGAGACTCTACCTGAAGGACGAGGACGACGCCAATGTTTATGCATGTACGATGTCTTTGCACATACCCATTATAATTGACGATACGTTTTCGATTCAAAATAAGAGATGCGTTGGCATTAAACACCTTTTTTACAGATTATAAAGTTACTATAATTATAAGAAACGATGATTGCATGCCTAGTTTAGTACCTATCTTAACTATTCTGCTCTTAAGTGCTATAATATGCAGAGCAAATTTCTGTCCAGGGTAACGGCCTCTGTTGCCATAGACCCTGGTCAAATCGGATCCATCCATCGCTATAGCCGTATCAATACCAAGCCTAGACATATAGAAGGGGCTATACGCGAAATAATGATGTATTGCAGGCTGTCTGTTCAGTTGATATAGTTTAGATTTAGGTATTTTCTGTAATCTGAGTTCATGTAAATTGTTTCTGCTGCATAAGTGTACATTGCAACCGGTTGCGTTCTGTCAACCGGATTTTGATTAAACGAAAATTATTAACCTGTGGCAGTACCGCGTTAAAGAGAAACTTCAAGCTGCAACCAATGTCTAACTAACCAACCACAGTCAAAGCGCAGCAAGTTAAGAAGGAGTCAATAGTCAATTTAGCTGATACCCTCTTCATTGTTTGTACCCCACTCGGTACAGTGCCGACTCAACTTCCTCTATCCGACTCTACCCGAGCATATCGCTTTGTAACTTCGCCGTCTCTTTTGTAAGCAATCCCGGACCGGGCGCCGTATTCTTCCCGCCAATCGAAACCAGTGCGTGGCCGGATCCGAGACAATAGCGATCCAAGACAATGTAGATCACAGGACTCTTTCGGATTCATGTCGGCAACGTTTAACTCTCCATCCCAATTGTTCGCAGTGGGGGCGTACCCCGCACCGTCGTTCCGGTCATTGAAAGCGACATTCAAAGCCGGATTACCGGGTCTCTAAGTCGCTAACACTCGCGATCGGTCTAATTACTTTGTTGTAAGCGAACTTCAAAGGCAAAGCCGCGCGGGCAACTTTTGTAGAATGGAGTCGAAAAAACAATTGCCGTATTTATAGCCATACGTCACTGCTTGTACTTTGGTAGAACCAGTCCCCAGCTTGGATTAAGGAGGAGGGCGCCGAGAATGATATTTGTTGTCACATATTATCGCCGTTAAACTGAAGCAACAACCGCTGGTAGCCTAGTAGGTAGAATAATTGCAACAGTTAAGCGCATCCGAGATACAACCGATAAGGGAAGACTATCCAATACTTAGGTTATAAGGGCATTGGCATTATACACCTTTATAACGGTTTAAAGGGTTACTCAAGTATGAGAAACGATGGCAGTTATATCAATCGGACAGATGCAAGCTTGCTTCTAGTTGTTTTAGTGACCTATTTTTAGCTCAACCAATCACACGTCTTGTAACGAGTCACCAATGATAGAAGCGTTTAGCGACTTCTCGTGGATACTGTTTTCATTGAGTAAACAATAATAATTAATTATGACCCAACAAACGCCAGCACGAGTGATGCGAACGTGTATGAACTAGAAGCCGTTGGAACAGATTAGCGAACCAGGGTTGCCAGGTCGTCGCGAAAAGCGCGAATTGGGCGACTTTTGAAAGTGCTCGCGACTGAAAATTTCGTCCTCGCGACCTCGCGCTTTTTGGGCGACTTTTGAATTGTCTCGCGGTCGCCACGGCGACATTTTGAAATCTTATAAAATTCACCGCTGTAGATTAAAATTACCGTGACCAGTTGTGCGTGGCGTTGTCTACCTAATAATAAAGCATTAATTATCTAAGGAGCACGAACTAATTTACCGAAAGCACCAAATTGCTTGTCATCTAAATTTTTACGTCAATGTTTTCATCATGTATCTTCCGACTGGCGTGTTTCTATTAAGCTCCAAGAAATTTGCCGCCAATAATTGGCGTCAAATTTTATCTTTCATGCACGAGGCACGCGGGCACCTGGTCTATTTTCGAAAAGTACTTTAGATGATATTTCTCTAACTCACATTATGGGGGGGGGGTGTCCGTAGCTCAGTTGATAGAGCGTTGGTCCATAAACTGAGTAGTCATTATCGCGACCCGGGTTCAAGCCTCGCTCAGGGCAAAGATTTATTTGAATTTTCTGTTAGCTGCCAGTGGCGCTTTCCGTTGTGTTGTTTGCCTCGGGTCTGTTGAAAATAAGATCGCCCCTCTCCTGGCTTGGCCGAATCAGGAGCGTTCCAGCTGGCCGTATTTCGTATAACGTGTACCTGTAATCGATCTACGGTCCAGGGTTGCCAGATATCGGGTAAAAAATGTCGCGAGATCTCGAAAAAAAGTCGCGAAAATCGCGAGATTATCACGAAAAAAGTCGCGAAAATCGCGAGGTTATCGAGCTTGTCTACATGCTTTACAAAACGCTTTGTCCTCGAAGGAGGATCACTGGATAGTCATCATGTCGCAAAAACACGTCACTAATGATTTAATGGTGCCATGAGTCTTTTTCGGGAGTCTGTTACACATTAAGTATTTTTGCATTCAGTAATGAATTTCATTGCAATTTCTAGTTGCGGCTAAATTGGTTTACAAACCATAAATGAATCGTACATTGTATATAATGGTTAGGTCTATGTAGGCTATTGCAGTGAATTGGGAGTGATCGAACCTACCTTCACAATCTGGGAGTCGTTCCAATTCTTGTTGTATAAATTTAACGTATTTCACCCACTTTTCCATAATATAATAATAATATTCGTTTATTGACATTAAATCCAAGGCCGTAGCCAGGATTTTTTTCGGCGGGTGTTTAAAAACTTCAGTTACGGAAAACCTGATGACCTTTTTTAAAGTAATCCGTCCGAAATCTTCAAAAAAGGTGTCTCAAAACACCGATGACTTTTTTTTGTCATCAGTTCGAAATTTTAAAAAGGTGTCAATTACCCTTCCAAAAAAACTGATGACTTTGTTTAGTCATACGACCGAAATCTTCAAAAAAGGTGTTTACTTTCCCTTCTCAAAAAAACTTATGTGTTTGTATTTGCACTTTAACGTCACTGAGAGGTAAAAAGGACCATTAGCGACACCCTCCTTCTTTATCCAGGTTTGGGGCTGGCACTGGCAGAGTGCAACCAGTGGAGGAGTTAAAAAATGATGACTTTTTCTCTTAGCCGTCCGTCCGAAATCTTCAAAAAGGGTGTTCAATTTCCTATCTGAAATAAATGATGACTTTTGTCGTCTATCAAAAATCTTCAAAAAAGGTGTTCAATTTTCGTTCTAAAACACTAACATCTTTTATAGCCATCCGTCCTGAATCTTTAGAAAAGGTGTTCAATATTTCTTCTAAGACATTAATGACTTTTTTAGCCATTCGTCCGAAATCTTCAAAAAAGGTGTTTAATTTTCCTTCCACAAAACAGATGACTTTTTAGTCATCCGTACAAAATCTTCAAACAATGGTGTTCAATTTCCCAAAATTTTAAGAAAAATATGGCCAATTAGTTAATTATTTTTTACCATTTTTTATTTCGGTTGGTTTTTTATTGCTTTATTTCATGCACATGACGTGCTCGTAAATGCATTACTTTTTTCCTATTTTCCATTTCGGGTGTTCAAACACTCAACACACCCCCCACCCTAGCTACGGCCTTGATCAAATCTGACAGACCGTAGATCGATTACAGGTACACGTTATACGAAATACGGCCAGCTGGAACGCTCCTGATTCGGCCAAGCCAGGAGAGGGGCGATCTTATTTTCAACAGACCCGAGGCAAACAACACAACGGAAAGCGCCACTGGCAGCTAACAGAAAATTCAAATAAATTTTTGCCCTGAGCGAGGCTTGAACCCGGGTCGCGATAATGACTACTCAGTTTATGGACCAACGCTCTATCAACTGAGCTACGGACACCCCCCCCCCCCCATAATGTGAGTTAGAGAAATATCATCTAAAGTACTTTTCGAAAATAGACCAGGTGCCCGCGTGCCTCGTGCATGAAAGATAAAATTTGACGCCAATTATTGGCGGCAAATTTCTTGGAGCTTAATAGAAACACGCCAGTCGGAAGATACATGATGAAAACATTGACGTAAAAATTTAGATGACAAGCAATTTGGTGCTTTCGGTAAATTAGTTCGTGCTCCTTAGATAATTAATGCTTTATTATTAGGTAGACAACGCCACGCACAACTGGTCACGGTAATTTTAATCTACAGCGGTGAATTTTATAAGATTTCAAAATGTCGCCGTGGCGACCGCGAGACAATTCAAAAGTCGCCCAAAAAGCGCGAGGTCGCGAGGACGAAATTTTCAGTCGCGAGCACTTTCAAAAGTCGCCCAATTCGCGCTTTTCGCGACGACCTGGCAACCCTGCTACGGTCTGTCAGATTTCATCAAGGCCGTAGCTAGGGTGGGGGGTGTGTTGAGTGTTTGAACACCCGAAATGGAAAATAGGAAAAAAGTAATGCATTTACGAGCACGTCATGTGCATGAAATAAAGCAATAAAAAACCAACCGAAATAAAAAATGGTAAAAAATAATTAACTAATTGGCCATATTTTTCTTAAAATTTTGGGAAATTGAACACCATTGTTTGAAGATTTTGAACGGATGACTAAAAAGTCATCTGTTTTGTAGAAGGAAAATTAAACACCTTTTTTGAAGATTTCGGACGAATGGCTAAAAAAGTCATTAATGTCTTAGAAGAAATATTGAACACCTTTTCTAAAGATTCAGGACGGATGGCTATAAAAGATGTTAGTGTTTTAGAACGAAAATTGAACACCTTTTTTGAAGATTTTTGATAGACGACAAAAGTCATCATTTATTTCAGATAGGAAATTGAACACCCTTTTTGAAGATTTCGGACGGACGGCTAAGAGAAAAAGTCATCATTTTTTAACTCCTCCACTGGTTGCACTCTGCCAGTGCCAGCCCCAAACCTGGATAAAGAAGGAGGGTGTCGCTAATGGTCCTTTTTACCTCTCAGTGACGTTAAAGTGCAAATACAAACACATAAGTTTTTTTGAGAAGGGAAAGTAAACACCTTTTTTGAAGATTTCGGTCGTATGACTAAACAAAGTCATCAGTTTTTTTGGAAGGGTAATTGACACCTTTTTAAAATTTCGAACTGATGACAAAAAAAGTCATCGGTGTTTTGAGACACCTTTTTTGAAGATTTCGGACGGATTACTTTAAAAAAGGTCATCAGGTTTTCCGTAACTGAAGTTTTTAAACACCCGCCGAAAAAATCCTGGCTACGGCCTTGGATTTAATGTCAATAAACGAATATTATTATTATATTATGGAAAAGTGGGTGAAATACGTTAAATTTATACAACAAGAATTGGAACGACTCCCAGATTGTGAAGGTAGGTTCGATCACTCCCAATTCACTGCAATAGCCTACATAGACCTAACCATTATATACAATGTACGATTCATTTATGGTTTGTAAACCAATTTAGCCGCAACTAGAAATTGCAATGAAATTCATTACTGAATGCAAAAATACTTAATGTGTAACAGACTCCCGAAAAAGACTCATGGCACCATTAAATCATTAGTGACGTGTTTTTGCGACATGATGACTATCCAGTGATCCTCCTTCGAGGACAAAGCGTTTTGTAAAGCATGTAGACAAGCTCGATAACCTCGCGATTTTCGCGACTTTTTTCGTGATAATCTCGCGATTTTCGCGACTTTTTTTCGAGATCTCGCGACATTTTTTACCCGATATCTGGCAACCCTGTAGCGAACTAGTAAATATTATAGATAGAAGTAGGAAGTGCATGGGTTGAGTTTTCTCTTTGCGCACTATAGCGTGATGGAAACAAGTCCTTCAGTGCCACAATGTCAGCAACTCTAAGTTCATCGATTTTTATGAACCTTTCTTTCATATGGCATGTGCTGACCATTTATTTTATGGTCCCGTAACCATGCGCCTGTATGAATAGCAGCCGCGTATAATTATATCTTGCGGTATCCTTGATATGGGTGTAGGATATTAGCCCCCCCGGACAAAAGCCCCCCCGGACATAAGCCCCCCGGACATTAGCCCCCCCGGACAAAAGCCCCCCCGATTTTGGGTAGGACATTAGCCCCCCCGGACAAAAGCCCCCCTCTCTATGTGCAAATCGTAGAGTGGTGCCGTAACTGATGACTTGTCACTGGCTCACATGCAAACGAAAGTTCTTAGTGTCATTTAGGTCCTAACTTTGTCAGTAGGCCTATCGACTTAGAGTTGAAATGAACCTATGGGATCGTATAGGACCTATACAGTCTATTTGTTCAGTGTCAAACAACGGTTTGTTAACATCAGTTAGGATACGACTCAGCTTCGTAGACTTATTAGCGTCGTTTCAATTCAAAATTAGATTCAATACATTAGAGAAATAAACGAATGGGAATCGTATACAGTAAGTAGGCCTACTTGTTAGTGTCAGTTTTGGCTACTACGAAGGTTTGTTAACGTCAGTTAGGCATTAAACTTTTATCTAGCTTTCACAAACTTTGGGCTTTTACATTTATGAGAGACTTTACACAATGAGTTGTTCCCGTCGTTCTGCAATTAGTGCCTTTAAATGTTTTTATAATATGCATATTAAACCTTCAATTAACTTAGCATATTCTTACAATGTTAAATTAATGTGCAATGAATTCGCTTAACTTAGGCCTATTGTTACATTTTGTGCATCATTTTTAGGTAACGATATCATAGACTGGGGGGGCTAATGTCCTACCTCGGGGGGGCTTTTGTCCGGGGGGGCTAATGTCCGGGGGGGCTTATGTCCGGGGGGGCTTTTGTCCGGGGGGGCTAATGTCCGTTCCCCCCTTGATATGGGGGGTGGAGATGGGGCAGCATGCGCCTCAAATAGCCTCTGCTACCCAATTGCCCTCCACGCCACCTATACGTGGTCCCCCTGTTGGAAGCTGAGTGCGTGGTGGACGACCGAATATTAAATCGCCCGTTTATGCGATGCCCCATGGGCGAAGAAGCCGAAGGACGGACGGTAGACGATGTCGACGCTAGGAGATGGTGTCTCCAGGGAAAAAAACACCGAGAGTAAACCACCTCTCTACAACTCCCAAGCAAAACGTATAAATGGAACAATTAGAGATCGAAGAAAGACTGGAGGGAAAAGGTGCAGAGGAAGATCTAGACGGAAATTCATGTACGGGATGATGGAGAAGGGTTACAGGGAACTTAGGCCATGGCAAAACAGCGTGAAAGATGAAGACATTGGACGTTTGGACCTGCCACTTGGCAGAGAACCTAGAGAAAAGAAGATCCTTGGTATATGCTGTGGTTGTGGTGTATTGGGTTGGAGAATATTCACACAAAAATACCATTCAATGCCCAAATTGTTGTTCTATGAATACCTAAAGCATTGTTGCAAATCCATAGCCTTGCCAGAGTTATCCGTGAAAAGCGGGTCTGGGGTCCGGTCAAACCCCCTCTGATGCCCCATCCCCCTGGGCACTCGAGAGTTAATGTAAGGCAACTGAGTGCAAAGGGTAAAGAACTCCAACATTGAGCTCACCTAACGTTTTTAATCTTTACGGTGAGTGTGAGGCAGATTGTTTCACAATAAGAAAAGGCGCAGGTATTAGACACCTTTATTATGATTTTAAAAGTTGTTATAAGATCGATAATCCATGGGCGGTTATCGACTTGGCAGGAGCAGATGCTGGTAAATAACATCGGACAGATCAATTGGACCAACTCTTAACCCTCGGAGGCTAACCTATAAAAAAATCACATATTGGATAACCTGGGGTATATTCCGGTGCCACGGGATATTCTATTCTCCCATAAAGCTATCCGGGGAATGAATTAATCTATTCCCCGCGGTTGGAATTAGCCGGTCTACACTATCCGGAGGGATAAAACATTCCATCTCTTTTATTGAGAAATGCGTATAATTGAAAATTTTATGTTTTTATCAAAATTTAAAGAGTCTCTTATTGTTTTAAGTGACCTAAACAATGTTCAGAGCAAGGCAACTCGAATTTACTTAGAGTTGTAGTGCATTCTAGATGATCTAAGTGCTCAAAAACCAAAGAAAGCAAAATTATCTAGTAGGAATAAACAATTAAACTTACCTGTTCTTGCTTTTGGTCAAAACAATGCAGAAGGAAGTACACGCGGAAGTGCCATTTTCAACTTCTCTTCATCTGGGGGGGGATACGATTATTACGGAGGATACTCTATTTTGTGGATTGTGACAACAGAAGCCGTTACCCTCGAAATTTTTTGTTTCCCATAAATGCAGACGTTTAATTGGTTGTATTTGCTGTTTAACGTCACTGTGGGGTAACAAAGGTCATTAGCGACGCCCTCCTCCTTTATCCAGGCTTGGGACTGGCACTGGCAGAGTGCAACAAGTGGTGGAGTTAATCTACGGCCTGGAATGGAATGGATAATTAAACTGGCACATGCATGGATGGGAATGAATGCATCATTGTGTCTGCAGTCTGTTCAAAGCCTCGAGACATAACGAACAGATGAAACCGGTATGAATTCGTTAGACACCTCTATCAAGCAGCAAATTCGCCTTATAAGTAAACGACGCTTTTATTCAAATTTAATCATAAGAAAATTCGAGCGGTTCGTGTATAACAGCGGTTCTCAACCTGTGGGTCGCGACCCCCGCGGGGGTCGCCTGACGATTTGCCAGGGGTCGCCTGGACCATTTAGAAATTTGTAAAAGATGTACCAAGTACCGTAATAGCAATGTCAATGCTACTATAGGCCTACTCTACAGCAACTTAAAGTAAATTTGTTCTTATACTTTTGCTATGATTCATTCGTTAGATTGCGGCAGCTAATTCAACATCTAATTCAACAGCTAATTCTTGCCATTTTTTAAATGTCAGGTCACCTGACATTTAAAAGACGATTGGTTAAAGTGCACCTGATTCAGGTGCACATTAACCAATCGTCTTTAAAAATCAATGGGTAGGGAATATTTTATGAAATATTGAATCACGTCATTGGACACTTAAAGACTGTAAATTGAAAAAATTAAACAATGGGGGTGGGGCATTTATTGAAGTTTTTTAACTAGCCTACGTAGGCCTATCTGAGCACTGAAATCATGAGTTGTTTTGTTCTTCTGACAGCCTAAAATGATGCAGTTAGTGTGTAAATCCAGAAAATTGTAAAACGAATTGGGTTCGACACTCCGAATTCTTACACCATGACTATCGGCATTGAGCAATTTCATTAACATGACTTAAAATGCTGCCATTAGGCTATATTGTGGAAAGTCAATAATTTAGACAATGAGGAAGGGACATAAATTATATTGAGTTCTTGAACCATGCTCCTCCGCACTGAAATTGTAAGAAATTGTTTCGAGATGAAACCTTTTAAACAATGGGGGGATACTTTATAAGTTTTAAACCAAGACTATCAGCACTGAAATGAGGAGCAATCTCGTTAAAATGACAGCCTAAAATGCTACCGTTGATTGTGGACATTTTAAAAAATCGACGAAGGGTTACCCTCCCTCTGAGCGGCGCATTCAAAAAAGAACGCAAGGGCAGTTAATGAAATTGATAGCCTTCCAAAACCAATTAACTGGGTGAAATACGTGTTAAGAAAGGAAGAACTGTTGGCCAATTTTCAGAGTAACCTATTGTTTTATAGTTGCGGCATGAATAGAGAACCTTAAGCGTTTTATTTGTGATGACATAGGCCCTATTTGTCGGTCGAATCGATGAAATCCAACAAATAAACTGAAGCGCCATTCATGTAGGTCTACTAAGCATACTAACTGCGCAGGAAAGCATGACCAGCAGGCTACTTTAAAGAGTTCCAAGAGCAAGACTGCATGCTGCTTTTGAAGTATCACATGCCGAATAGACTTGAGAAACTTCATATTCAAACTACCGAAGAGGTAGCCTAACTCTCAAAATCGCAAGAGCCATGAGCCTCATACAATGGCCAAAAGAAGTTAGGCCTATCGAGTTATGAGGGTGAAAATGCATAGCAATGGACAACAGTAGAGGATTCGGTGAAATGCATAGCAATGGACAACAGTAGAGGATTCGGTGAAATGGGGTAATTCAATCAATTTTGCTATTGGGGTCGTCACAGCATTCGAAATGTTACAAAGGGGTCGCCGCACCAAAAAGGTTGAGAACCGCTGGTGTATAAGTTCATAACACGTCAGTGTCAATCCCTTATCTTGATAGTCGTCTTCTTAAATTTGCACTGCGCCAATTCGAAGACAAACTTCTCAGAGGTGCTTCCAACCTCACACCAAACCACAAAAATAGAATGGTTTTAAATGCGAGTCTCATTGTTCAGCCACATCTCCAGCCTTATATGCGTGACGTTCTCCACTGGCTCCCACTCAAGTAGCGAAATTGAGTATATTGAGGTATAGGATATCTACTCTAGCCTGGCACTGCATGCTGGGAGCGCCTCTGAGTAGCTCCCTTGAAGAGAAGCCATATAAATACACATATAATGTCTTTGAAAACTCTTGTGCTGTGTTATGCTATACATGTATATATAAGGAACAGAGAGACCGGTGTGAATTTATTAACACCTCTATTAAATGTAAATCTTGCCTTATAAGTTTAGGCGATGTCTGACAAAATTTAATTCAGTTTTCTCCATATGCTGGAATGCAGTTCCAAAATAAGCATGATAATCATAATTATGGTATTCGTTATCTTAACTTTATATAGGGCCATTTTATAACAAACTCCTTAGAATGGTTTTCAAACGCTTGCGGAAAAGGAAAGAGCGCATGAAGCTTTTGCACAGCACTGTGGGAGTTCGAGTCATACAATAGTGACAACCAGTCCACCATGCGCGGTAGATCCAAGGCCTTGAATGGATAGCATGCACGGGCACGCAATGCTCCCTAAGATAAATATGGAACTCGACAGTTGCAAATGGGCATTAGACTCTTAAACTCAATGCGTTTTAGCATAAGCAGCCAATGGAGTTCATATCGTATAAAACTAGATAATTATTATTGTTCGAACTTTGGCATGAAGCTAATTGTTGGGGTAATTGTAGGCTGATTGTATCGTATTAAAAACATTTATAAAGCGCCTCAACTAGGGTGAACCACTCAGAGGCGCCCCCAGTGCGCAAGGCCACGAGAGAAGAAATGGGTTTTGAGAAAATAAAATGAGTATAGGATATTAGCTAAACAGCGTCACACGTAATAATATGAGTTACATGTAAGTGTTAATACAGTGTTAATACAGTGCTGCACATGTCTAAGATGCTTCAATTCTAAGACATCACTCAACACGAAATAATTAAAAGTCATATAAATCAGCACATAATTATAATATAACTACAAGACAAGAGTATATATAGATGGCAATATGCGTAGTTAATGATTAATTAATAGATAAAATTCAGTTTAAATAATTATAATAATCGTTATTTTAATAGCCACGAAAATGTCTACTATTAATATGAAAGAGATTCTTGACTAGATAGTACTCAATTTTACATCGTCGTATTATAATAGAGCAAGATAGTTTGGTGCAAATTCGAAGTATATTTTTTGTGCTCATTTCCGCGCGGAGGTCAACAGATTGCTCGAGTCAACTTGGTGAAAACTATACAAGACTGTCGGGTAACTCGGGTTTATTATAAGTCTGCTCGAATATCAGCAGAGTCAACATTACATTGTAACTCTCCCCGGTCTGTCGCCTGTTGGATTGCTGTCGATAATTCATTGATCCAGTACCAGTACCAGTTGCCAAGTATCAGGTACTAGAACTTGGGTAACATTCAAGTACTTGAAGTCAACGCATTTCGCTGAAACCGGACATGGTGTACGATGTTCTCAGCCTATTCCCATGATACTGTATCCTACCCTCGTTGTCCGCGTTCTGACTCACTACAACTTGATGGGAAAGCGTTTCCACATCACGGATTTCCTCCACTTCCCGTTCATTCGACGACCTCCTAGAACTGTTCCATCGCTTTTCCATCTCGTCTAATTCCGGTCGTCCGCCATCTTGGACGCCGCCATCTTTGACGTCGTCGTCCGTCATTTCCGGTTCTTTAACGATGTCTTCCTTGTCGTCCTCGGGGTTGTCGGTGACGTTGATCAGCTCGAGCTTGTCTTCGGAGTCGGAGTCTGCTAGGTCCTCGCCGTCATCGTGTGGGGCGTCGTCAACGGTCGCACCGCATTGGTATCCGAAGTGGGGTGTCGAAAGCCCCTCGAAGGAATCGAGGCGACTGAACGCCGAGAACGGTTTCCGGTTCGTCAGCTGCTGACGGGTGGCGGAAGTCGGATAGTCCTCCGGTCGCCGCCTTGACTTATCCGTGACCTTCCCCGCGTATCGCGCCTCGTCCTTGGCCGCCGCGCTGCCCCCGCAGACCGTTTGTGTGATGAAGGCTTCAACGAATCGCGCCTGCTGTTGCTGGGTGGCCTGGTTCTCCATGGAACTCCGGTAGAGGAATGGAACGCTCGCCGGGAAGCCAAGTCCCTTGTTCCAGAACATCCCGAGCGACTGGGACGCGGCCGCTGCCTTCGCCTTCCACAGTTCCATCATGTGCATCTTCACGGTGTCGTAGTACGGCGTCGGAGGCATTGCGAGCATCGGGAGCGGCGGGTACGCTGCGGAAGGGGTTGCCGTCGGGCGGGGAACGTTGTACGGGGTCGGATGGGGGACAGACGGCGGGGAGGCCAGCGGTAGCATTCTGGAGTACGGTAGACACAACGGACCGGATTTCGCCGCGGTGGGAAAGGAGGATCCCGAGATCTTCCCTTCGATGCAGTGTCGCTTGCGGGTGTCCTCTTCCGATCGCTGTGTCGACTCCGACGCTCCTCCCATTCCTTTCGAAGGGGACGCCAACCGCTTCCGACTCCCGCCGTTGAACATCGCCTTGACGTCCTCCCACGCGTGGTTCAGCTCCTCGCTCGGCTCCGGGTAGTCGAGCACGAGATGCCGACGCCACGAGTTGAAGTTCGCCGCGTCCGGATGGTGGTACTTCGACTCCGGCGTGCGGTGGAAGTGAAAGATGAACTTGTTCGGCGACAGGAACATGTTGCAGTAGTAGCACTTGATGCACTTCGCCCGCGAACTGTTGTACCGCGATGGCACGAAGCTCCCTTTGCAGCCCCAGCCGCATGAGTGAGCGACGCTGAACGCGAACGTGTCGGGCAGCTTCGGCGGTGTGTGCTCCTCGAGGAAGGACGTCACCAGCCGCTCGGCCTCGCGCTTGGTGATCATCCCGCAGCGGCGGGACGAGATGGGCATCGCCCCGTATCGGCGGAGGATCTCTAGTTGGACCGGGGTGCACTGGACGCATGTGATGCCGAGTGCAACGCGTCGGTTGTGTATCTCGTTGTAGCTGAACGTCTTGAGGAGCGTGTTGCTGATCTGCGCTAGACAGAGGCGCTCCTTGTCGTCGATGACGAGACTGACGATCGGGACGCCTCGTAGTACGACGGTCGAGACTTGGTTGTTGCGCCCGGGGGTCGCGGGGCTCTGGAGACTGCAACCGTCGGAGATGGACGATGACGTGCTACTGGCTGGGGACTGAGGGGCGGTCGGGTGGGCGCAGTACCCGGTGGTGTCCCCTACCTGTCCAGGGGACGGCTCGACGATTACTCCGCCAGGTTGAGAGCGGAAGAGAGGGAAGCCCATCTCGTTGAATCCCGATCGTGACTTGTCGCTTAGATCCATGGGTTCTGTTGTCACAAGTAGGGTGGCTGGGGTTGGGGTCGGTGCTGCGATTGTGGTGATCGACGAGAGCTGGAGATTCGGGATTGCTTGTGTTGGTGGAGTTGACGGCAGTTGTTCCATTCAGGACTGGAGATTTCTCTGCAATTACAAGACAAAATTATAGTTCATGAAAAATTGGTAGAGATTCGAGACGATAGTGGAAAGACAGTTGTTCGAAGTCTGGTTTGCAGTTATTGATTCTCAAATAATCAACAAGTGAAGACGGAGCATTAATAATATTATTGGTGTCATGCATTGACCGCAGTTAGATCAGACCTCTAATACTATAGGTTTATTTGATGTCCTAAAGCAGATACATTGCGTTATTGTGATTCGCGACAGGTTTATAAAATATTAGTTTATGCCGTTTGAGAGGTGTTCAAGGGAGCGTAGGACATTTCCTCCTGGACAAACTCCCCGGACAAAATTGCATAAGGAAGGAAAGGAGAAAACAAGGATGAAGAGGAGAAGGTTGAGGAAGAAAAAAGTTGTTATGAAGGTAAACAGCCGGAATTTCAGAAAGCCAATCAATGTGTGATTGAACGAACGCGCAAGTGAATTTATGAACTAATAAGTGACTGAGCGAAGCAGTCAATGAACGAACGAACAAATCAATGAATGAACGAATGAATGAATGAATGAATGAATGAATGAATGAATGAATGAACGAATGAATGAATGAATGAATGAATGAATGAATGAATGAATGAATGAATGAATGAACGAACGAACGAATGAATGAATGAATGAATGAATTCATTCGTTCATTAATTAATTAATTAATTTATTTATTTATTAATGAATGAACGAACGAGCGAACGATTGAACGAATCAATGAATGAACGAATGAACGAAAGAACGAATGAACGAATTAATTAATTAATTAATTAATTAATTAATTAATGAACGAACGAACGAATGAATGAATGAATGAATGAATGAATGAATGAATGAATGAATGAATGAACGAATGAATGAATGAATTAATGAATGAATTAATTAATTAATTAATGAACGAATTAATTAATTAATGAATTAATGAATGAACGAACGAGCGAACGAATGAACGAACGAACGAATGAACGAATGAATGAATGAACGAATTAATGAAAGAACGAATAAACAAGCAATCGAACGAATGAATGAATGAATGAATGAATGAATTAACGAACGAACTAATGAATGAATGAATAAATAAATTAATGAATAAATAAATGAATTAACGAACGAAGAAACGAATGAACGAATGAATGAACGAATGAACAAGCAATCAAACGATTAATGCATGAATGAACGAGCGAATAACAATTACTTTATAGAGTAATTCCCATTTTCCCCAATCGTTGTGGTGTAATCAAAAATTCGTCCGCCGCGTCCCCGTTCCCCCCAACGCAATCGGTTATTAGTTGACTCTTTTTGCCTGGGTCAACATTTGTATTGACACCCGATACGGCCGCAGAATTATTCGTCACCGACTCATTGTATGAATTGATCACCGAATTATGCGTTGTAACGGTGTCGACTTACGCCGAGTGCATCTGCCCCATCTTCTACCAATTGCACGCATGGCCTATGCGAGTGAAGCGGACGATCGCACAGGTTGGGGTAAGAAGACTGGTTTGCAATTATTGTTTCTTCGATAAGTTATTGTTTAAGTTGATGAATATAGTGACGACGAAATTGTTTTATTTAAATGACGATAAATCGTTTGTTTATCCAACTTATATATCGAGTTGCATTTCTCTAATTTAAAGGTGTATAATCGATGAAGAAGATAATTATAATAATAATGATAATAAGAATAATAGTAATAGCAATAATAATAATGATGATAATAATAATAATAATAATGATAATAATAATAATATAAATAATAATAATAATAATAATAATAATAACAAATTTTAAAGCAAAAATTAATAAAAATAATAATAACAATAATAACAATAATAATTATTATTATTACAATAATAATAATATTTTTATTAATAATAATACTAATAACAACAATAACAATTATAACGTTTCGACCGATTTGTACTTCATGCTATCTAACGTGCTAACCTACGTCGTCACACCGAACAGTATCCGACTCGGTGTCATTTCGTCGCCTCCCTTACAATACCCAGACCACTCGCGCGACGCCCTCCCCACCCAAAAACGCCCACCCACCCCACCCCACCCAATACAACTACCCATCACTTCCCACACAGCGAACCCAACCACTCACCCCTCCCAATAAACCAACGAACGGACGAACGCCATGAGGGAAATTAGATTTATGGAACCGATCGCGTATTTGGCCAACGCCGATCACCAGTGACGTCCCATCCCATCCCATCCCTACCGTCCGTCCGTCCCTTACATCAGACGTCATCTCGGCGACGCGCCATCTCACGGGACCCTTACCGACCGCATGGTGGCGCTGCAGGACGCCCGGCTTCGGGAGCGCCGCGCGCGGTAATTCGGCGACATTTTGCTCCCAGATTTTACCTACGCGACGCCGAGTAATTACCGCTTGGGGGCCGACGCCGATAATTAGAACTCATTTGCGCATTTCGTTAATTGAAAAACGCCGCCGCGCGCATGCGTAAACAAACCGCTGTTGACGCAAACGGTGCTGCGTCGCCGGGCGCATCACGTGACCGGGTGTCACGTGGGAATTTCCCGGCCGGGCTGTTTAAGTAATGCGCCGATGGTGATGGTGGCGTCGGCGGTGGTTTTCGGCGACGTGTGTCTGGTGCTGTTCGATAAATATTGAATAATGTGGATGTAGGTGACCAAACACGGAGGGCTATTGTCGTTGCGGGGTTTGCGGGTGGTGCGGCCGAGCAAAGGCCCTGTTCGAACAGCGGGGTTCGTGTGGTCAGTGAAAATAGAGGATGGACGATGGATGGGAGAGTCGGGGTCCCCGGGCGCTACACAGGGCACGTTGACATACATGTTGTGCAGGTCTAGGTTGGTGTGTGTGAGTGTGATGGCGGATGACATGCGTGGAGGATAGGTGGATAGCTGTCGTGGAGATGTACATGAAGGTCGCATTTTGACGTAATATTAATTATATGGTGTATGAACGCCTTCGTGTTTTTGTCGTATACCTGCAAGTTCGTTTGAGTGTGTGTGTGTGTGTGTGTGTGTGTGTGTATGTGTGTGTGTGTGTATGTGTGTGTGTGTTTGTGCGTGTGTATACGTGCGTGTGTGCGTGGCGTGTGCGTGTGTGTGTGTGCGTGTGTGTGCGTGTGTGTGTGTGCGTGTGTGTGCGTGTGTGCGTGTGTGTGCGTGTGTGCGTGCGTGTGTGTTTGTGTGCGCGTGAGTGTGTTTCACAATACTTAATAGTCACAGTGTCTACACTAAATCGTTTAAGAAAAATTCGTTACTACTTAGGACACAAGGTTTTACGTAATGGAGTAGGAATGCCTTTAACATGATTTCAAGTATAGGTATACAAAAAGAAGAACAGACGGCAATCAAGATAGCATCAAAGGCATTCCAACGGCCATCGTAATAATAATGTATTAATTCCAACTCCTAACGGTTTGGAAAAGGGGCTGATGACGCCATGCGGCGAAGGAAGGAGGAGACGCGGAAGACCAAGGAAAAGATGGATGGATGAGGTACAGGAAAAGTCTGTCATGAGCCTGGAGGAGCTAAGAGAGGCGACAAGAGAGAGGAGAAACTGGAGAGGATACATCAAGACTGTCGCCAGAGCTCCAAGAGCTGACGGCACCAGGTGACCAGATGAATTCCAATTCAATTAAGTTTTTTCAAATAATTAAACATAAAGTTGACGCACTAGCCAAAGTCATCAACCTGTCGACATTAAACTTTATGTATCACGCATTGATATAAGCTAAGATAACTTTAATAGCAAAATAATATGTATCCTTGTGTTTTATTTGTTCTTTCATTTCGATTAGAAGTTCTAATTTAGAACTCTTAATAAGATCAGCAATCAGATTAAATATAGCATAGCCGTGTCACTTTAATTTAATTCCAACTTCTATGATAGTCCAACCAAAACCCAATTCATAATCACATTCCAACTATAATAACAAACTCAAAGTTCCACTCCATACCAAACGACCCGTACGTTGTATCATTACCCTCAAGTCTGACCGCCAACAAAATGGCGACAATTCCTCCATCCGTATTAAATGAATCTCCCGACACAGGCCACCACCCTGCCGACACCGAACCATGCTCCGACGACACGCAACAAAGCGACCGACGATATTAGATTATCCTCCCAACCCTGTCCCGCCGTGCAATGGCGTCGAAACTCCAAGACGCATGACTCGCCTAATGTCCCAATCGAAGTAACGTTATTATCCATTTCGCATCGATTGCAATCAGATATCGGTTTGTAGCGAAATTGAGTTCCTAATACAGTGTCAGGATTTTTCAACGCGACCGCACAGCATCAACCGGACCCGCCGAGCGCTAACTGAATTACGTGTAATTGTTCGCGTTACGCGTCCCGCAAAATATGAGCTTAGTTATACAGCGCAGAATTGGAGAGAGGAACGTCGGCGCGCGACGCGTAATGAAAACGAATACCGCGGGTCGGGTTGGGAATCTGATTACGAAGTGTTTGGTAAGATTTGTCGCGTGGGTTGATTGGGTGGAAACATGATCCGGGGTGTGAGGTTGGGGAGGGATGGGTGTGGATATATAGGGAATGCGGTGTATTATAGGGAAGTGGTTAGAGCACTCGAATCGTAACTTAGAGAACACGGACTCGATTCTCATCGTATGGGAAGGTTAATATGACCTTGAGCAAGTCATTCAATCAGATATCCAGTTCGGTGCCTTGGAGCCGGATGGTTGCCGGTTCGAATCCACCTCAAAACGCCGCGTAGGGACCTTGAGCGAGTTCTTTAAACGCAATTGTTCGTGCGTTTCGGCGTGAAACTCCGATTCAGTGTCTGTAGTCGGGAGCGCCTCTGTGTAGTAGTCTCGTATAGGGCGCTATAATAAGTGATCATACACGTACATGATCTGGTGTCCAAATTTCTAATGAAAACTTGCTGTAGGAAATAATTAATATGATGACAATGGAACACTGTATGCGACTGGCTTCAACGGCCGCATTGAACACCTTTTAAACGTTGTTAATCAAAGCTACACAAGTCTGGGACGCACTAATTATTATTGAATAACTTCTTTGCAAAGTGTGCATGAATTTTATTGCATTTCAGGTCATGTTACGTTGAACAAATCGTTTACCTTAAACATCTTTTAAACGTGAAGACCGGATGTTATAAAAGTAAAATACGCATCTGTTGGGCACTAGAAAAAGTGTCTGATGTAACAATAATAATTTCAAGAGTTGATGTGCCACGAAGGCATGGAAAAGACTGTATCATTATAATCGCCTGAATCTCACATTCATATAACAGTGGTTGACGGAGTTTTAATGGTGTCTTGAGACATCGTTCTGGGTTCTGAAAAAATGGAGTGCTATAGATCTCATGATGATCCATGATGAGTTTCACTTTTATATAGCACAGTGGACAGAGTTTTAAGGGTGTCTTGAAACATCGTTATGGGTTCTGTTTCCGTGGGAGTTACTTCTAAAGCTTATCAGCACCTATACAGTCAGGTTCTAATCTAAAATGCAGTCACTCCATCCTCCGTTGTGCCTTCTCCCTGAGTGTTTCGTATCTGACTCCATCGTCCAGTCCAGCATCATCTGTCTCGGTCTACCTCTTATTCTTTCGCCTCAATTTTATCCCATTCTTAACAAAAAATCTCCTCTCAGCGTATGTCCAATTCATGTTCTTTGCCTTTTTTTATCGTTCTCATCAGTGTTCTTTATCATTCAATACTTCCCCTGGCAGCATTTCTTCGTTTGGTTTATGCTCTGTTTATAGCTGATCTTTTCCATCCTCCCCCATCATGTCCACATTTCAAACGACAGCAGACTTTTAAAATCCTCTTTTCTCAACGGTCCACGCTTCTGAATCAACCTTCAGCACCACAACCAATACCCTGCAGTGACTTTATCAACCGTATTTCTTAAAATTTCTGTTCGTTTTCCCTCTAAGTAAGTAACTATAGTTCTCTTCTCCTATTGCGATCCTTCTTCTGTTTTTCTCTGATGTTGCATTAATGATTACCCTAAAAGGTGTTTCGATACTTACG
>OX457049.1:41740358-41867858 GCA_949752735.1 Lumbricus terrestris
TTTTCTGTGGTTGACCGGGTGGTATGGCATGCCCTCCCACTTGAGCTGCCCTGGTCCCTAGATCACTCTCTGAAACTTTCTATAAGCACTTGAAAAGTGTTCTGTTTGGCCGCGCGGAATCGGGAGCGCCTCTGAGTAGTTTCCTTGAAAAGGCGCTATATGAATACTCGAATGAATGAATGAATGAATCAATTAATCAATCAATTAATCAATCAATCAATTAAATTTTCTCACCCGTTTAATGTTTGCCAATGGTCAAAACAATATGCGACAGTGGCGGCGCCAGGATTTCAGGTTTGGGGGGGCTGAAGCCCCCATGCCTTTCCTACCTCCCAGGGACGAAACCAGAAGATTTTCTTCCCCGGGTCGGTCATATTGCAACCACAGTAGGCGCGAAACTGCGAGTGCCGAATGCATGAACATAGCACATACCGAGTAGGGATCTGAGGGAGCGACGTAAGCTCCCTCAGCGGGGTCTGGGGCGGAGCCCCAGAAACAAACGCTTTTTTGGAAGTTGACATTGACTAGAGCACGTTACAGGCTCTTATTTGCTGGCTGTTTATGAACGATAAAGTCCTGCAATTTTTTGAATTTCCACATTGCAATAGTCACATATTAGGCTGTCGTTTTTAAGAAATGGCTCATCATTTCATTGCTGAAAGTCGTGGTTTATGCGCTGTCTTTAAACACTTCTAAAACAGTGTCAACCGCTGCTCTTATGCGTATGGGACCGAAAGAAAAGCTGTGGCCTTAAACACCTCTAAAACGGTGTCAAACTCGGCTCCTGTGCGTATGGGAACGAAAGAAAAGGGTTGGCCATAAACACCTCTTAAACGGTGAAAACCGAAAAAAGGTCTGGCCTTAAACACCTCTAAAACGGTGTAAACCGTAAAACTTTAATGCGTACGGAACCGAAAAAAGGTCTGGACTTAAACACCTCTAAAACGATGTCAACCTCTGCTTTTATATGTATCGGATCGTAAGAAAAGCTCTCGCCTTAAATACCTCTAAAACGATGTCAACCTCTACCTTTATATGTATGGGACCGAAAGAAAAGTTCTGGACTTAAACACCTCTAAAACGGTGTCAACCTCTGTTCTTATGTGTATCCAAAAGAAAAGGGTCGGTCTTAAACACCTCTTAAACGGTTTCAACCTCGGCTCTTTTGCGTATGGGACCGAAGGAAAGGTTGGCCTTAAACACCATTTAAACGGTGAAAACCGAAACAAAAGTTCTGGTCTTAAACACCTCTAAAACGGTGTCAACCTCTGCTCTGGCCTTAAATTAAACACCTCTAAAACGGTGTAAACCGTAAAGCTTTTATGCGTACTTATTATGGATCGAAATAGCTTGCATGTGACAATTACTGCAACATATTAATGAATGTACCCAAGCAAAATATTTGGCATACATTGTAAGCTTATTAACTGTTAACCATTCTGCTACTAAACAATGAATGCTATAAGACAACGTACAATAGTATTATGTTAACACTTGATGAACAATGATATTGTTATGACAACGTTATAATATTTTTATGGTTAATCTGGACGTCATAAATTCATTGTTACTACACTGTATAAGCTGTAAATTGTCGTCAACGGCCTTTGATGTCATACGACGACGTTAAACTTTGGTTAAATAAATAAAGAAACGCGCTGGTCTTATACACCTCTAAATCGATGTCATCCTCTGCCTTTATGTGCATGGGACCGAACGAAAAGCTCTGGCCTTAAACGCCTCTAAAACGGTGTCAACCTCTGCTCTTAAGCGTATGGGACCGAAGGAAAAGCTTGGCCTTAAACACCATTTAAACGGTGAATACCGGCAGAAATGTTCTGGTCTTAAACACCTCTAAAACGGTGTCAACCTCTGCTCTTATGCGCATGGGACCGAAAGAAAAGCGCTGGACTTAAACACATCTAAAACGGTTTAAATCTAAAGAAAAGCACTGGCCTTAGACACCTCTAAAACGATGTCAACCGCTGCTTTTATGCGTATGGAATCAAAAGAAAATCGCTGGTCTTAGACACCTCTAAAACGATGTCAACCGCTGATTTTATACATATGGGCCGAAAAAGATGTTCTGACCTTAAACGCCTCTAAAACGGTGTCAGCCTCTGCTCTTATGCGTATGGGACCGAAAGAAAAGCGCTGACCTGAAACACCTCCAAAACAGTGTAAACCGAAAGACAAGCGCAGGCCTTAGACACCTCTAAAACGATGTCAACCGCTGCTTTTGTACGTATGGGTCCGAAAGAAAATGCGCTGGACATAAACACCTCAAAAACGGTGTATACCGTATCGTTGTTGGCGTATGGGACCGAAAGAAAAGCCCTGTCGTAAGCTTGTGAGAAAAACGGCCAACAGGGAAAATGAGGGGTTTAGTCCCCTACCATGGCCCGCATGTTGGGAGAGATTCGCCGACCCACCCATTGACCAGTGCCGGGTCGAGCCCGACCCCCTGCGAAGGATTAGGGTCGATTGGTTGAAAACTGTGGCCGTGCATAGCTAACACACAAACAAACAAACACACAGTTAGCAAAATATATATTTGATACAAAAAATCATATAGTTATTATCTGCACAAAAATGTTTTATAATTATGCTAATAGCAATTATAGGACTTCTAGGTTGACCATAATATATCAAACGTACATTTTCAGAGAGTGGTAGAATACCCCGCAAGAATTAAATTTTATATCGAGCAAGAGCACACACATTTTGAGGTGTGTAAGAGAAACATGATGCAAATCTGACAACTATATTGTTGTGTCCCGTGTCCAGGACCTTGGGATTCGTCCATTGCCGGTGTACTGCGAGATTCTATTCGGCAGCAAAAGCTGTCAAAAAACTATCCGAAAATAGAAAAAGCCGTTATAGACATTTTCCGCATTTTGTTTTGGGGGGGCTAAGCCGCATTCAGGGGGGGCTTAGCCCCCCCTAGCCCCCCCCTGGCGCCGCCACTGATATGCGATTTAATACACAACCTTAAATGATAAGAAAATGTCACTTTAGAAAGGTGTCCAGGATTAGACGTCCGTTTTGTTCCATATTTTAACTTTATGATATAGTAGGATCTTCACAACTGGATTTGTAACGAATTGTTCCCTGTGTTTTAAATAAAATAAAACTAAACGCGGATATTCATTTTGGATGAATGACGAAAATACTTACTAGTTAACTTACCTTGCGCGTAAAACACCTTTTTCTTCTAAGACAACGACTCATAAATAATTAAAATCATTCTCTAATCATGAAATCGGCTCAATGGTCTGCACTAAATGGAACGCATAGGTAATCTTTTAAGAATGATGAAACATTTAAATCGATTTTCTTTCTCCATAGCTGAAGCTGAACAGTCAAAAATAACTACAGCGATTTCACGGATTTAAGTTTTAGACGCGAGAACAATCACTGCTGACGAGACCAGCAAAGAAATCCTGTCAAGAACGCCCAATTATCGCTCGGGCAACTAACGCCATCTATTAATTGGTGAGCGAGCGTGTTCGTCCAATTAGGGATCGATCGGAGCGCGACCCGAGCCAGAAGTGCGCCGCACCCGCGAGGTAGTTTAAAGTAGTTCCACGCGGAAGATTACATGTCATTAGGCAGGACGTGCGCATACGATTGTTCCTCGCGTTCTTTTATTATCGCTCACCGTCCGTTTTGTCCCATTCCTTTATTATCGTCCACTGTCTCAACTGTCATCGATCTTTTCTTAGATCTATGGTTCTGCTTTCGTAGATATATCTATGGTCGTTTGCCGGTCGTAAATTCAGGCTTGTCTGTAATGGAAGATGCCGAGTGTAGGGAACCAGTATGTGGTGTGCAATTTTCTCGTCAGAACTTCCGGTAATCGAATCGATAAGAGGTGGCTTGAATTAGTGTCTGTATGAAAGTGGACGCAAGTGTGTCCATGAATGCTTGAGCTGAAGTGGCTGTAAAAAAAAAATCATGCGCAAAATGTCGGAAATAACTTTTTTTCTGTTTGAAATAGTTTGATGAAATCTGGCTATAATGCGTAAATATGTATTGTCTTTAAGACTATAAATTTTCATTTCGAAATTCTTACTTTTGGCCATGATTTTGGCAAAAGACATAGGGCGGTCTTTTTGGCGCACCCTGTATAATTGACTTAAAATTCATGACCATGTTTGCTTCAGAGCGATAGATTGTTCTTCCTGCATTATATACATGGCTGACAATCGTCTGAACATAATAATTTACCGCTCGTTTTTCCTTTATATATCGTGTCTAAAACTCAACAAAACGGTGTCTAAGGGACTGCAATTTTCTTCTAAATTCTGTCTATGTGAGTATTGCATAATTATTTGTTTTGTGCATCATTATCTAATTCTACGTACGTACATATACTTTCCACTGATGTGGTGCCTTTATAATCGACTGCGGCACAAAATGTCTGATTAGATGAGACATTGCTGCTCTGTTGTCATCCCTCTAACTTCACCAGAGACTTTGATTGATTGGCATAATGGCCCCTTGGTGTTACTTGCCTCTCCGTTTGATTGACAGCTCCGAAAAACAATCGACAAAAGTCGTCTGCTCCGTCGGACATAATGGCGCGAACGAACGTCCGAACGACGTCTATAATTTACTCTAATTATCATCCAAACATTCCAACCGTGCGATCGTCTCTTGTGAGGTTGTTCGAGAGGATAAACCGCACTAGATTCGATAAGGTTTCTTTTTCGATTATTTGCATACTATAATTCACCTCAAAACATCCATATAGCAAGATGATCATCGTGCATAATGATAAATATTTTTATTAAAAATCAAATTAAAAATAATTATTTTAATTAAAATAATATTTATTTCGGGCAAATTTGTTTATAGTAATAAGAGAGACAAATCTGGAGCGAGAAAAACACAAATTAATAGCTGATGCAATTCGATCTCTTTGTCCCATTGGCTTTTAATACCAAAGGACGACAGGCACTTCTCGCCGACCTGGGTCGTCTCTTGAGCCAAATTTCAGGCGAACTAGCTTTTTGTCTGTAACTGATCAGGTGAGGAAGTCAGAAAGAGAAAACATCTTCCGCTTTCTACCAGTGTTTCCACTCAAAATTTATCAAAAACCCAAGTTGAAGGGTAAAAAAAACAAGAAAACCCAAGTTGAGCAAATCTTCCGAAAAATGACCAGAATTTCCCGAGAAATTCTCGAATTACCCACAAATCTTCCGAAAAGTTCCCAAATTTGCCGTCCAAAAATTCTGATGACCTTTTTTTAGTCATCCGACACAAATCTCGGAAAAAGTCGACAATTTCACCAAAAATGTCCGAAAATGTAAAAAAAATCCCTTTTTCGGTCGGAAAAAACCCCAAGAAAAACCCAAGATCGTCTGAAAAAAATCCCCATTTCCCTAGTTCGGATCAAAAAACCCAAGATCTTGTGAAATAACCCAAGGAGTGGTAACGCTGCTTTCTACTCGGAGCTCAATATCACTTCCTTCAAAGGGGACTCAAGAGAGTCAAGACTGATTGCATATCTGGCTTTCTTACACATCATCCTTCACGTAACCTGACATTTAAATAACCTGAAATTTAAGCGTTTTAAAGGTGTCTAAATATCGACCGTGATATAGCCTTTGCGAAATTACTTTATAACGAAATCAAGTTTTATTTTTTGCTGACTGTGTCTTGCATTACAATTCTGAAAACATGTGCCTTATAAATTAAAGGTATGGCCAATTGCAAAAACATGAAATAAGGTACAATAAGTAATTCGTGATGCTAAATAATTTTTTTGCAATCACCAATTGTCATGTCATCAACTTCATATTTGTCAGCTTGCAGTGCGTGGGGTACTCCAACGCTCAGTGGGAAGGGGTGCTCTCGGTCTCATTTGATCGTACCTCCATTATGCCATTCCCCTCTGTGGTTGGTCCGTCTTGCGCTGCTCAAGTTCCCTGTAATTATATTGGTCACGCTTTATTACATTCCATATGAGCGCTTGAAGGCCGTTCTTTTTGGACGTGCTTGAGTCGGGAGCAATGCTGAGTAGTTTCCTGAAAGGCGCTACGTAAATGTTTTAACGAAGGAATAAAATAATTATAAAAATTTACACATGGGGTTTGAAATAAACCGCTGAAGCGCGACACCTTTTTAACGTGTTTATAAATATGTATATAAATATCTTTTAATCACATTATGTGATCGGGTATTGGTTTTTGTTACCACACAGTGACATCAAACTGCAAATACTACTATATTAACTTGATGAATTTCTCGATAAAATAATTCGCAAAAAATAGCTAAAGTGAATTCCTCTGAATCGAAAACAGTGCAGGTTTTGCTTCGTTATTTTCAATAAAGGCCTCTGGTCATAAATAAATAGATATAGGCTTTAGATATGTGCCTATAGGCTAGATTCCTCATCGTTTTTTAAGTATCTCAAATCATACTTTTTTAACTGTGGCTGGACTGGGAGCGACTCTGAGTAGCTTTCTTGAATTTCTCGAAATGAATGAATGAATGAATTCGTACATGCAACAAAAATGAGGATGGATAAACACCTTTTTAACCTATGAGCCGGAAGATACATATAGTCAGCCACTGATTATTGTCAAAAGGTTAATGAACGTCTCTTAACTATATAATTTACTAGATTTTATACCCGGCTTCGCCCGGGTTCCGTCAATTTTCCCCACAAATTTCCCCCCACCCCTCCCCCACAAAACACGCCACCACTAAATCCGACCTCCATCAGTACGCCACCCGTGAAATTTTTGTTTTCGGAGAAAAAAATTCCCCCAAATTTCCGCCCAACCCCTATCCTCCACCCCCTCCACAACACGCCACCACTAACTCCGACCTCCACCGGTACGCCACCCGTCAAATTTTGGTTTTCGGGAAAAAAATTCCACCCCCAAATTTTCCCCACACCTTCCTCCACAACACGCCACCACTAACTCCGACCTCCACCGGTACGCCACCCGTCAAATTTTGGCTTTCGGGGAAAAAATTCCCCGCCCCCCAAATTTCTCCCCACCCCTCCCCCACCCCCTTCGCAACACGCCACCACTAACTCCGGCCTTCACCGGTACGCCACCCGTCAAATTTTGGTTTTCGGGGAAAAAAATTTCCCCCAAATTTCTCCCCACCCTTCTCCCACCCATCCACAACACGCCACCACTAACTCCGACCTCCAGCGGTGCGCAACCCGTCAAATTTTGGTTTTCGGGGAAAAAATTCCCCGCCCCCCAAATTTCTCCCCATCCCCTCCTCCACCCCTCCACAACACGCCACCACTAACTCCGACCTCCAGCGGTACGCCACCCGTGAAATTTTGTTTTTCCTGGGAAATTTTTCAACACAAATTTCTCCCCCCCCCCAACATCCACCACCCCCCTGCACCCCCACCTCACCCCCCCCCCACCCACAACACGCCATCACTAAGTCTGACCTCCATCGGTACGCCACCCGTGAAATTTTGTTTTTGGGGGGAAAAAATTTTCCCCAAATTTCTCCCCCTCCCCACCACTACCCCACCTTCCAACACCCCACCCCCACCCCACCCCTCTTTCCCATAACACGCCACCACTAACTCTGATCTCCACCGGTACGCCACCCGTGAAATTTTGGTTTTCTGGGATGAAGTGTCAAAATACCTCATTAGTATTCATGACATCCGGACATACATACATACATACAAACGGAAGGACAAACTTTGAGAAATATATTATAGATGTCTTTGTGGATTTTTTTCAAGATCTAACCTCTTTTCACGGAGGCTTTTTCACCAATTCCACCCATTTAACTTCACTAAAATCAATCGATATTAAATTTCGGGCTATTAATACTATGATCATCACTGGTTCAGTACCTTGCTCTTAAGTGCTGTAATATGCGAGCAAATTATTTTCTGTCCGGGGTAACGGCCTCTGTTGTCATAGACCCTGGTCAAATCGGATCCATCCACTATGATCATCTGTGGTATTTGACTTTATGATGCAGCCTTCTGTATTGCTATATCATCTCTCTGTATTGCTATATCATCATCTCTTAAAGATGACTATTTAACATCATAGGCTTGAGGTAGGGCCGAAGTGACGAACGCTGCTGTGTCGGCAACTTCAAAATTTCCTGTTACTCACTATGTGCGCCTCTGAATAGTTATTCTGCAAGAGACGCCTTACAAATTCTTAAATACATTACAATACAATTGCCATATATGGAAAACGTTGTGTTCTCATAGGTGTTTTGAAGTGTTTTGTGTTTTATTTGTCCTTTTTCTTATTTATGTCCATGGCTGATGCATTTCATTAGAACTACATGTATTGACAAATGCCACGTTTTGTTTAACGTAAAAACATTGTCTTGCTTTTTCTCCAGCTTTCTTGGCCGGATATGACCTTCTTTTGAAAAAATTCAGAGTGACGTTAGTTTAAAAAATATCGAATTGCGTCCATGCATTCTACCATTTCATAGATTGACATGATTAAGATAAACACCTTATTAGTGCTTGTATATTGGACTATATATAAACTATCCAGCCTAATCTGTAGTCATGTACGCGAAACTCACTCACAGATTCGGCAAATTAAGCTACAAGTCACGCTACAAATCAAGCTACAAATCAAGCTACAAATTATGCTACAAGTTAAGCTACAAACTGAGCCTCATTTTAAGCTACAAATTAAGCTACAAATTAATCTACATATCAAGCTCTAAATTAAGCTACAAGTTACGCTAAAAATTTAGCTACAAATAAAGATACAAATTAAGCTACAAATTGAACTACACATGAAGCTGCAAATTAAGCTACAAATTGAGCTACAATTGGAGCTACAAATTAAGCTACAAATTAAGCTGCACATTGAACTACAAATTAAGCTACAAATTAAGCTAAAATTAAGCTACAAATTAAGCTAAAATTAAGCTAAAATTAAAGTAAATATTGAGCTACAATTTAAGCTACAAATTAAGCTACAAATTAAGCTACAAATTAAGCTACAAATTATGCTACAAATTAAGCTACAAATTAAGCTACAACTTAAGCTACAAATTAAGCTACAAATTAAGCCACAGATTAAGCTACAAATTAAGCTACAAATAAAGCTACAAATTAAGCTACAAATTAAGCTACAAATTAAGCTACAATTTAAGCTACAAATTAAGCTACAAATTAATCTACGGTAGTAGTTGCAGCCCAAAGCATTGAGAAGAAAGGTGGAAAATGATCACACGCGCACACACACAAACACACTCATACATACATACACATAAACACACACACACACACACATGTAGACCATAATGTAAGTTTTCTATACACGCACACATACAGGTCGCCATTGTTCAACCTCCGGACATGTTCTGGCGTATTCGTTGGCACTCGGCTCCACTTCAAACGTCTTAGGAAAACCACCGATGTTCCTAAACGTCGTTTTCCTTCCCCGTCGCTTGGAGCGCTGCTGTCAGCATCGTTGGGAGGAAGTAGCGGCTTTTGAGTCTCAGTCTACGTTGTGCTATTGAATTGTTTTTAGCGTTGAATTAATAATTAAAGAAGATCAACTCGAAAGAGCAACAGATTTACCTTTTGTTCTCTAGAACTCACGATTCGTTGTTTGAAATGATTTAAACGAAATTCTGATATTGTTGATGATAAATAAGGTTCTTAGCTTGTGGAATTATACGCATTCTCTCATAAATTAATGCGCGACACATGCACGCACATACACACACACACACACACACACACACACACACACACACACACACACACACACGCACGCACGCACGCATACACGCATACAAAAGCACACCAACATTAAAACAAACACACATATCTGTAATAAGCATTCTTATACAATAATATTGTGTATAGTCGCCTATTTTTATATTATCTATGTTAGTTATTGTATTTATCGAACTCGCTATTCTATCAACAATTTATCTCATAATTTGCAACTATGACTGTAGAAATGTTTTTTCAGCGAATAATTGTATGCTGTTGCTCAGGGTATGATACATATTGGGAGATATGTAGCCTTTAAAAAGGTGTTTCATATTGAACTCTTTTCTTGCAGGACTTTACAGTGTTTGGCGATTTTGGGTATGATGAGTGAAGTGTAAAATAAAGAATTGCTTGGATAACACTAACCTTTGAAGGCAGAATGAGAGTCAGGTTTGAAAATAATAAGTGGAGTTTAGAATCGAAAGTATGGTAAGTTGCCAACAGCATACCAATAATAATTGTAACAACCGATATCATGAGACCGGAATAAGAGGTCCTTGGTGTTCGTTGCCTTGCAGCCGGATGGTTGCAGGCTCGAATCCAACTCAAGTCGCCGAACAGGGACCTTGGCAAGTCCTTCTCTCGCAATTGAAACTCCAATTCAGTGTCCGCGCTGTAGTCGGAGCGCCTCTGAGCAGTGGGCTTTATCGGGCTCTTTAACAAGTGCACATACATACAAACAAACATAAGACTGTGCACTGTATGTGGGGGTTTAAGTTCGAGGAAAGAGCAGGAGAAAGACGTCCGTTTTAACGACTCCGTCGCACACTAGAGGGCCACGCCTTAAAATAATCGCCGTCGATTAATAGTCTACGATAAAGAACATGGATAAAGAGTCGAGTTAAAGACGCCGAGCAGAGATCGAAGCTCACAAATTGTGACCGATTCTTGGGGGAATTAATGATGGTAACGATGTTGCGGGATTTAGCGTCTTCGTCTTTGGGGGAATTAAAGGGGCAAACGGTTGGGGTAACGGGCGACTAATTGACGTGGGTTGATGAACATCGATCAGGGTAAATGATAATGACAACATTTTGTGGACTTGCTGCGTCGTTAATTGCGTGAGCGTCGCGCCTTGGACGGCTGTCACAGGTTTAAGTCACTATGCGCAGGCGCCGTGACCTCAATTGTCTTGTTTGGTAATTAGGTCATTGTGAGCAGGCCTGTTATCTAGGTTGTTGCGACGTATGAGCTGATTTGCGCATGTGCAGCATGTGTGAGCGTGTGTGTGTGTGTGTGTGTGTGTGTGTGTGTGTGTGTGAGTGTGTGCGTGTGTGTGTATGTGTACGTATGCATGTATGCCATTGTTTAGTGATTGCTTCCAAGGCGCAATTTGCCACCCAGCAAGTCCACAACGTTGCAAGAAAAGAGGTCATTTTGAAACACCTTTTTAAAGGCTACATATCTTCCAATAATACTCTGGGCAACAGCCAACAATTCGCTCAAAGGTTGATGAATAGCTACTTGTGAACATATTGTAGTCGTAATTTCACTCTCAGCGATAGATGGCGCTCCACATAAAATTCCGTTTCTATCGCGAAGGATCATGTTTTGAATCACCAAAGGCATTTGTTTATTTTGCACACATTCGTCAATCTGCTTTCATAGATGCAACTAATTGAATTCTTTTATTTTGTAAATATGACGTGGCATTTTCCGGAACTCCGATTATCGCCCAAAAACTTGTACAATGGTACTAAAGAAGGACACACCAGTGCTGTGTATAAAGAGTCCTTGCTGATCTGTACAACACAACCCATTCTACCCCTCTGATCCTACGGTACCTCGACCCGGACCTCCATGGACTACTCTTACGGACAACCCTTTTGACTCGACGCACTTGATCCTGATTCTATGGTAACTCGACCCGGACCACCACGGACTACTCTCACGGACAACCCTTCTAACGCAACGCAGCGCTCGTGAATAAGCTGGTGCCCTGCGCTTGGCGCTTTAGAAATTTTGAGATTACGATTACGAACTTTCCTTGAAAGAAAACAGAGCTGCTTGAATCTGATTGCCACCTGGCGAATGAATGGGAAACACGATCTCTCACGGTTCCACCTAGCGAGTGTTGTAATAAGAAAAGGCTGCCATCTAGCGAATACGACGTGCATAGATGTCCATTGCTCTAATGTAATGTAATGTAAATCTTCGAGAATTTCTCAGCGCCCACAAAAGCCATGTCAGGGAGACCATCTTATTCACGGCGCTATATCAAATCAAGTCCGCAATAGCCAGAGCTGCCGTTTTCGTTCCGGTGCCAGGTCAAAATCCGGGGAGGTCAAGCCGAGGAGACAGCGTGGTGCTACGGTGGTTGTCGGTGATGGTAGTGGTTGGGTGATGGAACTTGATTGGAATCTGGATAGGATAGGTTGAAGAGTTCGGTTTTCAGTCGTGAATGGAATGCAGCAGAGGAGAGTGCAAGCGGAGGAGAGGTTGAATTTGGAGGTGAGACTGCAGGAGAGATAGGAGGGTGAGCGAACAGGCGGAGGTATCAGGTATGTTGGGAGTCCGTTCCAAAGACCTGGTGCAGCATAGACTAAGGAGCGGTCGCAGAATTTCAGAGAGGATGATACTGGAGGCCGAGAGAGAGAAAGATATGATGATGAGCGCGTAGACCTGTGCGGTTGGATGGTGATTAGTTGACGAATGTAGGAGGGCTGAGAGGTTTGAAGAGCGTTGTAGGTTAGAGAAACAATTTTGTAATGGATGCGCTGAGAAACTTTTAGCCAATGAAGAGACTTGAGAACAGGGGTTATGTGGTGATGTTTGGGAGTCTTAGTGACTGCGCGGGCAAGAGCATTCTGGAGAGTTTGCAGGCGTTTAATTTGAAGAGAATCTATTTCATGGAAGAGCGAATTGCAGTAGTCGAGTTTGGAATGAACTATTGAGGTGGCTATTGTGCAGGCGGTCTTGTAATTTAGAATTGGACGCAATCGACGGAGGTCGCGGATGTGCATATAGCAGGTGCGGGATAGCTGGGTGATGTGGTCAGAAAAAGTAAGGTTTTTGTCAAAAATGACCCCGAGATTGCGGACAGGAGAAGAGTATGGCGTAGGAAGAGTTGGGTCTGTTTGAGAAAAGTCAGAAGGATAGTCTAGTTTGTTTAATTGCTCGCGTAGGCCAATGATGAGAAATTCTGTTTTTGAGGGGTTGAGGCAGAGCAGATTAGCGGTCATCCAGGCTGAAATCTATTTTGTGCGCGAATGTCTGCATTATTTTATGCATCGTTAACCAATGAACCAATGTTTTCTCGAGTTCGCAGAGTCCTATAAACGCGTCTTACTCATCAAATTTAAAGGTGTATAACGACATCAATATAATTTCTTGTTCAGAAGTTACATTGACGCTCTGATATTTGCACACCTTTTATTCAAATTTCTTATGATCTATTAAAATATCAAAATCCATACAATTCTAGTAGTCTCCAAATAATAATCCTATAATCACACTGAATATTTTGTGCATTATAACATGAGACCAATAATCTACTGAAGCGGTATGAACGCGACAAAAAATCAGGTCATTGACCTAGATTATTTATGTGCCTGTATCATTATACATGAATTGTGCGGCTACGATTCCAATTGGTTTTGTTAACGTCTGTAGACGCGAAGATTTTTATGGTTGGAGTGGTATAAATTTATACGAACTTTTCGGGCGATTATACGTGTGAGTGATGACGACTAAAAAACCTCGTGAGTCTTTTAAGTTTGTTTCTAATTGCAGCGTTTAATAATTTAGAGTCTCGTCATTTCCCTTAATATTTAAATTTAATCACCGCCTCTGACATATTAAAATCGATAGTATGTTCATTGCATTCAAAATGCTACAAAGAGAGTTAACAGCAACAGCTGAAGGAGAGCGAGACTTATATAAAAATTTTGAAACGGGTTCGAAGGTGTCTAAATCGATTTAGGATGAATGGATCCAGGTTTAACAACAGCTGATGACACCAGAGGCGGTTGCTGTCGACAAAGGTTAGTCTTGCATAGTACAGCCTTTTTAGATTTGCTTTGAAATTTAATGCATTCGCCAGGTCAGATGCAAATTAAGGCTATACTTACTTACCTACAATGAGTTTGAGAAAAAAACTTACTCTACTCAACGCCCCTATCCTGTTCACCTTAGTGGGCTTAGTAGATACACGTTTTAAATGCCTAGATGCAATACTATACAATTTGATACAATTTACAATTCAATACATTTTTGCGCATGCAAGCATTTACTAGGTGAACAAAGTCTTTCAATAGCATTTACTCTACAATATTAAAACTGTTATTATTATTGCCAGAGGTTTCTCTTGTGGCTATTAATTAGTAGCTCTTTGCTGACTCTTCTGAATTCATGTTTGCCTAATTCATGTTGTCAGAAAATTTTAATCGCACGATTAATCGCGATTAAAAATTTTAATCGTTGAGCAGCCCTATTATTAAGCATTTACGATGTCTAATTGACGAACATTTTTGTCTGCGAATAAAAATATTACCTTCGGGGATTCAAAACGCAATCTTAGAAACAGCAATGGTTGAGAGTAAAATGGACGTGTACAAAATGAGTCCCCATATTCTTAACCAAACTTACGCTTCTGATAAAATACAGATAACATCTTTTCTAACGTAGTCTACAGGTGCCGTTGATGCGTTTGAGCGTTGGTAAAGAGACGCTGAAAACGTTGAATCTAACTCGCAACGTAGTTAAGTCCGTCTTTGATCAACGTCTTCAGTATGCGCAGCAGAACCTGACTATGCATGATGAGAGACCTAATCAGATTGGATATCGTTGAAGGGAGAGAATATGAAGCTATTGGAGGCGGTGAATAAGACGAGTGTGCGAATGGGCGGAGGAGCGGGAAGGCTGGTCAAGGTTGGAGGGCAGGTATTGTTCACATTGTCATAGAAACTAAGTCTGCTTCCTAAGGATCTTGCTGAAGTATGTTTCAACTCCAATCTGTGCTAGAATCACATGCGCTTCTGAGTAGTCACCTGGAAGAAACGCTGTATAAATTCATGAATGAATGAGTGATGTGAATGAATTGTCATTGTCATCATCAGTTCCTCCGTCAAAATATTCAATGTTACATGTAGTTTGACATAGATCTTCTTTTTTGTAGTATAGATTATGAAATAATGGCCTTCATTGTCAGTCGTCTTTCGAGCCAGTCCATGCGATGTTAAATGTATACGTTATCTTCTTTTCTGTAGTATTGTTACTTGTGGCGATACCACTCGAGACAGACAGACAGAAAGACGGACAGTCACACACAGATGTAGCCAACAAACCACGATCTATATGGTGCATAATCATCCATGATCTCTTACGACACCTTTAAAACGTATGCTCGCTATTCTATATTAAAAGGCGATTACAATCCTAATTACTCGCTTCCTTGTGGTGTAGTAACTTGTGGCGATATCACTCTGCGAAAATCCATGACAAGAAATTGAATTGAGGAATAGAGAGGGATATTACATATACAAACATACAGAGACACACCTAGGGACAGACAGAGACGCAGAGATGTAGACAACTCCCCTTCCATCCTCCCATCAACCCTCACCCTCACCCTCACCCCTCCTCCCTCACCTCAACCCCTCCCACCTCTCTACCCTCCCCCTCCATCTCTCCCCATCCCTCTCCCTACACCCCCTTTAAGTTCGAAATCAGCCGTAGGTGTAGCAGAGATTGAATATTTGATTAATTAACCCATTAGTGCCTGACTTGTTGTTTTTTTCATGAAAGTGTGAAAATAGTGTCATTTCGACCTATTGAACATCAGTGCCAAACACCATTTTGCCTTAAATTTGGTTTTTTCCCAATTTATTACCATTTTTCCCCTACCGTCCCCGTTTTGGGAACGCTAGGCACAAATGCCATCATCAACTTTTAATTTTTAATAATTTTGATTTTTTTTAGTATTTAATTGCTTTGCGATAACGGTTTTATTAATTATTTCTTCTGCAATCTAGAACGCAGTGTAATAAAGAATATTCTTACAAAATTATTTATTTAGTGGCTGAGTAGTCAAATCGGCTACAATCAACCGCAAAATGATGCTCAAAACAGGACGTTACGTTGCACACCTTTAAAACGGTGCTCAGTTAATTATAGATAAAAAGGCATGCTTTCCGTGGCTCATGGTCCTTCAACTGTTCTCGTATTGACTAATGCACATCATTAACTCCGCCTGGCTCCTCTCCAAACGGTGCTCAATGCATCTGCTCGCTTGATTGCCCGCCTTCCTCATTTGTCTCACATTTCAACTGTTATGACTGAACACCTTCATTGGCTTCCCTTCATTTTTCATTCATTCATTCATTTCGAAAAATTATATAACGCCTCTTTAAGAAACCTACTCAGAGGCGCTCCCAGTTCCATTACCTGCGCGGATTCAATATAAAATTCTCTTTCTCACCTATAAGATGTTTTTGGGTACAGCTCCTCGCTACTTCTGTGATCTTATTAGGCAACCTGTCTCAACAACCACTGGACGTCCTCTCCGCTCTTTAGACCGTCACGATCTTCTTGTACCACGATCTCGGACTGCCACAGCCCAGCATCATATGCCTTTGTTTCTGTCGGCCCTTTGCTTTGGAATGGCCTCCCTGCTAGAATTCGCACTCAGATCTTATCTGGAAGAACTGCTGCTTCTGCTCATCACCTTAAAACATTTCTTTTTCCAAGAGGATGCTCGCACTGGGAGCGCCTCTGATTAGGTTTTACTGTGAAAGGCGCTTTATAAATCCAAAAATAGAATAGAAGAGAATAAGCTAGTCAGCAGCTCAATCTTCAGTATTCGTCAACTGCAGGATGACGCTCAAAACTGTACGTTATGTTGCACACCTTAAAAATGTTGATCGCTTATTTTATATATATATGCATGCATTCCATAAGCTGAATAATCTCCAGTTCTCTCCGTGACTACTATAATTAGGGTGACACAAGTAGACAATTAGACAGGCATGCTTATAACTCAAGACTTTTTCTATGAAACATCGTGCCACCACTCTACAAAATGGCGCATTGCATGTCGGTAATTTATGGCGACCAAAGAAATAAATGAACATGCACAGGGTACAGGGTGGGCCAAAAAAGACCCCCTAGGTTTTTTTGCCTGTAAAATTTCATTTCAAAATTCTTAGTTTTGTCCAAGATATTTGAAAAAAACCTAGGGAGGTCTTTTTTGGCCCACCCTGTTTTCCATTAAATTATCGAAAGAGAGAGAGAGAGATAATTATAGCTCCGAAAAGCGATTTATTGCATCGAGTGAAGGTAAAATCAATATATAAAGACCGTTGCAAGCCCGTAGCCCTGACTTCTACGTATAGTTTTTCGTGTTATGATCCCCTCTTGTTACATGTCTTTGGACTGGCACCACTCATGATGGCCTGTTAAATTCACGGATGATAAGTCGATTGATTGATTAAAATGCCTGTTTATCAATGACATTATTATTAAGTTTCTAGGGTGACTAACATGAATTTGTGTCCGTGTCACAGCTGATGTATTTGAGCCAGAATACTCATTAATAGTAAGATGAATATAATCTAAAAGAGGTGTCTGCCAGCAGGCGATTTATTATTTTTCCGGCGGCGGCATTTGCAGTTTAACGTCACTGTGTGGTAACAAAGACCATTAGCGACGCCATCCTCCTTTATCCAGGCTTGGGACTGGCACTGGCAACCATTGGCTGAGTTTTTTTAATGTTCCGATTCTGCATAAGTATTTTTATAATTTTGCGTAGAAAGCACGTTTTAGCGAAATCTTTCGGTTTTTATCAACACAGAATTCTGTCTTTATAACAGTTTTCAAATGCTCATAAATTGTGTGAGAAAGTGATTATAGTCCGTAAAGTATATTTCTAAATGCATTATTAGCATTTGATCCAGTTGTACGAACAGTTAAAAGCAGCATGGCCTGAAAAACGCTAGGATCAACAGTAACGATACCATGATGACGGTCCGAGGGAATAAGACCAAAGATCCAAGACGAAAATTATCCATTTTTAAAAGTAAACGCATCTGTAAATCTGCGGTTACTTTTTTTTCAATCAACCAAATACTTTAAAATACTTTGTTGGTCATCGTTTACATGTATGTGTATACATACAGTATAGCACAAAGAAACAGTAGTTGAATAATGTCACATGCATTGATGTCAAAGGGGTAAGCTCAAAGGAACGTAAGGTTCCGCTAACAGGGTCGCCCTAATTACATGAAGAATCAATCAATCAATCATTAACTTTCTGCATAACAGTATATGTTTATAGACAGTTGTATATGATCAAGGTGCAACACATTCTATTCCATTTTACAAATTTATCGAAGTGCATTGAATGCATTGAACTTTACACGCTTGAACTTTAACTTATAGCGAAAGCGTACAATCCATTGCATTAGCCACATTATAAAGAGGAACGGTAAAGACCTATTTAAACTTAAGAACGGGGCTGCTGACACGTGGTGCCATGATACCCAATGGCAGCATATGACAATGACAACAACTATTTTGTTCGGCGTATTGCAGCTCCTATTGTAATCTATTTATAATAGAACCAGTTTAACAACACATTATTATCGCCCTCCTATTTTGTACAGACATGGTACTGGAGATGATTAGTGTCGCCCTCCTCCTTTATCTATGCCCGTGACTGGCACTGTCAGATTGTAAACAGTGACATGGTTTATTTTTTGGATTTCTTCTCTTTCCTACGCCATGGTGAACTGAAATATAAAGGCTTCAGAAAAATCACAAAAGAATATCAATATCATAACTTATCGGCAATAATGAATGGAAAAAGAGGTGTCTTATGATTATGGAGAGAATTAACGTTCGTCCGCTATGATAGTTATTCCAGCCGCTCCAGCGTTTATGAAGATGTGAGTCGCGACCCACACCAGGGTCGCATGATAATTTAAACGCATTTGCATATAAAGCCCATATATTTCTTAGATATTTCATAGATTTCGTTATAGATTTATACGGTGTTATCCGGTGCTAATCCATTATGAGCAATCATGTTAAGACGACAGCTTGAAATGTCATCATTGAATGAAGACTTACAGCCTCAGTAAGCAAACTCTTGGATTATCATCATCCTTTGTGCCCCGTTTGCAAGTGCTTAAACCGCTAATCAGTGTACAGTATTATCCTTATGCTTAGCTTACACACCTCAATAAAGTCGATTAGTCTGAGTATAAATGTATAAATGAGACTAGAATACATTGCTTCCAGTTAATATTTGCGGCTTTAAAATTTGTTTTTAAATAACGTTTTAAAGGTGTCTATAAACCAATGCAATACGATTACCAGTGTTTTACATTTTTGAATTTTGTGGCGTGTTCATTCATTCGTTTATTCATTCAAATCAGTTTTCTTTTTGCATTATGAATTCCTATTTTAGTCGGTTGTAATTTGATGTTTAATGACAGTGTATGACAATGACAACAATTAATTTGTTCGTCATATTCGGTTTAACGACACTGGGTGACAACAAAGATCATTATTATCGCCCTCCTCCTTTATCCAGGCTTGAGACTGGCTCGCACTGTCAGATTTCAAACAGTGACAGAGTTTATTTTGGGGTTTTTTCGCTTTGATACGCCATGGTTAACTGCAGGAAAAAGTTTTCAAATAAGTCACAAAAGTATGTCGTTATTATAACTTATAGAGATTATTATGAATGGCAAAAGAGGTGTCTAATGATCAAGAAGAGAAATAACGTTCGTGCTCTATCATGGTGGCTACCCCATCCGATCCAGCGTATATGAAGATGTGAGTCGCAACCCACACGGGGTCGCCCTGATAATGTGAACTTTCTTGCAATTAATCCCCATATGTTTCATAGATATTTCATAGATTTCGTTGCAGATTTCTACAGTTTTGTCCGATTTTAATCCATTACAAGTAATTCCAGTTTTAAATGTCATCATTGAATAAAGAATTTCAGCCTCAGCGCTAAGCATTAAGTGTTGGAAGATAACAATACTATGTGCCTCGTTTGCAAGCGCAAACGCTTGGGTAGAGTAGGCCTATATCTTCTGTCTCTGCTTACATCTCGTGATGTGCTGCACTGGCTGCCAATAGCTCAACGTATCCAATATCGAATTGCTGCTCTGGTCTCACGCTGTGTCCTTGGTTGTGCTCCATCTTACCAACGTGATCTCTGGCGCACAGTCTCTGAAGTTGAAGCGTGTCGGTCTCTTCGCTCTGCTGCTAAGGGACAACTGCTTGTTCCACGGGCTCGCTTAGCTGCCAGACAGCGCCGAGTCTTCTCGGTTGTGGGGCCGCCAATCTGGAACGAACTCCCTTCTAACCCTCATTACCTAAACCTGACTAGTCAATCTTTGTTTCTTAAATCTCTTAAATCTTTTTTTCTTTCGCCGTGGCTGGGCTGGGAGCGCCTCTAAGTAGTTTCTTGAAGGGGCACTGTTTAAATTTTCATAATGAATGAATGAATGAATGAATGAATGAATGAATGAATGAATGAATGAATGAATGAATGAATGAATGAATGAATGAATGAATGAATGAATGAATGCTTATCTTACACACCTTAATCAAGTCGGTTAGTCTGAATATTAACGTAACTGCAACTGAAGTTAATCAATAGCTTCCGATAACATATGTGGGTTTAAAATTTGTTTGTAACTAACATTTTAAAGGTGTCTAAATCAGATGATTTACCAGTGTTTACACTTTTGAACTTTGAGGCGTGTTCATTCATTTATTCGTTCAAATCAATTTTCAATTTGCATATTTCAATCATGATTTTTGTAATTTGATGCTTAGTCAGATTGTAGCTAATTCTCTACAATGTAATATTTAAAAGGCATGAATCATAACTTGTCTTTGTGTTAAAAGTCGTTGAACACTTTGTCATGTTCCCCGTCATGCCCACTCAACACTAACTGAAGCGCCTCTCTTATGCAAAGCGCAGAGCACCAACTAAGTCTGGATATAGGTTCGTCAAGCAATAGGCGTTGGAAAGACCTGTTCTCAGAGAAAAGTGAGACCCGGATTTGCAATTGAACCATCAATGAGCGGACGACCTTGGCATTACTTTGGATCAAGAGTTCAATTACTCAAAGCATATCAATTTGGTCACTCATAGTTGCTACAACCAACTATGGCAAATCCGAGTTGTCTCAAGATCCTCTCTCAAGTGCCACTCTGACCCTTGTGCATGCCTTTGTCACCAGAATAATTGATCACTGCTATTTGGTACTCGTGACAGTGGCGTAGCAAGGAATTTATGATGGGAGGGGTTCAAACCCCGAAGCTTCTCACTAACTCGTTGGTCTGCTACTTGGACTAATTTGGCGTCTTGAAAGAGTTCTTCATTCTGTTGCTCGCTCCATTGGCCGCGTTCCTAAATATGCTCCCGTCTCTGCTTATAATATTTATGCGGGACGTTCTCCACTGGCTTCCTGTTACACAGTGCATCTCCTACCGAGCTGCTGCACTTGTTTGGCGATGCCGTCTTTCAGGGGCGAATCCAGGAATTTTCGAAGGGGGGGGCCAAAAATTTTTGAGGTTGGGGTCGGAAAATTTTTCGTTGATCTTTCGCTGAAAAATCTGATGAACTTTTTTAGTCGTTTTTGGCCGAAACCAGAGTTTAATTTAGCCCCCACCTCTGGGGGGATTGAGGTTTCCGGAGGGGTAGATAATTGACCGTTTGAAGACAATCATGAGGCGCGCAGCGCCGAGAGTGGTAGGGGAGGGGTGTGGGGAGGGGATATGCCCCTCCCCACCAGAAACTTTTTGAATTTTCACATTGCAATGGTAGCATTTTAAGCTGTTATCTTAACAAAATAGCTGTACTTTTCAGTGCTCAATAAATATAGACTTTGCTGAAAAACTTCTTTCCCGAAAACTAGATGTTCTTTTTTAAGTAATCCGCCGAAAATATTCCGAAAGGGTGTTTTATTTCACATCCCAAAAAACTGATGACTTCTTGTAGTCATCCGTGCTAAATCTTAAAAAAGGTGTTACTTTTCGTCTAAAAAGAGTGATGACTTTTTATTCTTTCGTGCGAAATTTTCAAAAAAAGGTGTTCAATTTAGCATCGCAAAAAACTGATAACTTTTTGTAGTCGTGCGTGCGAAATCTTTAAAAAAGGTGTTTAATTTTTCGTCTAAAGAGAGTGATGACGTTTTAGTCTTCCGTGCGAAATTTTCAAAAAAGGTGTTTAATTTCGCATCCCAAAAAACTAATGACTTCTTGTAGTCATCCGTGCTAAATCTTAAAAAAGGTGTTTAACTTTTCGTCTAAAAAGAGTGATGACTTTCTATTCTTTCGTGCGAAATTTTCAAAAAAGGTGTTCAATTTAGCATCGCAAAAAACTGATAACTTTTTGTAGTCGTGCGTGCGAAATCTTTAAAAAAGGTGTTTAATTTTTCGTCTAAAGAGAGTAATGACGTTTTAGTCTTCCGTGCGAAATTTTCAAAAAAGGTGTTTAATTTCGCATCCCAAAAAACTAATGACTTCTTGTAGTCATCCGTGCTAAATCTTAAAAAAGGTGTTTAACTTTTCGTCTAAAAAGAGTGATGACTTTCTATTCTTTCGTGCGAAATTTTCAAAAAAGGTGTTCAATTTAGCATCGCAAAAAACTGATAACTTTTTGTAGTCATGCGTGCGAAATCTTTAAAAAAGGTGTTTAATTTTTCGTCTAAAGAGAGTAATGACGTTTTAGTCTTCCGTGCGAAATTTTCAAAAAAGGTGTTTAATTTCGCATCCCAAAAAACTAATGACTTATTGTAGTCATCCGTGATAAATCTTAAAAAAGGTGTTTAATTTTTCGTCTAAAAAGAGTGATGACTTTTTATTCTTTCGTGCGAAATTTTCAAAAAAAGGTGTTCAATTTAGCATCCCAAAAAACTGATGACTTTTTGTAGTCATCCGTGCTAAATCTTAAAAAAGGTGTTTAATTTTCGTCTATGGGATGGATGGATCCAGATTTGACCAGAGTCTATGACAACAGAGGCCGTTACCCTGGACAGAAATTTGCTCAGCATATTACAGCACTTAAGAGCAAGGTACTGAAATTTTCGTCTAAAAAGAGCTTTGACTTTTTATTCTTCCGTGCGAAATTTTCAAAAAAAGGTGTTCAATTTAGCATCCCAAAAAACTGATGACTTTTGTAGTCATCCGTGCGAAATCTTAAAAAAGGTGTTTATTTTTCGTCCAAAGAGAGCGATGACTTTTTATTATTCCGTGCGAAATTTAAAAAAGGTGTTCAATTTCGCTTCCCAGAAAACTTATGAATTTTTAGTGAACCGTCCGAAATCTTCAAAAAGGCGTTCAATTTTCCTTCTTAAAAACTGATGACTTTTTAAGACTAGAATAAATAAAATACTTCCCACTACTGAATGAAATGTAGTAATATATAAATAAAAACAAGGAGTAAACATGTGTTATCATTCACCGCATTTTCTTGCACATATTGACTACACTCAAAACTTAACATGTTTGGCCCTGAAATTTTTTGGCATCTGCAAAAAATAAATTACATCCCAAACACTGTTGTTCGTGTTAACTTGATTTGTAATTAATAGTTAGTTGTACTTAGTTATAATTGTGTTTATTGGTGTTAATGTTTTTAAAATTTACTACGAATATATACACGAATAACTTACATTGTATGCTATAAATCATAGTTGGATACTGTTATAAGATTGTTTCATTTCGTTGCTTTATATTGAGACAATGCAATTGCGTGAGAGACTTAGATTAGATTTTAATTACATTTATATATATTATTTCTATTATAGATTTTAATTACATTTATACATTAATTCTCCTGTGCATGACTGACACCCTGAAATTTTTTTTCGTCCACCATGGATGGGGGGGGGCCACGTCCCATGGTGATTTGAAATGGGGGGGGGCATGGCCGGATTGGCCCCCCCCCCTGTATCCGCCCCTGCCGTCTTTCTTGTGCTCTGTCGTACTTGTCTAGCTTTTGTCGACCTGTCTCCGACCTTGGAACCCGTCAAACTCTTCGCTCTGCGGCAACGGGGGAGCTTCTGGTTCCGCTAGCTCGCACTTCTATCAGACAGTGACAGACAGCTTCAAGCACCTTGGCCCCCATGGTGTTAGAGATTTGATCCGGGTGGTTCTGATGGACCTCTATCCAGGAAAAAATTTCAAAATCAACAGCTGCGCTTTTTTGTAATTAGGTCATCATTTCCTCTGCATCTTCTTCTTGTGTTGTTTGACTCGGGTCTGTTGAGAAATAAGTTAGCCCCTCCCACTCCTGGCTTGGCCGATCAGGAGCGTTCCAACACTTGAGCCATTAGTGTTAAGTTACCGAACCTGTTGTAGCCGACCTGCGTGTTGTGCGAAGCTGGCCGTATTTCGTATAACCTTGTACCTGTAATCGTTCTGCGGTGTGTCAGATTGATTGCCAATAAACGAATATTATTATTATTTAATGCCTTAGATAAAATTATTGCCTTAATTATCACTGAATGACAAATCGTTTGATATTAACTACCTTTTTACATAGGTAAACGGTATATATAAGAAAAATGATTGAATGAGGTGTGCTAACTACTACTATAAATTACTATAAGGATATTTGAGGCAATGGTAGGCTGGGTGTGATAAACCAATCTTAGAAAAGGTGCAGGGACCTTGATTGTTGCGGTTGGTAGTATATAAATGTAGCTTGAGATGTGGTATACGTGTTACGATTACAATTAGTTATGCTGTTATATAGCGCCACTTCAAGAGACGTTCCCGACCTGACAGCATCAAACCACAATCAAACGTTTACCGAAAAGTGGTAAAGAGAGACAAAGAAGTTCATTACGGAGACTAAGAAAGGTAACTTATTCCAGAGAGATGGATCATATAGCAAATCTTTTATGCAGCACTTTGGCAGATGGAGTCACAGTTGACAAGCAGACCACCATGTGCGACAGAGCGAAGGAATCAACGGCGTGGAACGGACAACACTGGTACACCATGTATGATATGAATGTATTATTATGCAAGCAGTCTCTTAAATTCTTAGGCTGTATAATGCCATTAGGAAATGAGTGGCCGGTTTGAATATGTTAGACACCTCTATTAATTACTACATTTGTCTAATAAGTAAATACATTTAAAACAAATATTAATTAATACACAATTCATCAGTGTCAGTGCCAGTCCCTAACATTGATAATCATAATCGTGAATTTCTATAGCGCCACTTCAAGACAAACTACTCAGAGGTGCTTCCAACGTGGCACCAAACCACAATCAAAGAGATTGGCTTACAGATGCCTGCGTGAAAGGCGTAAAAAGAAGTTCACTGTAGAGACTACTGTAATTATTCCAGAAATATCGAACGCAGATTTTGTACCTCAGTGTAGAAGCTCTCTTTTCTTCGGCTGCCATGGTTTCGAGGCCTTCTGACACAATTATTCTCCTACTACTGCTACTGCTACTGCTACTGCTGCTGCTGCTGCTACTGCTACTGCTACAGCTGCTACTACTGCTACTGCTACTGCTGCTCCTACTGCTACTGCTACTTCTACTGCTACTGCAGCTGCTACTGCAACTGCTACTGCTACTGCTACTACTACTACTACTACTACTACTACTACTACTACTACTACTACTACTACTACTACTACTACTACTACTACTACTACTACCACTACTACTACTACTACTACTACTACTACTACTACTACTGCTGCTGCTACTGCTGCTGCTACTACTACTACTGCTACTGCTACTTCTACTACTACTACTACTACTACTACTACTACTACTACTACTACTACTACTACTACTACTACTACTACTACTGCTACTGCTGCTGCTGCTGCTGCTACTACTACTGCTGCTGCTGCTGCTGCTGCTGCTGCTACTACTACTACTACTACTACTACTACTACTACTACTACTACTACTACTGCTGCTGCTGCTGCTGCTGCTGCTACTACTACTGCTGCTGCTGCTGCTGCTGCTGCTGCTACTACTACTACTACTACTACTACTACTACTACTACTACTACTACTGCTGCTGCTGCTGCTGCTGCTACTGATACTCCTTTTCCGGTCAGTCCAATGACCGAAGGTAACCAAATGAAACTGGCATCAAATTTTATTGAAACGAATTTATGATCGAGCCCCGACGCTAAAAAACCAAGACCAAGACCAAGACCGGATCTTTAAGACCAAGACCGGGCCTTCAAGACCAAGACCAAGACCGTACCTTCAAGACCAAGACCAAGACCAAGACCACCTCATTCGAGACCAAGACCAAGACCAAGACCGCAATTTTCTGGTCTCGAGACGATCTCGAGACCAAGATCGCGGTCTCGAGACCACATCACTGCAGAGAACGAGTATAGGCGAAGTATATGCTTGATTATATCTGTACGTATAATATGTTGCAGAAATGTTGACGTTGCAGTCTACAACTCTACATGTTATTTTTTGTACAAAAACCGAAATATATTGTGAGAAAGAGATTCTTGAATGAGGTTTGTAAGGTACTGCAAATTTTATATGAGAGCAGTGTAATTGGCGGAATATAATTATTATTAATTTTGTCTGTGTCATAAATGCAAAATAATGATGTTGCAGAAAACATGAGAGTGCATCCGATATGCTGAAGATCGTTGACTGTTTTGAATAACTGGTAGATATTGTGAGAAAGAAATTTCTAAATGTGGTGTGTAAAGCACTGCTGATGGTATAATTGGTTGGCAGAATGTATCAAGCTTAGACTCGGATCACCAGGGAAAAGATGAGGCAAGGCATGGTTGCATACATACACACACTCACACACACACACACACACACACACACACACACACACACACACACACACACACACACACACACACACACACACACACACACACACACACACACACACACACACACACGCACACACACACACGCACGCACACACACACACACACACACACACACACACACACACACACACACATGTATCCTATTATGCAAGTTGCCTATATATATATATTTATCGCCATTGTTCAACCTTCGGACATGTTCGTTCGTATTCGTTGGCACTCGGCTCCACGTCGACCGTCTTATGAAAACCACCGATGTTCCTGATTGTCGCTTTCCTTACCGTCGCTAGGTGCGCTGCTGTCAGCGTCGTTGAGAGGAAGTAGCTGTTTTTGAGTCACGGTATAGTCTGCTCTATTGCATTGATTTACCATTGAATAATTAATGAAGATCAAAGCGAGAAGTTTTCTGTTTATTCTTTAAAATGTAAAATCCACGTATAATAATTATCTGTCATTTAAAAATAAATAGGACGATATTCTAATATTGTAGATAATAAGTGATGTTACTAGCACTAAAGATGCTTACAGGATACATGCATACATGTCATGGTATGAACGTTTTGTATGTATGTAGACACACATATTTATTCCTGATATATTTCTCGCTTTGTTATTGCGCTCCTTCAAGCTCCCTAATCAGAGGCGCTCCCGACTAGGCTACTGCGCGGACACTGCTTCGGAGTTTCACGCCGAAGCGGACGAGCAATTGCAAGTTGACGATTTGCTCAAGATCTCTGCGCGACGGCTTAAGGACGGGTTGAGTCGAACTTCTGAAAGGCACCGACCCTGTATACAACTACATGCGCCTCCGATATTAGGATGATGCTATAATTAATTTTCTTTATATGCATTTATATAGCGCCTCTTCATGGGGACTACTCAGAGTAGCAGTTGTTTTAGTTTAACGTGACTGCGTGGTAACAGAAATCTTTAGCGTAACCCTCTCCATCACCTCGGCTTAGGACTGGCACTGTCAGAGCACGAGCATTGGCGGAGTATATCATTTGTTTTGTCTGTGTAATAAAAGATGTTGCAGAAAATTTGAAAGTGCATTCCACATGACATTGTTTGGCTACTCGCTTATGATCGACATTTTTTGTGAATAACTGGTATATATTATGAGAAAAGAATTGCTAAATGAGGTGTGTAAGGTACTGCTTATCTTATAATGTATTATTTTTGAAATAATGGTATAATGTGTTGGACAGAATATATGAAGCTTGGATCATAAGGTGTATTGGAATCGAGGCATGCTTATTGTCTATGGCTCATCACTTTTTCTTACGACGCCTCGTGACACCCGATTATACGTCCACAAGACAACGCGTTGCTTGTCGAGAATTAAGGGCGACGAAAGAGCAAGAACAAGACCTCCGCTTAAATGATTCCGCTAGAGATCCACACCGCAAAATTATCGACGACGATTATTATAGTCTACGATAAAGAACCAGAGTCGAGTTAAAGTCGCCGAACAAAGATTATGGGCAATTTTTAGGGGGATTAATGATGGTAGCGATATTGGGGGGGTTGTATACCCGCTTATTCATTCCTGATAGATTTCTCGCTTTGTTGTAGCGCCCTTCCAGTTAAAAGCGACGAAAGAGCAGGAACAAGACGTAGAGGTCCACACCTTAAAATAATAGCGGGCGATTAATACAAAGAACCAGAGTCGAGTTAAAAAAAACTGGTCAAGTACCTTGCTCTTAAGTGCTGTAATACGCCGAGCAAATTTCTGTCCAGGGTAACGACCTCTGTTGTCATAGACCCTGGTCAAATCGGATCCATCCAAAGTCGCCGAATAAAGATCGAAGCGCAAAAATTGTGGAATTTCTTTGGGTGGATTAATGATGGTAACGATGTTGGGTGATTTACCGTCTTAGTCTTGGGGTGAAATTGAGGGGCAAACGGTGAGGGTATCGATCAGAGCAAATGGTAATAACGACATTTGTGGACTTGCTTCGTGGTAAAAATTGCGCATGCGTCGCGCCTTATTAGTTTTAAGTCGCTGTGCGCAGGCGCCGTGACCTCGATTGTTGTCGATGGTAATTATGTCGCTGTGCATTGACATCGAGTGTTGCAATGTTTGCGCTGATTTGCGCATGTGTTGTGACCTTCGAGTCGATGTGGGGAGAGATCTAATTTAAGCCGAACACATTATTATACGCCTGACTTGACTTTTCCATTGTTTAACGACATTATATGGCTCGCAGGCCGTCAACGTCTTTTAACAGGTGTTTATTTAATTCGACTGGTGGCCTTGTGGCTCTTCTTATTTTTCTGTTATTGATGTTGGTTTTTTTTCCTCCTCCTCGCTCTGTTTTGGCCTTCAGGCTCTTTTTTGGCTTATTAGCTCTTTTCTTTTATTATACGCTATGATATTCAGTGAAAAAAACCGAATGCTACTGGAATCTGAATGCCACCTAGCGAATGAATGGGAAACACTATCGCTCAAGACTCTACCTAGCGACTGAAGTTAGGACGAAACAACTGCCTTTTATCGAATATGACGACCAAAGAAGCATTAACATTCATTACCACACATTCACTCATTTTACGGATTTATATAGCGCTCCATCAAGACAACTACTCAGAGGCGTTCCATGCCCAGCCGCGGTAAAGGATGTTGACATACATTGTTCTTCTTATGGCAGCATACATTAAGTAACATCACCCTGTCGTATTCAACTATGAAGTAATGGCGCTAAATATAAACATGTTTCAGCCAATCATAAGATTTAAACCACTAAACTGAACAATAATTATTATCTAGTGAATTGACGTTAACTAAGTTTCCTTGTCCCTGAACACCTCTCAAACGTTGCAAACTAATATCTTATAAACACAGCGCAAAAAATGGATTTCACTACCTAAATAAACTCCATAATGTGCAAGGTTACCAGGATTCGGAATTGAAATGATGTTTTTATGACATTATTACTAAACTTATCTATATTACTATTTCTGAGTTTTATTTCCTATTTTTCACATGTAACCGGGTGCGGTGTGTAATCAGAAATTGTCTGATTTTCAATTAAACGAATGTTACAATACAATACTTCTCTGTCGTTGGTCCAAGAACCTGGAACAGACTTCACATGATTATGCGAAACTTGCCAAACTTATCTAAGTTTGACAAACGGATAAGGAATTTTTTCACTCGATTCCGGTCGGTAGGTGACTCGAAGGGGCGATGCATCAATTCTGATTGATTGATTGATTGTCTGACTGACTACTTGAATTGTTAATTGATTGATTTATTAATAAATTGATTGATTGTCTGACTGACTACTTGAATTGTTAATTGATTGATTGATTGATTGATTAATAAATTGATTGATTGTCTGACTGACTACTTGAATTGTTAATTGATTGATTGATTAATAAATTGATTGATTGATTACTTAATTGATTACTTAATTGATTTTAATTAATTAATTAATTAATTAATTGATTGACTATCTATATCCTTTAGACTCATTTTTTCTCGAAGGGTTATTGCGCTGGGAGCGTCATCGTGGGCGGCGCTATAGAAATAACTAATTACATAACATGACATTACATTAGGTTACATTGTTCTTCATGGTGCATGGAAGTTTATTTTATATACAGGCCAATTTAGAAACGGGACATGGCTGTGTAAGGAGCAGCCGAAAAATTATTATATTTATAAAATTATTTCGTCAATAAATGAATACTGTACGTTGCAGTAGACACCTGCGAAACATTGTCAACAAACCTTATAAACATTCCTTTTACCTTCTCTCAATAATTATTTTTAACAGGATAAGTTCAGATTAGTGAACAATAAGTCAAGTAGCAATATTACTGTTCAACTGTTCAACATTTTACTCGAAGTTGGACTTTGAAGTGCTGCAGCACACACACACACACGCACCTATTATTTCCTTATGTTAGGCCTGGCCCCGCTCGGAAAAGCATGGGCGCGGTTGTGTAGCGGGTGTCTTCGTTGCCTTGCAGTCGTGGGGTATGAGTCATGAGACGAGCTTTATATCCATTTCTAAAAATTAATGTCGGATTCAAAATTAATCTCAGTCTCACTTGAAATTGGTGCATGGGCGGAGACCTAGGGGGACAGAGGGGGCCGGTCCCCCCCAATGAAAGTGTTGGGGGGGACGGCCCATGCATTTGTCCCCCCCCCCAATGCTTGAGCGTGAAGATTTTTTTGTCGGCGAAAATAGAAATATTTCGGCGAGATTTGGCCCGGATGACTAAAAAAAAAAAAAGGTCATCAACTTTTTTGGGTGGCGGAAAGAATTTTTTTTCCAGATTTCGCCGGTCATCCGAAATTGTTTGAAAATCTCGCGTCTTTCCGTCCCACCCAATTCTCGGCCCAGGTCTCCGCCCATGAATTGGTGTACGATTGAAAGAAAGATAGTTTCTAAAAAGTTGTAATGTGCTATCACGAGTCGTTCTACCGCACTTTTTTGACAATCTATGCAACTATGATTTTAATCAGATTTCAGATTTATGTTTTATTCAAAAAATGGCCGCACAACCAGCACGTGCTCCTGTGGTAGCTTTTGCACCGACGCTCGCAGAACCTTAAAAACGGTTCTGGGGAGCGCCTCTGAGTAATGTGCTAGAATTGGCGCAATAACGAGAACACATACATACATGCATATTCAAAGTTTAAATCAATCAATTAATTATTAATCATTTAGTCAATTCACCAATCAAACAAAAGTTTTAAGGAGGTAGTTGTAAGCCCATCGCACTGACCCCTAAGTATAGTTTTTACGTGTTATGGTCCCTCTTTTTACATGTCTTTGGACTGGCACCGCTCGTGATGGCCTGCTAAATTCATGACTGATAAATCAACTGAGTGATAAATAAATCAGTCAATCATTCAAACAAATGAACAAAATAAACTCAATACCTACAAAAAATGTACCACCGGATAAAATGCGATATCTTCGCAACCGATAGAACTTTTCTCCAACAAAGATCACTAGCGTCGCCCTCCTCCTTTATCTAGGCTTGCGACTGGCACTGTATTTCTAGTGGATGCGAAATACGCAGTTTAACGTTGACGTCGACCCATATTTGTATGACTATCTTCTAAATGTTGTCTCAAAGCAGAATGACAATTGGTACATTTTCAGACGAAGTCCAAAGGGCAGTGCAGTGCATTGTAATGTTTTACACTGTTTAATTAGAGCATTCCCTATTGCAGGACTAGAATCTCGTAACAATTTTGCAACCAACCATAGCTGTTTCAAAGGGTGTGTTTCGAATCCCCAATTGTAATAGTTCTCTTTGCAAAACTTAAATCAGTCAATCAGACTTTCAAAAAATAATATACAGCACGATTAAAGCCGTTAGGCGAACATAAAGAGACCGCAAAGAGCTATTAAAAGTCACGTGAAACCGTTGGCAATTTTGGAAAAAGTGTAGAGTAATTGCTATTGAAAGACTACGCTCACCAAGTAAATTCTTGCATGAAACCAACCTCATGTTGTGTTATATTGCACTTAAGCATTTATGAAGAGTCTCTAGTAGGGTGAACAGAGAAGGGGCCGTGAGTAAGTCTTTTGCTCACAATTCCTTATTTGGAAGTAAGTAAATAGGCTTTATTTGCATCTGACATGCGCCGATGCGTTACATTGTAAAGCAGCGTTAAAATCGAATTAGACACCTCAAAGACGATGCTCAAATCTATATATAGGTCACACTCACACATACTCACACCTACACTCGGTGTATAATTCGTCAACTCTCCCTGATGTAGCATTGTGTATGCAATGAAACATACAGTTCATATGATCGGAGGTGCCCTCAGTTCAACCGCGATGATCAAAATTAAATATTAAGGAAATCGACTAATGAGTCACCTCTATAATTATGCCACAGGATTGTCTCGTCGTTAAAGACATAGTAATAAAGTCGTTATACGAACATCACATAAAAAGAATAATTTAACAGCCGTGGTAATTTGTTTTGCAATAATATAAATATAGTAGAGTAAATTCTACTGAAAGATTTTTGTTCACCACATAATTACTTGCATGAATTCGACTGTTTTAAATTCCAATGGTAATTTATCAAAATATAAAGAACATTCTAATCTAACCATTTTATCTTATTGAAAATAAGCCTGAAACCCTTGTTCTCGACGTAATCTTTAACTTGTGGAATTCTTCAGCATATCGTGATTACATAAAGGAGTATGGCGGATGAGTAATTGCTATTGAAAGACTTCGCTCACCAAGTAAATTCTTGCATGAAACCAACAGCAAGCTGTGTCGTATTAATTTTAAGCAGTTATGAAGAGTCTCTAGTAGGGTGAACAGAGAAGGGGCCGTGAGTAAGTCTTTTGCTCACAATTCCTTATTTGGAAGTAAGTAGGTGGACTTTATTTGCATCTGACATGCGCTGATGCATGTAAAGCAGCGTAAAAATCGAATTAGACACCTCAAAGACGATGCTCAAATCTATATATAGCCTAGGTCTCTCTCCCCTACACTCGATGTATAATTTGTCAGCAGTTACATACTGTCCTTGATGTAGCATTATGTATGCAATGAAACATACAGTTCATTTGATCAGAGGTGCTCCCAGTTCAACCATGGTGATTTAAATAAAATATTAAGGAAAATTACAAATGCATCTATTATGTTACAAGATTGCCTCGTCATTAAGGACATAGTAATAAAGTCGTCATACGAACATCACATAAAAAGAATAATTTAATAGCCATGGTAATTTGTTTTGGAATAATATTAATATAGTAGAGTAAATTCTACTGAAAGACGTTTGTAATTAATACATAATTACTTCCATGAACTCGGCAGTTATAAATTGCTAATGGTAATTGGCCAAAATATAAAAAAAATTCAAATCTTACCATTTTATCTTATTAAAAATAAGCCTGAAACCCTTGTTCTCGATGTAATCCTTAACTCGTGGAATTCTTCAGCATTGAGCGATTACTGTAAGAAGGCAGAATGGCAGATGATATTTCTCACTAAAAATATTTCTTTGAATGGAATTAGTTTGACTGATGAAGAGAAGATATTCCTATTCTTCAAAGAAAAACTTTCTCACTTATGCAGGGCTCGCAAAACTAAGCAATTCCTGACTATGACTTGGTGCCACTCTTTCTAAAACACGCAACAATTAAGGTTATTCTGTCAATATAAAGTAAGAAACTGAAATAAAATTGTTTATTGTGTATGCTAGTTTCATGACCTGTTTAATCAAATCAACACTATATGCTGGACACATTACACTGGCTTCCTACCCGGCAACACATTGAATTTAGGATCGCAGCTCTAGTTGGACAATGCCAGCTTGGAATTGCCCCACATAACATGCGATAGCCTTGTTGCTCCGCGAATACCACAGAAGGGATTGCTCTTGGTCCAATTTGCACGAACTGCAACGATGCAGAATAGAGCCTTTTCTGTGATCGACCCAGTTGTCTGGAATGGGTTCCCACAGGAGCTGTATACGCCTACTTCCTGGGGTTATTACTGAAACTTTTTTAAAACTCAAAACTGTTCATTGATCCAGTTTGTTAATTGAAAACACTATAGTCCCTTGAAGAAGCGCCATATAAATTCTGGAATGATTGAATGAATGAATGAATTCTGCGTCGCCCGAACGGATGTTATCACAAAACTCTTTTCAACGATTTCAAACACCTTTATGACGTAAAAATTTAAACCTCGCTTGCTAAAACTGATGCGTTATCTCCTTTAGACAGTGGTTCACAACCCGTGACCTTAAAATATGGCCTCATATCTCAAAGAATAATTAACAAAAATAATATTATATAAAAATTGAGAATTTGGACAGGATGAAACACATAATTATTTTCAACCGGTCGAGGATCTATATTTGGGACTTTGAAGGTGGGAGGGTTTACGCGGATTATGATCTGTTGATTCGGAGCTGAATACAGTTCGTGGATACAGAGGCAACTCAGGTGAGTGAATAGGAAAGCAAACCAGTCTGAATTGAATGATTGAGTTAGTAAGAAACAAAAACGTGACGAGGAATAGTTGACTGGCAAAGAGAATGACATTTTGAATGATTGAGTGAGTGACAGGGTGATTGGCATACTGATTGACTGACTAGCTGAATGAATTAAAGAAAGAAAAGAAATTAAAGGAAATAGCCATACTCCAGTTAATCAATCAATCAATCAATCAATAAGCACTTCCAGCCGAGATAAAGCGAGGAATAACAGTTTGTGAAATTGAGAAGAGCTTGGGAGGTGTCGCATATAATAGTGAAAGGAAGTCCATTCCAGATTGTTGAACCAACCACTAAGTCATATTGAATACTTCGGAAGCATAAATACTAATCAAAATATCGTAAGATAATGGATTCATATCTGATTAGCGCTTGATGACCAAGTTTCTTTCAACACGGAATCGCATAAGTTTATGAGTACTGTCCTTATATACATGTAGTATCATCTGAAAGCGTTTAAAAGGTTACTAAGATGACGGATTCTATAGGGTAACTGTCTCAACGGGAGAGGACAACAATGTTTTTTTTTTCTTGTACATGAATTGACTAAAAATGTGCTTCGTCCAGTCCTTATATAAAAGCAGTTTAAAATGTATAAAAGGTTTCAAATGGTACACTTTTCGCCCTATTCCGAGATGTGAGCTATGAGCGGTCAAAAAAGAATCAATAAATCGGCTAAGTTTGCTTTAGATGTTAGTCTGGCCGTCCGTTTGTCTGTTTGTCTGTCTACCAACTTTCGGACAAAATAACTTTAGCCAACTAATTATTAATTTAACACTAGTTAGCAAAAGACTTAACTGCGAATTTTATACATGCCGTTCATTTTCCAATATTAACAATTCATTATCCTTATTTCAAATAACTCCAGACTATATTTGCTAAAAAAATTATCACTGATTCGATGTGTTAAATGTCATAGGAATGCGCATAACTGATTGTATAGGTGAATAAATGATTGACAAATAGATTGATTGACTAACTGAGTGAGCGAGTAAGTGAGCAAGTGGTTGAATGTCGTTGTGAATGACCGACTTAACGAATAAACAAATTAGTTATTGAATCCACTACTATAACTCTACCTTCTACTACTAGGTTTACTGATCACCACCACCACCACCACCATCGTAACCACCAACACCACCACCACCACCATCACCACACCCACCACTACCACCAACACCACCACCACCACCGTCACCAACACCACCACCACCACCACCACCACCACCACCACCACCACCACCACCACCACTACTACTACTGCTACTACCTCAATTATTATCAACTCATCTATTACATGTATTACGTCTGCAGCTTATGGATCACATACCTTGATCAACAATTAAAATAGGAAATTGAAAGCCCTCTTATTTTGAGAAATAGCTGCTTTAACGAGGTGTGTATAGGGACTGGTAATCTTTTACTACTGAGTGGATTTTGATATTAGTGAAATATACATTAAGGTGGAGTGAATGCAATGGTGAAAAATTTTATGTCATAAATTAAAAATGCCTGGGTGTGCAAAAGTTGCATTTTGATATGGTTAGTTGTTTTGCAAAATATGTTGAACTAATTCCTTTGTTAAGAGGTGCCCCAACTATAAAGAAAATCGAAAAGTTTTGACAAAATTTGCAATTTTTCGTTAAAATGTGCTTTTAGCCATGGGCAACTTAGGACAACAAACCATTGTTGCAATGCTGCATAATGATGACAGAATTAACTATCATATTCTGTATTCTAAAATACACTTTCATTTAAGAGGTTTCTCTTAAGTCAAAATTATGCAAAACTCTGATTTAGTTTATGTACATTTTACACAATTTGCTACATCCTTGTCTGCAACATGTTTCATGAGAGGTGGCTCATATCGATCTGCTATTTGCCATTCGACTTGGTCAATATAGGCTATATCTTCAGGATGAAAGTCGAGTAAGAGTAGCTTAGTCCTAAGCCTACTCGAAATAATTTCATGATTTTTGATAATGATGCTTTTTCAACTCTTGCAGCAAGAATTTTGTCTGCATTCTAGCTCACGGATATGAGATCTTTCGTTGAACAAACATTGCAAGTAGTATATTTTCTGCATGGCGAAATATCCATTTCCTTTAATAACTTCAACTACAATGTCTCGTAAATTATGTTGCAGTATCTAGATTATTTTATCATCCTCCGCAGGTGCTTGGAAGCCAGACTGATGTATAGACTCTCACACTAACAGATTATCACTTGGACTTTCCGTTCCTATAGTCTCAAAATTCTATTTGGGATTTGCTGTTATCAACCACCTTCAGTGGCTAACAGGAGCTGGCTTTTGAAAGTAGAGATCTATGTCTGGTGAACAAATGCCACATGATGCAGCTTTGCATAATTTAGTAATTGTATTGTTCAAATGTTGCTGATCGGTACTTAATTTGATTCCTTCCATATTTGGGCAGTTCTCTAACTCAATTGCGTTGCAATGTTTCAGATAATGAATCACAGTGTCCTAGAGAATTGACTATGTTTACTGAAAATAATGTTGGACCTTGTGTTCCACCAGTTAGCCTTTGAATTAGATGCCGCAGAGTCTATTCATTGGCATTCAACATTCAATTAAACCAATGTAGTGGTCTACCAAGTTGTATTTCCAAAAGACTCATGATCCCACCAACTGCACCAGTATTGCCATTAGTTCAGTCGCAACCAATGGCAACTAAATCTTCAGTAACTGTTGCTATTAAATTTTTATTATCTAACAAACGCTTGGTGATATTTGTATGAATATTTTTAGATGATCTACTCTCAGTCCTGAGTAGCATGACCCAGATATTGTAAAATGGTTTCAAGCACAAGTGCTATGTGATCTTCAGGAATGATTTTAAAACACGATTTATTGCCATTTTTCATTTGCACTCTGGTCCTATCTTTACGCACATCGAGGTACAATCCAGATAGTTGTTTTACGGAATTACACTGTGGACGTTTTTGAACTTTTAACCATTCTCTTCGAACTTTACTAATATCGGCCTGTCCTATAGATCGCCATAGATTAATCTATGTTGTGCACAACACCAACATCTTGTAAAATTGACAAAACTGCTGTTGCCAGAAAGCAGCACAACGATTAGAAATGCCATGTATGACTTTGTATGTATCATTCCCGAGCCAAAGAAGGTCAGCCCTAAATCTGAACGTATTAGTGCACTTTTATATTGTTTGGAGTTAATTGTAATTGGTTCATCTTCCGATTCTTTGTTGTTTAACACTGTTGACAATTATCAGCGATGATTGTCTGTTGAAGAATTTGATACGTGTCTGATTCCTTATTATGGCTTGACATTTCTGAGTCCAAATAACTGAAAATACCAGATTGTACTTGAGCGAAGGAAAACTTAAGACACTTATTTGCCATTTGAACTTTGGTACTTTTTGCACACGTGCAATTATTTATCTCCATATACTAATAGGCCTACATGCCACAATATCAAGTAACTGAATGTCAGATTGCTTCGCAAATTCTTCAATGTTAGATATGTATTTCTGGTCATATTTCCGCAATTTATATGGCTTGAGCAAGTTAGTTTTTATACTTGTAGTGATAGAGTTTTATCTTGTCCATTAGGCCTACATTTTGATGAGCTGGGCCTATAATCGCTTTCGAAGACTTCAACCACAAACCAGCTATTCGCAGTCTGATTGTGATTGCCACTTGCTGCAAACTTTGGTTCCTTTGAAGTCGGAGTAACTTTTAGAAAACATTTATAAGATAATATCAAGAAATTAATTTTTTGAAAGATTTTAATACAAATCTTAATTGAAATTTATGTTTTCATTTAAATTCAAATTTTATTTCAATCACAAACATTTTAATTGAAGTTATAGATTAAAACGCTCGAGAAAGTAGGCACATTTTTACACTTAAGCATTTTAGAGTGCTCGAAAATAGCAATATAAATTATTTAAGCATTAGACAAATTTCGGCAAAAATAATGTATGGTGTAGATTTTTATGACCAGTCTGTAATCACCTAAATATGACAATAAAAAGAGTTTAGGCAGGTATTCTCTTTAAAAGCGTTATTCCATGTTAAAAACTTGCTTTGCAATATGGTTAAGAGGTTGACAAACATTACTAGGAAAAACAAGAAATTTCGATTTTTTTCAAATAATAGCAAATTTATTATATCGTTGGGGCGCCACTTAAAGAAGGAATAAAATTTAAAAAAAATTCATATGAACTTCTTAGATCATAATGCAACTTTCCCGCACCCAGGCATTTTGAAATTCAAGAAAAAAAAATTTCACTCCACCTTAATATACATGGACTTTGAATTGTGAGAAAAAGGTAGGTTGGGCGTAATAAATCAAGCTTAAGGTGCTTTGGGAAAGATGCGGCAAAGCGGCAAGGTTTCCGAGGTATCTGTACATTATCAATACACAATTATAATGCACGATTTACGACTTTTTCTTATGACATCCACAAATTGCATGTCGGGAATTAAGGGCGACGAAAGAGAAGGAACAAGATGTCAGCTTAAACGACACCTTCGAACGCAAGAGGGCCACACCACAAAATTAAAAATTATCGTTGACGATGAGGAATCGGAATAAAGAGTCGTGTTAAAGACACCGAACAAAGAACGCGAGTGTAATACATTCGACGATAATTATGCATTTGTGACTTCAGTGCGGATAGGTCATACAATCTATGTGGGGCAAAATGTATCTAAATGGCAACAAGTAAGGTTTAAATATCATCTGCTACATACGTATTAATGGTGTCTAAAATAAATCGACCACAACCGTATTGGTACAACGATGCAGCTTTGATATCATATTTACTTAAAGAAGTATGGATTCATTCATTCATTCATTCATTCGGACATTAATATATCGCTTCTTCAAGAAAAACTACTCAGAGGCGCTCCCGACTCCAGCGCGCCCAAAAAGAATAGTTTTAAGTTTAGTAAGGAAGGATCCTGGTAGAGTCCCAGGGTGTAGGCGTAGCTCAAAGGAAGACCATTCCAGACCACTGGTCCAACCACAGAAAAGGCTCGATTCTTCATGGTAGTAGTACGAGCAAAAGGAACTAAGAGGACTCCCTTATCAGCAGAGCGTAGCTGAAGACGTCCTTGGATACCCAATGTAAAGCTGCATAGTTCTCGGAGGTAAATTGGAGCGAGGCCCTGACAACATCGCCATACCAATGCAGCTACCCTGAACTCAATACGCTGGCGAATAGGGAGCCAGTGAAGTACCTCAAGCATGTAGTTTGAGACATGACCATATTTAGGGATTTGCCCAATTAGGCGCGCAGCAGAGCGAAACACCCGGTCAAGACAAGTCAATCTCCTGGATGGGAGGCCAATGTAGAGCGAAGAGCATTATAGTCGATGCGAGATGTAACGAAAGAATGCACTAAAGTAAGAGTAGCAGCAGACGTAAGAGAACGGATGACAGTGCGAAGCTGGCGCAGCTGATAATAGCAGTCTCGAGCAAGACTGTGAATGGATGAATGGATCCAGATTTTTTACGAGGGTCTATGACGACAGAGGCCGTTTCCCTCGACAAAAATGTGTTTGGCATAATACAAGACTTTTTCATCTTTCACCAAATAGCGCTTAAAAACTGGATCTTACTTTGCACACCTTTAAAACATTGGAAACACAGCTATATACACCGTGATTCAAAAAAAAGTAAGCCAAATTATTTTTCGTATATCTCCAATGCCTGATGACACATCATGCTAAAATTTTCCAAATATTTAGAGAATTGGACCAAGAATATGATTCCAAGATTTCATGAGATAAAGTTGAACGGATAAAAAGATATGTATCTTTCAACTTCATATGCAGAAATTTCAGTTTACAAGCAATTTTCTGTTAGATTCAATAAAATGTGAGTCAAACTTTTTCAGTATCTTTATGGCCTGATAATTAATCATAGTAAAATTTTCCCAATATTTAGAGAATTGAATCAAGAATGGGATTCCAAAATATCAAGTCATAAATTTGAACGCATAGAAAGATATGAATATTTCAACTTCATCTTCCAAAATTTCAGTTTTCATGAACTCTGTTATGGTGTTCTTTGCGGTTTCGACGCTTGATAGTTCCCAATTTTGGTCTTCAGTGACCCTGGAGTAAAAATTAATGGATCCTATTATCGTGACGTTCTGCTGTCACAACATCTTCTACCTGTAACCAGAAATCTAGCCCCAGAAGGCTGCTTTTTCAACAGGACAGTGCCTAAGCCCACAGAGCCAAGGAAACCATTGAAATGCTGACAAGAGAGACGCCAGACTTCATTTCTCCCACATTATGGCCTCCGAACAGCCCAGATTTGAATCCTGTCGACCATAAAGTGTGGAGCTTGATGCAAGACCGAGTAGTCAACAATCCATGGTATAAACGATCTGAAGTAGCGCTTGATGGAAGTGTGAGATGGCCTGGACCAGAGGATAATCGACGATGCTGTTGCCCAATGGCGCCAGCGCCTCCAGACTTGCGTGCAAGCAGGAGGAGGACATTTTGAGCATCTTATTTAATTAAATAATCAAACCAAACAGTTGGAATCATGTTGTTATTCAATTCTCTACATATCTGGAAAATTTTAGCATGATTAGTCATCAGGCATTAGAGATATAATAAAAACAGTTTGACTTACATTTTATTGAATCTAACAGAAAATTGCTTGTAAACTGAAATTTCGGCATATGAAGTTGAAAGATACATATCTTTTTATCCGTTCAACTTTATCTCATGAAATTTTGGAATCATATTCTTGGTCCAATTCTCTAAATATTTGGAAAATTTTGGCGTGATATGTCATCAGGCATTCGAGATATTTGAAAAACATTTTGGCTTACTTTTTTTTGAATCACGGTGTATAAACGCAGCTTCAACGATATAAATATATCACATAGTTTTCTACGGACTACATCACCAGAGGAGCGCAAGAAGTGGTGGACAGGGTTGAGAGGTCTGCAAACGAGATAATTACGTCATGTCATGTCACTACACCGACGTCGCTTTGCGACGGTTGGCTGCATGAGTGGACCAATGTACACCAGCAAGATCTGTCCTTTACGGTCCTCAATAGCGCCGCTCCCGATAGACCGGTCCACAACGTGATTTTATCGAGCCATCATATTCTATGTCTTCCGCGGCTACGAGTCCACCAGTCCCGTCATGACACTATTTTCACTAACCTCGGTAGGCCCTTTACCCCTCTATCAAGGTTCATCTGCTACATTAAAGCACAACGTGCGATTGTCTTCTACCGAAGGTTCAATGCACCCAGGCAGTGAGGCAAGCGAAATGAGAAAGTTGATAGGTGGACAGACGTTGATAAATAAATCTCGCTGTCTCTGGTAAACGCTCCATTAAGTCAGTAGAGAACGTGCGGGCGCCATTGCGTCTTGATTATTGGGGAATTGTTTTAATTGGGAAGCATAACGTTAGTGTGAGGAAGAGAAAGACAAAGAGACAAACACACAGGAAGACATGCGCTAAAATTGAACGCTCTAATCAGTGTGTCAGAGCGCTATCATAAACACCTTTTAAACATTGACATTTCAGGAAATATAAATCGGCGATTTGTTCGGTTACACATTGAGAACATTTTGATTGTTATCCCTTTGCCTTCCCAACTCGTAAGAAGAAACATATTGATTATTGTGCTGTATCTATAAATTTTATAGCGCATCTCACAGAAAGACAATTCAGAATTGTTCTCAGCACAAAAACTTGTCTATTCTATCCTGCTACCATGAGATGGCCACTGTGCATGGACCTTAAGTAATAATAAAAAGCGGGTAAACATCTCATATATTCTGCAAGTATATTGCCATCATTTTGACACCTTTAATAAGTTTAAATATTTAATTAAATATTTTTTTAAATTTTAGACAATGCATTGAGAAACTGATCACAAAAATTAATGTGCTTTGTTGTTGTTGTTGTTGTTTTTGTTGTTGTTGTTTTTAATATTGAATGTCATGCCATTGTAACATGATTATGTTGGGATATTGTTAGTCGTCTTTGCTCTTGTTAGAGCAAAATTATATCTCATATTAACCTGTTTAAGAATTTCTTTTACTGTAATGTAGAAGCTATGAATCAAATTTGTTTTAAGAATAGTAATCAAGGAAAGTTTATGAAATTGCATGCATGTGACAATTACTGCAACATATTAATGAATGTGCCCAAGCAAAATATTTGGCATAGATTGTAAGCTTATAGTGAATGTTATTAACTGTTAATCATTTTGCTATTAAACAATGAACGCTATATGACAATGAGCAATAATATTATGTTAAGGCTTGATGAACAGTGATACTGTTATGACAACGTTATATGGTTAATTTGGACGTCATAAATTCATTGTTACTACACTGTATAAGCTGTAAATTGTCGTCAACGGCCTTTGATGTCATACGACGACGTTAAACTTTGGTTAAATAAAAAAAATAACGGCACAAGTTAAACATTGATACGAGCTAATACAATGGAGAATCATCATGGTGCTGAAAAAAGTAATTGTTAATATCTATTAATTTATTTATTTATTCCATAATTTTTATATAGCGCCTCTTAAAGGTAGGCTACTCAGAAGCGCTCCCGACCCAACCACGGCTAAATAAAACAGTTTTTAGGTTCTTAAGGAACAGAGTGGAGTGACCCCCTGGGAATTAAGCGCAGTGAACAGGAAGACCATTCCAAGTTGTAGGACCAGCAACAGAGAATGAACGACGCTGTCGGATAGCAGTCCGTGAGCGGGGAAACAGAAGCTCAGCTTGGTCCAGCGATCGAAGGGTCGATCGACGCTGAACTCCCAAGGTGGAACAACAGAGTTCTCGACGATACGGTGGAGCTAGTCTCTCAGTGCACAGCCTAACCCTTTATGCAATCCGCTGGGAAGAAGTGAGCCAATGTAGTTTTGGTAGGGTTCAGTCGGAAACGGTTATATCGTAAAACAGTTGAGTGATAAATTAGCTCTACCAGCAATATTCACATTGTACAAAGTGTATACCCTTGTAACTTGGTGAGAACGGGTTTTGGACAGATTCTGTGTACACTGTACAGGGTTGCCATGTTTCAGAAAAAAGCTTAGCAATGGAGCCACGTCAGAAAGTAGCACAAAAGACATGGGATGAGAAGCTAAATAAAAAAAACAGCAGATGGCTAACAGATGAGAAAACGAAGAACAATGACAAAAAGGAATAAAGACAAATAACCAACAACAATTATCCTGTGAGACGAGGAAAAGCAGCAAAAGACAAAACAATAAACCAAAAAGGTTGCACTCTGCCAGTGCCAGTCCAAGCCTGTATAAAGGAGGAGGGCATCGCTAATGGTCTTTGTTACAACCACCTGCATATAGCAGATGCCTTATCCATAGCACGACACTCAACCAGCAAGCTCCGTGGGAGATGCGCCTACTCCTTAATAATATATGTTGCTAAGATCTAAATCGTATTGCCATGGTTGGGCTGGACGCCTCTGAGTGGGTTTTTTTGAAGGGCCCTAAATAAATTGCTGAAAAGAGTGAATAAATCGGAAAATATCAAAACGTTAAGTATACATTAGCTGTGATTTGCAACAAGTGGGAAGAAATTCTGGCTTTATTTGGCCACTTTGACCGCGGCACCAATTATAGGCCAAGCGTGGCAAATAATTATAGGCCAAAATACGAAAAAGTAAAAAAAATATATTTGATGTGTTTGACATTCTTTCATTCAAAGATTCAAAAAGAACTGTTCTTCTATGTTTTTGTCTTTCTGTCAAACTGATTGATACTTAGAAATCAAGTTTAGTGTGAAACAGTTTAAAACATTGTAGTGACCTACTACACACAGCGCAGCTCTTAAGGGCAAGAAGTTTTTGCATTTCTGTGCCATTTATTTGGTTAGCCTATCCTTTTTCGAGTTCAGCCTTTCTGTATCAGATTTGCATCGCAAGAAATTGTTCTGGAAATCTGTTTGTCTCAGCGCAGAATAGACAAAGTCACTCACCACTTCCAAGAAACTTTTGAAGACGGCAACGGAATTCCTCCTTCCTCCTCCTTGAACACCTCTCAAACGGTTTAAACTAATGTGTTATAAACCTATCGAAAATCTTAAAATCTCAATCACTGCTTTGTAACTTTAGCAAATGAACCTAGTATAGAGACCTAAAAAAACTGTGGTCAATGAATGGCCGTATCCCATTCAGACCGTTTCGTTACCCGATACTATAGCTGTGGCACCAATTTAATAGGCAATAATTATAATTATTCGGCGTTCCATTTTGCATTTTTGACAACGTCGGCGCTCCATAGAGTTCCACTGTTGCAGATGATCTTTGCATTTCTGGTTCAAAAACCTGGAACGGACTTCACATGACTATGCGAAAATTGCCAAACTCATCTCAGTTTGACAAACTGTTAACTTAGACTTTTTTCACTCGATCCCGGTCGGTAGGTGTCTCGAAGGGCGACGTATAAATTCTGATTGATTGATTGATTGATTGATTGACTGTCTGACATACTGATTTATTTCCTTATTTATTTATTGACTGGTTTATTTATTTATTTATTTATTAATTGATTGATTGGTTGATTGATTGATTGATTGATTGATTGATTGATTGATTGATTGATTGATTGATTGATTGATTGATTGATTGATTGATTGATTGATTGATTGATTGACTGACTGACTGACTGACCATCTATATTCTTAAGACTCATTTTTTCTCGACGGGATATCGCACTTTGAGCGTCAATGAGAGCGGCGCTATAGAAATAACTTATTACATAGCATAGCATTACATTGGTTACATTGCCCTGACCAGTTCTTCATGGTGCATGGAAGTTTATTTTATAGAGAAGTCAATTTAGAAATGGGACATGGCTGTGTAAGGTGTAGTCGAAATTATATTATATTATTATTAAATTATTATATTGATAATAATATTATTTCGTCAATACATTAACACTATTACAGTTGACACCTGCGAAACATTGTCAACAAACCTTATAAACATTCCTTTTACTTTCGCTCAATGATTTCTGACAGGATAAGTTCGGGTAAGTTCGAACAATAAGTAAAGTAGCAATATTACTGTTCAATTGTTCAACCTTTTACTCGAAGTTGGACTTCGAAGTGCTGCGGCAGAACTGAGCAGACAATTAGTGCATTAAGTGCAATGTATGCTGGATAAACATAGGTCTACTGTAATACAGCATTGCAGCAACTTACTACGCTGTACACTGGGTTGTGATTGTTTGCCTAAATTAATTGAACATTCTTATAACGAGCAATGACGTGGTTAATGCATTTTTTATTGCTTACGTATCCTAAAATAGAGTACGTTAAAAAAACGTACGTACCTTTCACAAAATAGAACACTTATGGTACGTAGCCTCGAGCTTTGATGACAACAATTATTGTGAAATTGCTTGTGAGAAGTTGCGACATCAATCAATCACATAAAAAAATTATAGCGAACATACAAGATCATTACCCAGAGGCGCTCCCAACCCAAGTCTGGTCGAAAAGAACAGACTTAGGAAGACGATTGAAAGAGCCAGGAGAGTCACGGGGAAGCGAGCTGAGAGCCACAGGGAGGCCATTCCAGACAGCTGGACCCACCACGGAAAATACTCTTCCCTGGATGATAGTGGTACGAGAACAAGGAACAAGGAAGTCTCCACGGGCAGCTGAACGCAGCAATCAGCGACACAAGGAAACGGAGACATGGGTAAATAGCTCACATTATATAGGTAGGATGGAGCTTGATCCAGGATACAGCACCAAGCAATAGATAAGACTATAAGTAATGCGTTGCTGTAGTGGGAGCCAGTGGAGTACGTCCCTCATGAAGGCAGAAACGTGAACACACCTGGAGATGCAACCAACCAAGCGTGCTACATATTGAATGACGAGACAAGCCTATAACCTGTAGAGAGGTGACTCATCAATCATTTCCCTTCATATTTGATTTTAATCACCGTGGATGAACTGGGAGCGCCCGTGACATAATTATTAGAATGCATAAAAAATGACACATTTAAATAACCGACTTCTAAACACTGGCAGAAGGACGGCATGTTTCATTGCGTGCAATAATGCTGTATAAGCGAACTGATGATGATAGCACTTCCCAATGCAACTATGGTCAAATGAATGAGAAACTTATATAAAGTTTTTAAAATCGTCTTTTAAGGTGTGTAATTCGATTTTAACGTTGCTTTACAATGCAATGTCTCGGATGTAAAAATTAGAATTTGTATTGGATTTGGACTTAGGATTTTCTGCTATTATAAAACGCTTTGACATTGATTGGATATAGAAATTTTGTACGTTTGTCTATTATACTTTGTATGTAGGCCTACACCAAAATGCAGATAGCAATAAATTGGTATATTAAAGAATTAAAAAATTTTTTTCGCCGATACAGAATCGAGTTAATGACGAAGCACCAATATTGTGGGCGATTTTAGAGGAGGATTAGAAGCGGTAACGATGTGGGGGATTTATAGTGTCTTTTGAGGGGTTTAATGGCCAAACGATGAAACTCCATTGCGGTGTCCGCGCTGTAGTCAGGAGCGCCTCCGAGTAGTAATCTTGAATGGACGCCATAAAAGGAGCTCATGACTATATAATGTATTTTTTCTCCACTCGTGTGCCGACGATGATGTTGTAACCAGATGTCTTCAAATCGTTTTGTTCCTGATTTTAACCACGTCTTCTATGTCCATGCGCTGTGTCTTTAAATCTTACACCAGGTTAATCATCTATGTCTTTATAATCTGTCTTCCTCAGCTTTCCTTCCTTCTACTTTACCTTAGTTACGGAACCGTGGTACCTCCGAATGCATAATTTATAATCCTCATTGGCGAATGAATGGAAAACATAATCTCTCTTCGGCTCCAAGGTGAGTGAATTTTTTTATATTTATCTAAGAAATCACAGTCTAAAAAAATCCGTTGGTATAGCAGAAAATTGAATATTTTTATTAATATTTCGTTGATGCATAATAACTTTTAGACACCTGTGAAACATAATCAAGCAAAAATACATATTTGGCACTTTCATTCAAAAAGCAATCTCTTGATCAACGTCCCGATCATTCAATGAACATAACAATATCCGCATGGTAACAAACTATGCGCTGGTAAATTGCCAGTCTCCAGCGAAGATAAAGAAGGAGGGCGCCGATAATTGGCTGCACGATAATATTAGCTTCACCATTAGAGCTGTTATTATTTATTTGAATGGCAGCGCGAAAATGACAATTAATATAATGATTAGCTCTCTACCATTAGAATTATAAAAGTTGCATGAATATTTATTTATTCTTGGATCAACAAGAACTTCGTTATAAACTCCTGCTCATAAATGCTGTAAAATGCCTAGCAAATTTCTGTCAAGGGTAACGGCCTCTGTTGTCATAGAACATGGCCAAATCGGATCCATCCATTCTTTGCAATATTATAGTGGGCGATCCAAAATAGCACAATTATAATAGGCCTAAAATGCAGCCCGTCCTGCTCTACGTTCTGCAACATCGGGGAAGCTATTGGTTCCTCCAACTCGCACATCTACCCGACAGCGCCTAGCATTTTCTGTTTTGGGTCCCGCTCAAAACCTAGACACCGTTTAAACGAATTCCAACATACTATATAATTTTGCGTTACTCTTGTCTCTTCGGAAGCCGTTAATTCTAAAAAAGCGTTTATGAACATGTGAGGAATAAAAAACACCTATTTAACGTATTCACTTTATGATACAAAAGACCACGCTTTCAATATTTCGCTGAGTCTTCTTCAACAATCAGCAATCAACAATCGTCAGTAAATTATTATTGTCCAGTCCGGTCATGTTTGAGGAACTAAAATGCAGTTTTAGCTACTTTTCTTTTACCGTTGGTTTTCTTCTTCAATCAATCTCAGTATCAGAATTTGTTTTACTGAGATCTGTTTTACTGGGGGGGGGGGGGTCCGTAGCTCAGTGGAGAGAGCGCTGGTCGATAAACTGAGAGTCATTATCGCGACCCGGGTTCAAGCCTCGCTCAGTGCAAAAATTTATTTGAATTTTCTGTTAGCTGCCAGTGGCGCTTTCTGTGGCGTTGTTTGCCTCGGGTCTGTTGAAAATAAGATCGCCCCTCCCACTCCTGGCTTGGCCGAATCAGGAGCGTTCCAGCACTTAGGCCATTAGTGTTAAGTTACCGAGCCTGTTGTAGCCGACCTGCGTGTCGTGCGAAGCTTGCCGTATTTCGTATAACTTGTACCTGTAATCGTTCTGCGGTCTGTCAGATTGAATTTGAATAAACGATTATCATAATGTCATCGCTGATGCAGCTCGTTGAGATGAACCGAAGATTCTGGACATCAGTTAAATGAGGACGACAGAAGCCATAGCTGCAGAAATTTGAGATTATGAAACAATCGCCAGTTTAACAATATCACAAATGCCGTAAACGCTTGTAGAAATTGCAAGGTGAATTAACGGTTGAATGACGGTGTATTTGATAATATGACAACAGTTTGCTTGGCATACCACAGAACTCCTATTCTGGTATATTAATTCTAGATTCAGTTTAACTGCACTGTGACAACATAGCTCATTATTGTTCCATCATACTTTCCCCAGGCGTGGGGTTGGTACTTTCAGGGTGCATCCAGTGGCGGAGTAAGAGTTTCTCCCTATTTAGCGACACGGTGCCATAGCAAAGATGAGCATAGTGTCGCCCTCCTCCTTTATCAAGGCTTGAGGCTGGCACTGTCAGATTGCAAACAGTGACGGAGTTTTTCGTTTGTGTGTCTTTCGTTGTCCCACGTGTCATTGCGAACTGTTGAAAAAATATCTTGGATGCACATAAAGAATTTCTCATTATTCTTACTTATAGGTATTTATGGATGGAAAAAGAGGTCTCTAACAACTCTGTAGAGAAATAACGCTCGTGTGTTATGATGGATGGATCCGATTTGACCAGGGTCTATGACAACAAAGGCCGTTACCCTGGACAGAAATTTGCTCGGCATATCACAGCACTTATGAGCTTTCTTCTGTCGAAGTTTTGTTTTGTTTTTGTTTTTTTTATACTCCAGCGTTTATAAACATGTGCGTCGAGACCCACACGCCTGATAATTTTCCAGTGGTCTCCTGGACTCTTCATAAATTTGCAAAAGATGTACACATGTAATTATCATCAATTTCGACGCTATCCATAGCACTACAGTAAATTGTGGGCACGGTGGCGTAGTGGAGATGTTCGTTGCCTTCCAGCCGGAGGGTTCCAGGTTCGAATCCACCTCAAGCCGCCGCGTTGGGACCTCGGGCAAGTAGTTCACCCGCAATTGCTCAGCGCTTCGGCGTGAAATTCCGATGCACTGTATGCATGGAAAGATATTCCCACAACACTACTGAGATACGTATAGCTGTAATTGTGTTTCTTTTCTAACTATTGAAACCCTTGGATCGTACAAATTATTTATATTACATTGGATTAAAAGTTTTAACACTCGAGTGCCCAAGGTATTTTTAGGTACACGAAGGCCCAAGGGGGTCCGCGCGGACCCCAGCGTTTTTTTGTGTGAATATCTTGAGAAGGGATTGGAATATCGTTACAGAATTTAGTTCTATGTGATCCCAAATGAATTTGCAATCGATTGATGTATTTTATATCACAATAGCACCACCTGGTGCAAAATAGGAGTGTAAAAATAACGTGATACACATTTTACGCTTGCTTTCGTTATTTACCGAAGGAAGCCTATCGTTTTCATGTTGGCATCTTGAGAAGGGATTGGAATATCGTTACAGAATTTAGTTCAATGTAAACCCAAATGAATTTGCAATCGACTTATGTATCTCTTATCACAATAGCACCACCCGGTGTAAAACAATAGTGTAAAAATCTCATGATACACGTTATATGCTTGCTTGCGTCATTTACCGAAGGAAGCTATCATACGTCCGGCGCGTCCGCATGCCAGTCACATGCTCTCACTTCCAGCTAGCGACGGACCAGTTGCATTATGGTAGACTAAATCGTAATCGCAATGGTAAATTTGTATAGCGCCGCTTCAAAAGAGACTTCTCAGAGGGTTCCTGACCTGATAACATCATGCCACGATTGAAAGGGGTAATTTTCAAACAATTTCGGAGGAAGGGGAAGTAGGCTACGTGTATCTGTGTGGTGTTAGGCCTACTCGTGGGTCGAGTACGAAGGGTAGGCCACTGCCGTCTACAACAACACCGGCTAAGAAGAAAAGCTGAGCCATTTATTCGCGTGACCTTGAGAGAACGGTTGCCACCATTTGTATGAACTGTCCTAAGCCTCCGTTTTGACGCATACCTGTAAGTTGTATGCAATTGTTGCTGTGGTAGGCCTACGCAGACTTGCAAACTTTCAAATTCTGTGCCGCAAACATATGCCAAACATAGTGCTACAATGTCAGTAATTCTAAGTTCAACAATTTTTATGAATCTTTCTTTCATATAACGTGCGCTGGCCATTGATTTATTGGTCAGTAACTATACGCATGTATGACAAATAGCCGCATATCGTGCGGTACCCTTGGTATATCCTGTGGTTGTGGGGTACATGGTTGGACAATACTCACGCAAAATATACCATTCGATGCCCAAATGATTGTTTTAGGATGTACTAAAAGCATTTTTGCAGATCTATAGCCGTTAAAAAGTTATCCGGGAAAAACTGGCCTGGGGTCCGGTCGGACCCCCCTTTGGGCATTCGAGGGTTAACCCTCGTAGTATGTCGCTATGCTAGTCACACTTAGGGTGTTGAGGTCCATATGGACACCAATGTTAATATCAACTGCTTTTTGATGATAAAGAGTTGTGCAGAAACAATTGCACAAGCGGCCGTGGGCTCCCGGGCAATTCGGAGCCGAACAATTTGGAACCGGACAATTCGGAGCTGACAATTCGGAGCTGGATAATTCGGAGCTCGACATTTGGGAAGGCACAATTAATCCGTAGCGGCCAATTCGAATAGGTCATTTCGAGCAAAAATTCTGACGCGGACAATTTGAACCAGGACAATTCGGAGTGGACAATTCGGAGTGGACAATTTGTAGCGGAAATTGGGAGCTGAACAATTCGAAGCCGGATAATTCGGATCTGGCCATTTCGGAAGGCACAACTCGTAGTGGCCAATTTGAAGACAGTCATTTCGAGTAAAATTCTGGCGGGGACAATTTGGACCTGGACAATTCGGAGTGTGCAATCCGGAGCGGAAATTCGGAGCTGGACAATTTGGTGCCGGATAATTCGGATCTGGACATTTCGGAAGGCACAATTCGTAGCGGCCAATTCGAAGACGGTCATTTCGCCTACTCTAACACCATGGGACTCTACCAGGATCCTTCCTTACTAAACTTAAAACTGTTCTTTTTGGGCGAGCTGGCGTTGAGAGCGCCTCTGTGAAGTTTTTTTTTTGAAGGAGTGCTATATAAATATCCGAATGAATGAAAGTAGAGGAAATACGATGCAGTAAGCCCCTCCACGTTTTCTGGCCCGTCACTGTTTCTGGCCCGTCACTGTTTCTGGCCCGTCACTGTTTCTGGCCCACCACTGTTTCTGGCCCGTCACTGTTTCTGGCCCGTCACTGTTTCTGGCCCGTCACGTGACTGTATGACGTCATCTGTAATGTATACTCTCACTAAAGACCCATGTTTTTGGCCCAGTGGGTTATAAACCGTCACGCTTCACTGGTCATGGTCTTTGATCCTTTCTTTTGATCTTTTGTTCTTTTGTATTGGACGCTGAAGGGACGGGGACGGGGAAGGGAAGGGGAAGGGCTGGGGAAGGCGATGCGGGCCCCTCCCCTCCCCCTCCCCCTCCCCCTAACCCTAACCCTAACCCTAACCCTAACCCTAACCCTAACCCTAACCCTAACCCTAACCCTAATCCTCTTTCGATTTTTTAAGAGCTTCATCAGCACATTTCAATTGCACAGCAGCTGCTTAGTCATCATCATCCTTCAGCATATTTTTATAAATAGAACATAGAATAATATATCGCTGCATGCGCTAATAATAATCACAATTTATATGGCGCCATACCACTACAAGGAAGCCTATAAGAAGCGCGTTCTTTTCATTAGCATTCATTTCATATTGAATCTTCTAAATAGTGGCAACAGCAGCTGATATGGGACCTAACACTGTTAAATGCGAAATGGATGTGTGTGGAAACTACAAATGTGAATGTATAATGTGTCAAGGTGAAGACGACGACGTGAGCAATCACAGCGAAGATGAAAACGCTGTAAAGTATAGCACTATGAAACTTAAAGCGGAGAATGAAAAGCTGAAGAAAACAGTTACTTGTATACTCTGTAAAGAAAAGCAAGTGCAGTCATTATCTCTTCCGTGTAGGCATGTGAATATGTGCAATCCCTGTGCGGACATTGCAACACACTGTCCCTCATGCGACGAGCGCATTCTTGGAACCGTCAGAATATATCTAGTATAAAAACAGCTGTATGCTTCAAATGGTATTTACTTTTTAAAATGGACCCAACTTGGATGCATCCATTCTCTGCAATAATCAGCGGGCCTAGCGGATCAGGAAAAACCAACTTCACTTTACGATTTATAGATCATTTAGACTATATGGTCAAACCCGCAATAGAAAAAATTATATGGTGTTATGGTATATACCAAGAAATCTTTGATAAATATGCACACGTCCAATTTCACGAAGGCTTGCCCGACTTGGCTATTTTCGATGGCAAGCAAAAGACTCTGCTCATTTTAGACGATCTTATGAGTGAAACTGACGAGAGAGTAACCAAATTGTTTACAAAGATTAGTCATCATATGAATGTTTCTATACTCTACCTGACGCAAAATCTTTTCTATAGTGGAAAGCACGCAAGAACAATCAGTTTGAATGCGCATTACTTTGTACTCTTCAAAAATGTTAGAGACAGCACGCAGGTTGCAATACTAGCACGACAGATGTTTCCTGGCAGGGCAAATTTCATGATAGAGGCCTTCCAAGATGCGACCATGGCACCTTTCGGTTATCTTTTGGTCGATCTGAGGTCGGAAACTGACGAACGTTGTCGCATAAGGTCAAACATTTTCCCAGGCGAGACGCATTATGTCTATGTAAGGAAATGAATATAAACGCCTGACCGCGCTGCATCTCTCATTCAACCAAAATGTCCGACGCCATTGAGGAGAAGTTTGCGAAACTCAGGCTGCTTAAAGAATCTTCACTTAAAGTAAGGAAACGAATTTTAAAGGAGTGTAATTCTTCACTGCTTTGCTGCCTTTGCGAGTGTGCGCTCAACATTTTAAAAGGAACTGTACCTTTGAAAGTTGCTCAGAAGAAAAGACTCGGTCGATTGAAACACAAGCTGAGAAAGCTTGCATCCAAGAAGACTCGTGTTAAAATCAAGAAACGCATAGTCCAGACAGGAGGCTTCATAGGCGCCTTACTAACCCCTGTGCTTTCTTTTCTGGGAACATTGTTGAGTAATAAAATATAATATGGATCATACGAAGAAAATGGTGCTGGTGGAGCCTAGACAGATAGAGAAATGGAAGGAGACAATGCTGGACAAAACATTATCGAAATTGGATACACAGATGTATGATATTCTGCATAGGAATATTGCAGACGATGATAAAGCCAAATTGTATACCAACAGTTTGAGTCGTTACTTGAACATTGACAAACCCAGCATAGTTACAAAATTCGAAACTAAAGAAAAGGCGGCGGCGGCGGCGGCGGCGGAGGCGGCGGAATCTACCGAATCTACAGACTCTATCGGCAGCAGCAGCAGCAGCATAGAAGCGCAAGTCTTGCAGACAGTTCCAAAGAAATGGAAAACACAGGCTGCTCAACTTTTAACGCATATGAAGAGCAATCCAGACTTGGCCTGGAATTCTAAAGGTGAACTTATTTTGAAGGATGCAACTATTCCGAAAACACACATGGTCGATTTGGTGAACGATCTTATGAGAAAACGCACGACAGCTTCCCCACCCACCGGCTGGCGACTCTTGGCCGACGCTCTTAAAGACTCAAACATTCCTCGCGAACTTATAGGAAATAAAGAACGTTGGACCTATATTAACGATTCCACAGACGAATCGACAACAGTTACGCCAAAGAGCACCCACGGCAAACAGCAGCTTTCCTCGTTGTCGCCTTCTTCTTCGGCCTGGCTGACTTACTGATGGAATCGTACTTCGACCCCAAAACACCCGGAAGCTTCGCCGGTGTGACTTCCTTTAAAAAACATTCTGACTTTAAAACTAATGACGTTAAAAATTGGCTGATTAAACAAGATGCGTACACTTTGCATAAACCTGTTAGGCTGAACTTTAGAAGGCGAAAAACTTTCGCGCCAGGTATTGACAATCTGTGGCAAGCAGACTTGGCGGATCTTTCGGCATTGGCGAAACATAACGATAAAAATAAATACATTTTAACCTGTATAGATGTCTTGTCTAAATATGCTTGGGCACTCCCGCTAAAATCAAAGACTGGCGCGGCTCTGGTCGAAGCCTTTTCATCCATTCTTTTAGAAAGACAGCCGGCTAATTTGCAAACTGACAAGGGGACAGAGTTCCTTAATAAATCCTTTCAATCCATGCTTCGTAAAAATTCTATTCGCTTTTACACGTCCGAAAATAGCGACATAAAAGCCTCTGTGGTTGAGAGATTCAATAGAACTCTTAAGACTAGGATGTGGAAATACTTTACTTATAAAAATACGTATAGATATGTAGATATTTTACAAGATCTAGTTCATTCGTACAACAACACGTATCACAGATCTATAGCCATGACACCCAGTCAGGTTTCTAAGGTTAACGAAAATATTATTATAAAACGATTGTACGGCGAGAAGAAGCGCCCAGCCAATTGGAAATACGAAGTGAACGATAAAGTTAGAATCGCAAAGGCCAGGATAGCATTCCAGAAGGGGTACTTGCCGAGCTGGTCGACGGAAATCTTTAAGATTGTAACTCGTGTGCCTACCGACCCCGTAACCTATGAACTCGAAGATTTAAGTGGCGAAAAAATAAAAGGTAAATTCTACGAATTTGAGCTACAAAGAATATTAAAAGAAGACGATATTTACACGGTCGAAAAAATTCTGAAAAGTCGTAAGCGGCGCGGTAAGACGGAATATTTTGTCAAATGGAGAGGCTATGAAGACAAGTTCAACTCTTGGACTCAGGATATATTCAAAGTCTAGCAAGAATTTCTCACAGTCTGTCAGAGGATGCAAACGACAATGTCGCATTTTTATCTTACTCTTCCAAGCAATAGTTCCATGCAGCATTTTCCCAACAATACTACAGCCCACTTTACAACGAAGTTGGAAAATGCCATCTCCCTCAAAGGTCGCTGGGAAGTTGCGCTTCTGCAAATGCAGTACCCGCACACGTGGTACAACGTGCAAAGTGGCCAGGGCGGCTTCACATTTGACCAAGCTCCTAAAAGAGGAAGCATCGACGCAGTATGCATAACGATTCACCACTCTTGGCAGCTGCCCGCCGGATATTACGAAAATATTGATGCTATAGTAGATGCCATAAATAAGAATATAGAGGATGCTGCCGAATTGCATTCGCTCGAGAAATATCCGAAATTTAGATATGATGCGATAACGAAAAGAGTCTGCGGTAAAATAAATCTCGCTGCACGAGTAACCTTCTCAGAACATCTGTGCAATATTTTAGGTATAGACGAAAGACATAAAGTTATCGAAAACAACAATTACGGCACTTATTTTTACCATGAGCGTTACGAGGATTATATTAAAGCGTGGGATGAGGTTCCAGATTGGGACTGGCAATCTGATTACGGATGCGATATAAATCCTAGCTTTTCACATATATACGTGTATTGCAATCTGGTTGAATCTGTGGCGCTTGGCGATTCGAAAGCACCCTTACTTCGCATAGTTAATATAGAAGATAAAAGCGTCGATACTGTGCACGTTTTGTACAAGTCCGCTATATAACTACCTATTCAGCAGAAGAATTTCGATTCGATAGAAATATATATGAGAGGCTGTAACGGAAAATCGGTCCCATTCGAACATGGAAAGTCCTTCGTTGTACTTCATTTCAGACAGTGCAAAAATTTCAGTCTTGAGTAAATAATGGCGCACTTCTATCTCACTTTGCCTAGCAACAGCTCCGCGGCATTTTATCCGAATAATACTATAGCGCAATTTACAACGCGTCTGGAGAACCCCATTTCTCTAAGCGGCGATTGGGAGGTTGCCCTTCTAGAATTATTCTATCCTCACACGTGGAACAATTTAGACCGTCAAGAAGGCGGAATAACATACACGCACGCAAGGTTCACCGAAAGTGGATCGATGCAAAGCAATCCTATATTTAAAAGACGTTGGGTTCCGGCCGGCTACTACGAAACAGCACAGCAACTTATCGATTATATAAACAAATTTATAAGAGAGGTTGCCGAGGAAAATGATTTGCTCGAATTTCCAAAATTTAGATACGATACAGTAACAAAAAGATTGATGGGCGATATAAACAAAGGTACAAAGATTCATTTTTCGCGTGCATTATGTTCGATGCTTGGTATCGATGCTCAGCAGATGCCAATTCTCAACTACGGCCAGGACGACGAGGCCATTTTCGAGTTTGTTGGCGATAGAACTTGCGACATAAATCGAGGATTTTCTGCGTTATATCTTTATTGCGATGTGCTCGAACATGTGCACGTGGGAGATACAAAAGCGCCCTTACTCAGAATAGTTAACGTCGATGGTAATGCTGGCGGCAATGTGCGTACGATCTACGAAAAGCCCATTTACATACCTGTGCAGCAGAAAAATTTCGACTCTATAGAGCTGCATATAAGGACGGACACGGGTGATCCAGTTTCATTCGAAAGCGGAAAGTGCATCGTCACACTACACTTCAGGCACTGTAAAATTCCATATCTTTTGCAATGAAAAAGCCATTCTGTTGCGATGCAAGTCGTTTGGCGTACGAAGACGATTATATGCAGCAAAGCGGCAATGGTATGCCGTTTTTTCAGGGAGCTCGTCTTCAGCGCGGTCATGGAATTGGTAGTTTTCTTAGCGGGCTCTTTAGAAGCGCATGGCCACTTATACAGACTGGTGCTAAAGCCCTTGGTAAGCAAGCCTTGAGAACAGGTCTTCAGATTGCGAACGATGTGGCGGATGGCGATCCGATCGTGGAGGCTGCCAAGCGCCGCGTGCCAGAAGGTATAAAGGCGTTTACATCTTCAAAAGATTTCAATATTCAAAGTGGTAGCGGACGGAAGAGACGTAAGCGTTCACTGAGAAGAAATAAGAAAAGAATCAAGGAAGATATATTTGGCACAGTTTAAAAATGGCCTTCGTTCATCCCCAGTCTTGCGAGTGTGCAAAGAGCGAATTGGATCTTTTCAGCGTTCCTCCTACGCAGACCAGCATAGAATCTGGTTCGTACGTGGAATATAATCCAATAGCAACGATATCCCAAGGCACACCTATAGAATTCAGCATAAGTGGGGCAGGTCAAGATTACATCGATCTGTCCAACACACAGCTGTTCGTCAGAGCGTCTATCATACGAGCGAATAACGAAGGTACAGATGCAGGAGATCATGTTGGACCAGTCAATCTTTTCCTACACAGTCTTTTTTCCGAAGTTGATATAACTCTAAACGACACTCTTGTCACTCCGTCAAATAACACGTATGCATATAGAAGCTATCTCGAGACCCTGCTCAGTTACGGAACGTCAAGCAAAAATTCACAACTCACCTCTGCTCTCTTTTACAAAGACACTGCAAGCCGCTTCGAAGAAGCCAACCCACACGATGATGCAGGTACGAACGCTGGATTCAAGAAGCGTAGCGCTCTGACAGACGAAGGCCGCGTTGTCGATATGCTGGGCAGCATTCACAGCGATCTATTCTTCCAGGAAAAATTCTTGCCAAACGACATTAATATAAAAATACGGTTCGTAAGAAATAAAGATTCATTCTGTCTTATGTCCTCGGCGGCTGGGGCTGCATACAAAGTAAAAATATTGGAATGCAAATTGTATGTCAGAAAAGTCAAGTTAAGTCCATCAGTCTTCCTCGCACACGCGAAAGCGCTAGAGATTGGAAATCTGAAGTTTCCCATTCGAAGGGCCGTTTGCAAGACTTTTACGGTTCCCAGAGGGAATCTGGATGTTACGCAGGAGTGTCTTTTCACCGGTCAGATTCCCACTCGCATCGTTCTTGGCTGTATCGATAATGACTCGTTCAACGGCAGCTATACGAAGAACCCATTCAATTTCAAACACATGAATGTATCACAATTAAAAGTATATCTGGACGGTCAGCAACAAAGTATAAAACCCTTGGAAACTAACTTTGCAGCCAATCAGTTTATAAACGCCTATGCTTCGCTCTTTATGGGGACGGGCAAATGGCAAAGAAACGAAGACAACGATATTAGCAGAGAAGATTACGCACACGGGTATTGCTTGTACGCGTTCGATTTAACACCCGATTTAGCAGAGGGCGATCATTTTAATTTGCTGAAAAGTGGAAACGTGCGAGTCGATATAAAATTTGCACAGGCCTTGGATGCTACCATTAACGTTATTGCATTTGCCGAGTTTGAAAACATACTGGAAATAGACCGATCACGCAACGTTCTTTTCGACTACAACAACTAAAGAAGAAGAAGATGGACGGCATAACGATAGAAAATTATCTGCGAAGAGATAGAAAGTGCGCTTCCATGTTTTTGGGTGTTTTCGCTAGCGACCGACTCCCGTCTACAATACATAGAAATAAGCCTAGTATCCTTGTATGTAATACAGACAGATACGGTCAGCCGGGTATACATTGGGTAGTGCTGTATATCGAAAGTCCTACATATGGGGAATTTTTTGACTCATTCGGTCGACAACCGGACATTCCATTCAGGCAATTTTTACACAGCCATTGCTCAAATTGGATATACACTAGTAAACAGATTCAGAGTATAAGTAGTAGATATTGCGGAAATTATTGTATTTTGTACGCTTTGCATAGATCTAGAGGTTATAATCTTAATGCGGTTTGCAACATGTTCTCAAGCGACACTGGACTTAACGATTTTTTATCGCATCGATTTGTTTGTGACATGTACAAATAAAAAGCTGTTGAAAATAAATGATAGATGTTCTTTCATTGCGTTTGCAGAAAAATACCTTACAAATCAAAACAGAATCTTAAAAAATCGAACATGTCTTACAGTGCCTGGCCTATAAAGTAAATTACCATTTTAAAAGAAATGAGAAGAGAATCGCTCACAAGTCAAAGAAATGAACAGAAAAAAACCTTGTACAGAATCTTAAAATCGAAACATTGCTCTTATAGTTTTAAAATAGTACGCATCTTATAGTGCATGTGGCGCCATATAAATTGTGATTCTTTAAAAGAACTGAGTTGAGAATGACTAAGCAGCTGTAGCAGCTGCTGAAAATCGAAATCCACCTCTTATAATTTTAAAATACTACGTGCCTTATAGTGTGCGACCTATAAAGCGATCTACCGTTTTAAAAGAATTGTCTGGCGAATTCCTCACAAGTTAAAACAAAAACTTGCAAATCGACACAGGCCTCTTATAATTTTAAAATAGTGCATGTCTTATAGTGAAAGAATCTTAAAAATCGAAAGAGGGTTAGGGTTAGGGTTAGGGTTAGGGTTAGGGTTAGGGTTAGGGGGAGTTGGAGGGGGAGGGGGAGGGGGAGGGGGAGGGGAGGGGCCCGCATCGCCTTCCCCAGCCCTTCCCCTTCCCTTCCCCGTCCCCGTCCCTTCAGCGTCCAATACAAAAGAACAAAAGATCAAAAGAAAGGATCAAAGACCATGATCAGTGAAGCGTGACGGTTTATAACCCACTGGGCCAAAAACATGGGTCTTTAGTGAGAGTATACATTACACATGACGTCATACAGTCACGTGACGGGCCAGAAACAGTGACGGGCCAGAAACAGTGACGGGCCACAAACAGTGGTGGGCCAGAAACAGTGACGGGCCAGAAACAGTGACGGGCCAGAAACAGTGACGGGCCAGAAAACGTGGAGGGGCTTACTGCATCGTATTTCCTCTACTAATGAATGAACGATATTTGAGTTGTAATACAACTAAGTTGATTTTGTCAAGCATAAACTTTGTATCTCAAGTGTATACATTCAGATAAGTAATTAACTGTTTATCGTAAAGAGCGATCTGAACCGTACTAAAAGACCGCATTTTGGACACCCATAAAACTAAATTTTAGAGAACTATAAAAGATGCTTGAATATCTTATTTTTATCTGTTCTTGCAGCATTCGGTTGCTTCGTAGGTCAGTATCATAATAATTATACTTCGCGTTGCTCCTAATCTCACAGTGACAGTGCTAGTCCCAAGTCTGCAGAAAAGGGAGGGTGAAGATGAAAATGGCTCATCTTTGTTATGACAACAACAAAAATCACGCTATGTTATTTGTTAGTCTTTGATCTAATATAAGGTCGAATGAATGAATGAATGAATTAATTAATTAATTAAAATTAATAATAGAAATAATTATATAAATAAATAATAGAAACAAACAACTGATTAAATAATAAAAATAAACTAGTAAGTAAATCAGTTAATTAATTAATCAGTCAATAAACAAATAAACAAGTGGTATAAATAAATGATATAAATATATAAATAATTAATATAAATAAATAACTGACTAGATAATAAAAATATATTAATAAACAAATCCAGTCAATCAATTAATTGAAATTTATGTGGCGGCTTTCTATATCCTTACTCAGCGGTAGAGAAAAAGGCTGCAGGGAGGAAATTATAAGTTCACATTCCCACACCGAATTTCAATCTTTAGTCCCCTCACAATGTAATCCCCATAACCTTCGTCCCCTTACACTCACCCATCATCACATAATTATTTTCATTCCTACTATGTCCACGCTACTGTGGGGCGAGGTGGTGTATTGGGTATGTTCGTTGACTTGCAGCCGGAGGGTTGCAGTTCGAATCCACCTCAAGCCGACGTGTAAGAAGTTTAGCAAGTCCTACACTCGCAATTAGTCAGTGGCTCGACGTGAAACTCTGATTCAGTGTCCGCGCTGTAGTCGGGAGCGCCTCTGAGTATAAACATATCTCGAAGGATCATATTACAAGTGCACATTGCATATGAGAATATACAAAAAAGTGATGTGTTCAAACAATATAAACATAATTTATTACGAGTCGGTTTGAAGACGTTTGCGGATGTGACAATTGAAATCGCGGTGGTGGTATTTGCACTGTAACGTCACTGTGTGGTAACAAAGACCATCAGCGACGCCCGCCTCCTTCATCCAGCTTGGGACTGGCACTGGCAGGGTGCAACCAGTGGCTGTGTTACATATTTATCATCGACGGCGATGATTTTAAGAAGCCATGAGCCATATTGGCCGAATTGAAATATTCGTCGGAAGTCTATATATACCATTGTTTGAATAAGTTTTAAGGGTGTCTCGGCGATTTTATACCCAGGGTTTATCCACGCAATCTGTTCAGCAGCATTTAATACAAAATCAAAATAGACCTGGCTGAATTTCTTGATATTAAACATCATCATGAAGCATGCCCTCCTGGGGCGTTGCATGATGTGGCAACAAACTCCCTCTAGAGAGCGGATGAATTGTTGCTCATCATTTTCGTAAGCTAAGTATTCCTCGGTTGAGTCGCCACTCCAACGCGAGTAGATCAGATCCAGGCAGGTTGATCATCCCGGCGTTGACTACCTCAGTCATCCGTCTTCACTTCTTTAATGTGCAGTTGTACAGAAAATGTGCAGTTCTAAATGGATCTGTGGGGCGCGGTGGTGTAGTGGTGGCGTCGTTGCCTTGAAGCCGGAAGGTTCGAGGTTCGATTCCACCGCAAGTCGCCGCGTAAGGACCTTGTGCAAGCCCTTCACTCGCAATTGCTCAGCGCTTCGGCGTGAAACTCCGATGCAGTGTCCGCTCTGCAGTCGGGAGCGCCTCTGAGTAGCGGTTGAGGGCTGGAAGTGGCGCTATAACAAGTGCGCATACAAACAAAACAAACAGCTGTAGAAGCACTTCTGTCACAAGTTCTGTGCAGTTAAAACTAGCAAAACGATCGTTGTCATCCGATTGGAAATAATTTACCATGGAGGATGGGAAGGGAAAGAAGGGGTTGTGCAGTTCTAAAAATTCCTTAAAAACAAGCCTGCCATGACCCTGGGGGTTGTTTAAGCAATAGTCCAAAGTCGGATGCAGTTTAACCCAGGACGTTTTTCTCATATTTAGCTACACAGTGTTAATGATTTGTGTCGAGCTTCTCAATTCTCCAAACGTGGAGAAAAAACTAGAAAAAGCTAAATCGAGAAATTTCTTTAAAATACCTTGAATTTTCCGACTTAAAATTTCTGACGACCTATCTTATTTTCTGATCTCCAAATTTCAGATTTCCCTATTCTGCCTTTTAAATTTGCTGTTGGACCCTTTTTTAGTCATTTGATCCAAAATTAGAAAGTTTTCTGACGTCTTTTATTCGTCTTTGGATTTTTTGATCCAAAATCAGAAAATCTTTTATTCGTCTTTCGTATAATTATTTTTTAACGAAACATCTCAGAAAATGTGTCGTGACAAAAAAGCTAGACCTTGACAAAAAAAAACTATAATTATGGAATATGTTACGAGTGGCAACTTCAGTTTCAGTGAATTAATAATAGTTTGACTAGACCTGACATTTTTATAGCCTCGTTATTAAAGCTTTAAGGGTGTCTAAATAGGGACCATAATTATTGCTCCATTAAACGGTGCTGTACGCTAAAACGCATCCAGTCTGAGCGCATCTTATCTGTCAAATCTGAGTACATTATTATATGCGTATTATAAATTAAAATTGTGACTATATTATATGGTATTCAGAAATACATATTATTAATTGGTGACGATTTGCAAAATAAATAAATCGTGATCTTTAATTTTCACGTTTCATCAACCGCTTGATTTTTTTCACCCCACGCTCGCACCTCCATCATAGGAAGTCGTGCTTTCTCTGTATAATTATAGTATGACTTCCCTTTAGGTCACTCTCTGAGACATTCTGTGAACATTTGAAAACGACTTTTTTGGCGCAGATGGAGTCTGGAGCACTCTGAATTGTTTCCTTGAAGAGGTGACATAGAGCCGCTTAAGGGGTCATTGCATAATTACGTAACGCCGAAAATGACCGTTTTCGACCCACCCACCCTATAACGCTTCGTAACGTTGCCCTCGACCCACCCACCCACCCTCCCCAGCGTTACGTAACGATTGTTACGAAAAATCACTTGAGATTTAGGTCTATTATTGGCTTACATGTATGTGAGCGTGCAATTATAATTCGGTTTTTCATAGTGAATTTAATATTATAGCCTAGTAGGCCTATGTGAATCATAGACTAATTTGACAGTAGACTAGCTTAAAATATGTTTTTATTTATATAAAAAGCAGTCATGCGTGAACTGCGATTAACCTAAGTTTTACCGCTAGACTAAAATTTTACACTATTGAAAAGTTTCACGGACTAGGCCTAAAAGGCTCATTAACAATTAATCAAAATTAGGATGAACTACTTATTTGCTTAGTTTGGGCACTTCGATAATAATATTATTAATAGAAATATTGCCGAGATTTGGTGACCATTAACCTAACTTTAAATTTTGAGATCGTGTCCACTAAGTAAAACATGCTTCAAAGTGGTTCTTCGATGTCAAGAATTCAAGGAGAATTAGACCTACTACGTTGTTCCGTTGGTAAAACTATCACAGATCCAAACAATTCGAACAGCGGTTTCCGGTTTGCACAATGGGAGAACAGAATTGACCTGGCATGTAACTGATGTCTACTGCTGGATCTTATACAGATAAATAGACCTACTTCGGTTAAGTTTTAAACCAATGTCACGAAGTTTAAACTAGATAACATCATGTCTGATGTGTCATTAAATGGTAATTTAATATTCATTATTAATTTTTTTCATGGCGTTACGTAAATAAATAAATAAATAAATTTAAATTTTTAACGCGCGCAAGGTCACACCGAAATGTGAATCTGAGGGGCGAAACGTTCAGCTCCCCCCACCCACCCACCCACGTAACGCTTCGTAACGTTTTCACTCACCCCACCCACCCACCCTCGAGCGTTACGTAATTATGCAATGACCCCTAATAAGGTTCAAAGCTATAAGTGGGTATAGTTGGGGAGCTTGAAAAAACCTCTCCTAACAGTTCTAACTATATATAGAGCTGAAATCATGTCCATTTTAGATCATGGTGACGTTGCTTGTTCCGAGGCTAAAATATTATGATTGATGGATCCAATTTGACCAGGGTCTATGACAACAGAGGCCGTTACCCTGGACAGAAATTTGCTCGGCATATTACAGCACTTATGAGCTTTCTTCTTTCGAAGCTTTTTTTATTAATAATATTATATATGATTATAAATTGAAAGCCTACTTATTTTGAGAAAGAACAGCTTTAACGAGGTGTGCATAGGGACTGGTCAACGTTTACTACAGAGTAGGCTTTGATATTGGTGAAATATATATAAACTTTTAATTGTGAGAAAAAGGTAGGTTGGGCGTAATGAATCAAGCTTAGATAAGGGGCATTGGGTAAGATGCGACAAGGTTGCAAGGTTTCCAAGGTATTTCTACATAATCAACACCAATATAGCGAGGTATGTTTATGATTTACGACTTTTTCTTATGAATGCCACAATTAAGGACGACGAAAGAGGAGGAACAAAATGTCAGCTCTAACGACGCGCTCGAAGACTAGAGTGCCGCACCGCAAAATTAAAAATTATCGTCAACATTGAGGAATCGGGATAAAGAATCGAGTTAAAGAAGCCGAACAAAGAACGCAAGTGTAATATATTCGACGATATGGTGGTAAAGCAATTGTGATTTCAGTGCGGATAGGCCATACTATCTCTTTCGGGAAAATGTTTCCAAATGGCTTCAAGTAAGGATTAAATATCATAATATATGATTATATATTAATATAATATATTAATATATGTACATATTAATGTCGTCTAAAATAAATCGACCAAAATCGTTTTTGCTATTACGATGGAGGTTTTGTTAAAATATTTGCTTAAAGAAGAATGGATGGATGGATGGATCCAGATTTGACGAGGTCCTACATGTATGACAACGGAGGCCGTTTTTCTTTGCAACATTGTTTTGGGCATATTGCAGCACTTCTTTATTATTCGCAAAATAACGCTAAAAAACTGGACCCTACTTCGTACACCTCTAAAACGTGAGAAATGCAGCTATGTATAAGCGCAGCTTCGACCTATAAACATTTTTTAGGTTGAAATGCCATAAAAAGCTTTGTTAGAGAAATTAAACGCGAATTAACCTGTTGATATCCATGCATACAAACATATATTTGCCTTATAAGCAAACATCATGATACACCTGCTATCGAATGCGATGGCATGGTTTTTACCAAAGCAGTGTGTTAAAATAAAGAAAAATATAAGCAAGTAACAGGAGAAACAGATGACTAACACAGGACAGGGAGAACCGAAGAACAAGGACAAATAACCAACAACAATTATCCTGTGAGACGAGGAAAAGCGTATAGGAAGAAAAGACACCAAAAGAGAAAACGATAGACCATACTAGTACTACCAAGGGCAGCGAAGGTAAAAGTCAAGCACCGTCGTTAAACCAAGACACTTTAAGACGGCAACGACCTCTATTGTCGCAAGCTGTCGATGGGATATTGATTTTTCATTCCTCCTCCTTGAACACCTCTCAAACGGTCTAAACTATTATGTTATAAACTTATCGCAAATCTTTTTAACACAATAACTCTTCGTGTTGTAACTTTAGCAAATGAACATAGTATTATTAATAGTGTGTGTAGTTTAAGTTTAACGTCACTAATTGTAATTGTAATTGTAGTTGAACATTTATATAGCGCCGCTCACAGATTCAGTGGCGCTCCCGACCCAAGCTAGTGCTCCCGCTAACAAATAGTATAGTCTTCAGGCGTTTACGAAACAGGGTGGTAACAACGACCATTAGCGACGCCCTCCTCCTTTATCCAGACTTAGGACTGGCACTGGCAGAGCGCGACCAGTGGCGGAGTTGAACCTAGTATAGATATCTAACCAACTGTGGTCAATGCGACCGTATCCCATTTAGCGCGTTGTACGATATTAGATGTGAAATGTTCCAGCTACACCGAATGCTACCAGCTCTCCTCGCCCCCCACCCAACACACACCTCGCTTCGCAGGAACCGGGTGAGGTCAGGGTATTATTCTGGAGGGGAAATTTTCCCCCATGAAACGCAGATATTCATCTTAAACGTTGTACCTAGACAGAGGGCCATCAGAACGACCCAGTGGAGGGGGTGGAGGGGATGGGGAGCGGGCGATTGAGGAGCCTGCGGTCAGGGTCGGGAAGTAAGGAATTGGCCGGGAGCGGGGCGAATCCTAAATTCCCCTGGCAATAATGTGGAATCAATGTGTGATAATGAAGATCGTTATCCTAATTTCTCCAAACATGGAACTTGCAATTTCATGGTGCGACGAGTGACGGGTTTATATTTTCTGTCTTTTTCGTTTTCCTGCGTCATTGTTTTAATGTTTTCGACGCTCAATGAATGAATAAATGAATGAATGAATGAATGAATAAATATATGATTCAGTTTAGCGACAACAAAGCTCATTACTGTCACCCTCTTACTTTCTCCAGACATGGGTTTGGCACTTTCCAGGGTGCAAACAGTGACGGGGTTTTTCTTTTGTGTGTTTTGCGTCATTGCAAATTGTGGAAGGGTTTTTTTTTCAATTCACACGAGATGTTTATTATTTATCAGCAGTTTAACGACATCTTATTGCTACAAAGGCTGTTCTTCTCCAGAGATCTTTCTGCTGTGTTGTTCGTACCACCTGTTCCATCGACAGTCCCGTCCACTCCATCACGTCATCCATCCACATTCTTCTTGGTCTTCCTCTTCCTCTTGATCCTTCCGTCTCCCCGGTTATTATATCTTTTTCAAGGCAGTTTGTTGTTTTCCTCATTATATGACCGAAATACTGTAATTTCCTTTTAACTATTGCACTCCAGAGTTGTTCTCCACCCACTTCTCTCAGTACCTCCTCGTTCCTCTTCTTTGCAGTCCAAGGTATTCTCAGTATTCTTCTATACGATGTTGTTTCAAATGACTTTATTCTTTTTTGTTAACTTTTCCTGTATGTCCAAGCTTCTGCACCGTATGTTGCTATTGGCCAAATCAGTGTTTTCAACAATCTTAGCTTAGTCGGAGTAGTTATTCCTTCATTTTTCCATATTGTGCTCATTCCAGATAGTACCTTTTTCGCCAAACCCACGCGTGTCCTTATATCCTCTTCACTTCCTCCCTCCGCAGTGATTGTAGCCCCCAAGTATTGTAAATGGTCTCAGTGGCGGCGCCAGGGGGGCTGGAGGGGGCTAAGCCCCCCCTAAATGCGGCTCAGCCCCCCCAAAGCAAAATGCGGAAAATGTCTATAACGGCTTATTTCGTAATACGAAAACTAGACAATGATCAAAGGCATCGAAATCTATTTGAGAATGAAGTTACCGACTTCATTTCTTGGCCTCAGTCTATGAAAGCGGGTGACAAGTTTGCACCATTACCTTTTGACCATACGACCGGACAGGGTTGTCGAAATTGTCGAAGAAACATCATGGCTCTTAGACACCTCGTTTCAGATTGAAACCGTTTTATAAGTATTAGACGTATAGAAATATCGACATTGCATAGTCCTTCAAAAAGTGGTGCAATGTTGTATTTTCTCTTGATTTTTCGCATATTTCACAAAATTAATCATCGTCACAAAAGAATGTTTAGGGTTTTCTCCCTCCTGCAATCAACTATATAATCATAGCGTAGATGCTTGCGCCAGTGGCGTCGTCAGAGGGCTAGGGGTTATAGCCTCTAAATGCGGCTCAGCCCCCCAAAGCAAAAAGCAGAAAATATCCATTACGGCTTATTTCGTAATAAGAAAGCTAGACAATGGTCAATGGCATCGAAATCAACTATATATACAATATTTTATATATATATATATATATTAAGTTGTATAGGTCATTTAATTCGTTGCATAGCAAATGCTACAAATTTAGTGAACCAGTTTTGTTGCATTTAGTAGCTGCCTACTGTAAACCGTTTCTTCTTTATGGAATGTAAGCTGTCAGCTCTACCAAAAGTGTGCTGATCTATTTAGAGTACACTTACAGCTCTGCAGTATGTAAAAATTTTTAAAGTCTCTCACAGTATTGTTGCATCTGTACTGCACATCATGCATGAAAATAATATTACAGACTGCAGGTTATCCAGAAGATTGCGTTTTAACCAGAAATGCCTTTGAGACAACAATGTAGTTGTCAGACTTGCGTGATGTTTCTCTTACACACCTCAAATGTGTGCGCTCTTGTTATTTTCGGTATAATAATTATTATATTCTTGTTGTGTATACCACCACTGTCTGGGAATGTAGGCCTACGTTTGATATAATGGTCAACTAAGACGTCCTATGCTATTAGCATATACATGTAAAACATTTGGGTTTAGATAATTATGTGTATATATATACCTAAAATAATTGTGTGCATATATCTAAGCATGCATATTTTTGTATTAAGGAAACTTAAACTGTTTTCTGTCATTAGTAATATGCAGGCAGATACTCATAATAGTGTCCTGTGAATGTTGTTGGACACCTTTTATTGTGGTTTATTTTTATTTGTGATTATTTTAATTGAATGTCCAGGGTAAGGGTCTCTGTTGTCATAGACCCTGGTCAAATCGGAGTATTGTGATTACTTTTTTATTGTAAAATTTCTAAGTATTAATACTGTGTTGGACACCTTTATTGTGATAAATTGGAACTCGAATCCGTGTCCATGGTCGACTTTTCATACGATAATACTGAATTATACACCATTTTATTGTAAAATTTCTGGATTATAGCACTATGTTGGACACCTTAATTTATTGTTAAAAATTGGAACTCGAGTCTGTGTCCATGGTCGAATTTTTATACGATCATACTGAATTGCACACCATTGTATTGTGGAATTTCTTATTATTAATGCGCTGTTGGACACCTTTATTGTGATTTATTTTTATTTGTGATTATTTCAATTGAATGTCCATGGTAACGGTCTCTGTTGTCATAGACCCTAGTCAAATCGGATCCATCCATTATTGTGATTACTTTTTTATTGTAAAATTTCTGAGTAATAATACTGTGTTGGACACCTTTATTGTGACAACTTGGAACTGGAGTCCGTGTCCGTGTCCATGGTCGACTTTTTATACGATAATACTGAAATGCACACCATTTTATTGTAAAATGTATGAATATTAATACTGTGTTGGACACCTTTATTGTAATAACTTGGAAATCGAATCCGTGTCCATGGTCGACTTTTTATACGATAATACTGAAATGCACACCATTTTATTGTAAAATGTATGAATATTAATTCTGTGTTGGACACCTTTATTGTAATAACTTGGAACTCGAGTCCGTGTCCGTGTCCATGGTCGACTTTTTATACGATAATACTGAATTGCACACCATTTTATTGTATAATTGCTGTATATTAATGCTGTTTTGGACACCTTTTATTGTGACAACTTGGATCTCGAGTCTGTGTCCATGGTTGCCTTTTTATACGATAATACTGAATTGCACACCATTGTATTGTGGAATTTCTGAATATTAATTCTGTGTCGGACACCTTTTATCGTGATAACTTAGAACTCTAGTCAACGTGGTTTTTGAGTGCTTGCATATCGGTATGTCAAAGACATTAGGGACTTTACATTACCTCACTGTCTGAACCACCTAGCTACTCGGGCTGCTGCGTGCACACGCAGTGTATATACTATATCGCCTTTGCTCAGCTCGGTCACCAACTCGGCTCAGATGGGTATGGATGGATGGATCCGATTTGACCAGGGTCTATGACAACAGAGGCCGTTACCCTGGGCAGAAATTTGCTCGGCATATTACAGCACTTAAGAGCTTTCTTCTTTCGAAGTTTTAGGAACAAACAGCGCAGGCACGGCATAGACTTTACGCGGACGCGTTTGGGGACCTCCCATTCTCTTTTGCTACCTTAGTTGGACACCTTTGTTTTTGATAATTCAAAACTTAATCTAGGATTGCGGCGGAATACACCAATGAACGCTATAAGACAACGTACAATAATATTATGTTAACACTTGATGAACAATGATATTGTTATGACAACGTTATAATATTTTTATGGTTAATTTGGACGTCATAAATTCATTGTTACTACACTGTATAAGCTGTAAATTGTCGTCAACGGCCTTTGATGTCATACGACGACGTTAAACTTTGGTTAAATAAAATACACCAAAAATCAAAAACCTCAACAATTATTGCTGATTTCGTTTAAATAACCCACTCAATCTCCAACTACATCTTGCAATGTGGAGCGCGTTTGTGCCAGTGCACAATTTCTTGTAAAACCTTTGGTCGGTATGTGCTTCGTTCATGCATTCGGCACTCGCAGTTTCGCGCGATTGCAATATGACCGCCCTGTGAAAAAATGTTCTAGTTGCGTCTCTGGGAGGAAGGAAGGCTTGGGGCTTCAGCCCCCCCAAACCTGAAATCCTGGCGCCGCCACTGAATGGTCTATTTGCTGCAACCTGTTTCCTCCTATGTGAATGTTCAGACTAATGTTTAATGACTACGTAGAGAAATAAAACTCGTGCGTTATGATTGCCATTCTATGTACTCCAGCGTTTATGAACTTGTTAATTTTCCAGTGGTCGCCTGGATTCTTCAGAAATTTGCAAAGATGTACAAATATAAATATCATCAATTTCGACGCTATCCTCAACACTATACAGTAAAATGTGGTGCACGGTGGGTGATGTTCGTTGCCTTGCAACCGGAGAATTGTGGGTTCGAATCCACCTCAAGTCACCGCGTAGAGACCTCGGGCAAGTTCTTCACTCGCAATTGCTCAGCGCTTCGTCGTGAAACTCCGAGACAGTGTCCGCGCTGTATTCGGGAGCGCTTCTGAGTGAATATATCAGAGGGGGCGTTATAACAGGTTGACAAACATACCTGCAGTGGTAAATTAAAACAAAATAGACTTCTTTTTAGACGGTTTAAATTGTCTTCTCTGTACTACCGTATGCCAATCTCAATTGTGAAGAAATTATTGCATATCTTTGTTATGACAACTAAGAAAAAAATCAACCATTGTTTGTTGTAAGTCTTTGCTCTATTCTAAGGTCGATCGATGAACGAACGAATGAATTAATTAATTGATTAATTGATGAATCAGTCAATCAAACAGTCAATCAATCTATCGTTATCCTATTCAATCAATCGATCAATCATTCAATCATTCAATGAATTGATCGATAAATCAATCAGTCATTAGTTAACTCCAATCAATCAATCCATCAATCATTCAATCAATCGCTCAATAAATCGGATTTTAACTTCTTTCCCTCATCATTTCCGTAGCCTTCGTTCCCATGCACTTACCCAGCATCTCTCACATGAAGTATTTGCATTCCTACAACATCACCCGCTGCTGGTGGTTATGATCGCTGCCTCGTATCCAGAGGGTTGTAGATTCGAATCCACCTCAAGCCGCCGCGTAGGGACCTTGAGTAAGTCCTTTACTCGCAATTGCTCAGCGTGAAACTCCGATTAAGCTCCGCTCTGTATTCGGGAGCGCCTCTGAGTCGTAATCTCGACAAGTCCACATGCATACTTACATAATTAAAGTGATAAGAATAATCAAATTAACCATTTTATGAATCGGGAGTGAACTATTGAAATTGCTGGGTCCTAATTTTATATTGTTTTCGTTGAATCAGTTTAAAAGGTGTGTTCACGCATTCAAACTGGTTTTTTTTATTCACACTCTGTGTAGAGCAGCATTGAACACAAATAGAGTTTGTTGGATTACTTGATACTTAACAACGCAGTGTTATATCACAGATGATTATTGACGCAGTGTTACAGTATATCACCGATTATGGTACTATAATTTTAATTCACCTTTTTTTTCGATTTAATTTCGCCAACTTCTAGTTTGTCCAGAACCATTTTAATCGATCCAGCTTCTGCTTAGACAAGAATTTGTTCGATAAATCCCGTTTCTATTTTGTCAGTATATCTTTTTCATCAATTTTACATTGAAAATTATTCTTCATCAATCCAGCAGAATGACTGCACTAACCCTAAAACTAACCCTAACCGACCCTCACGACGCCTAACCTGAGCCCTAACCGACCCTCACGCGCTAAATCCCGCTTCTACTTCGTGAGGAAATATTTTTCATCGAATTTCTATTTCTGTGGGTCGTACACGAAACCTACATCGACACGCGGAAAATAAAAAAAAGGTGAATTAAAATTATAGTACCCAGATTATTATCGTCGCCATCCTCAATTCTTCAGGCGTTGGACGGGCACAGACAGAGTGTATACGATTCCTGTCTACACCTTTATGCATGTTCTATGTCGCCATTGCTGTCGATGTTGTGCCTCGCATATTAACTTGCTATCATCCAGGCCAGCATCATACGTCTTCTGATATTTCGCTTCATCCACATTTTCCTTCGATGGATTCTTAGCAGTGAATCTCCCCTCTGCCCATGCATGGAGGTAATAATGGTTTGGAGGAGGAGAATCCAAATTTGACGAGGGCCTCTGTTGTCATAAGCCCTCGTCAAATCTTAATCCAACATGTCATTATTAAGCAATTTCATTTATGCCATTATTTGTCGTTTTTCATTCGTGAGCAAAACAGCTGACGCTAGACACCGTTTTAACTATTAAACACCTCACTATATAAGTAAAACTATGGGAATGTCAGCATAAATGCCGCTGTGTTAATCCGAATAATCGAGTTTAACCTTTTTTTCGGCTGTCATAATTTCCCCAAAAACTGAACGATCTAACACCTTTTTAAAGCATTCACATTAATGTACATTAAAGAAGTTTAATCGGTTTCTTACTGCCTCCAGTCACTTCCAATGACGTTAGCCAATTCTTCGTCGGACATGATAGTGAACCAGCAAGAACCACACCTTATAAATGCATATACATGAAGTTATATAAAAAAAATCTTTTAAGCTTAAATTTTAATTAACTCACAACAAATCAAGTGAAACTATGGCAATGTCAGCCTAAATATTTGAGAAATATGGACTGTGACAGTGTCGTTAAACGCTGAAGACTATTATATTGCAGACTGTTCTCTTTCAGTGATAGTATCGAACCTCGGTATATGGGTTTTTAACTACAATCGTTAAACAATTATTACATGCATGCATGCAAACATACACATACACATACGTAATTGTATATATACACACGTACGCACACACACACACACACACACACACACACACACACACACACACACACACACACACACACACACACACGTGTCCTATGATGCAAATTGTCAATGTCGAAATTGTTCAACCTTTGAACATGTTTCGATTGCACTTGGCTCCACTTCAATCTTTACTATTCATAATCGTTGTTTTCCTTCGCCGTCGCTTTTTAAAACAAAGAATATTTTTAAAAAAATATTTATTTAGTGGCTGAGTCGTCGGCTCAAGCCAACCACAAGATGACGCTCAAAACTGGACGTTACGTTGCACACCTTTAAAACGGTGCTCATTTAATTATATGTATCGATGAATGCATTCCATAATCTAGTCAGCAGCCTGATCTGCAATAATATTAAGGTGACATCTGTTCGGCTTATAGCATCAACTTGTTTTGAATTATCATCAATAATTTTCAATGCATAGCGTGTATAAGAAAGGGTCGTGTTAGGACCAGAGCATCTTCAGTCATTTATAAAACGCCACAATGCAATAGCCAACCATTTATAGATGTTGCTGAGCAATTGTGAGTGAGAGGCATACTCCTGGTCACTGCTATTTAACCGTACTGAGGGTCGGGAGCGCTACTGAGCTATCATTTTGAAAAGGCTCTATAGAAATCTTCGTAAAGAATGAGTATTGAGTAATGTGGCAATCTTCGTTTGCCGTTCCTTCTGTCAACCAGAAGAAGTCCATGAACAGAGTCGTAACTCGAATGATAAAGTACAACATTTACCCGTGTGAAATCCACGAGGTACATATTTGAAAAAGAAGAGATTTATTGAGGTGTGTAAAGGACTGCTACTCTATTATAGATACATTGAGGATATGATGTGAGACTTTGTGGCCCGGGAATGACGAGACAAGTTTATGTTGGATTAAACATTAATTAGACTAGGATTAATTATATGGTAGGATAATTTGTGTTGAGGCAAGATAAGGCAATGGTAATAGGTTGCTAAAGCATCCCCCACCAATTCAAAAATACTGATAACGTGTTACTTCGCCACTGGTGACACTCTGCCAGTGCCAATCCCAAGCCTGGATCAAGGAGGAGGGAGTCACTGATGGTTTTGTTACCACACAGTGACGTTAAACTGCAAATACCACCACCACTGATCACAGGTCTGATGTACTTTAAGGTTCACCGCAATTTTAAATCATCGTCGTCGTCATCCTCCTCCTCATCCTCCTTCTCCTCCTCCTCCTCATCCTCCTCCTCGTCCTCCTCCTCCTCCTCCTCCTCCTCCTCCTCCTCATTATCATCGTCTTTATTTTATCATAATTTTATTTCATTTCAATAATTAATTTATATTGTGTCTCTTCAAGAAGTTCACTAAGAAGTTCATCTGTCAAACCACGCTGTGACAAATTTTTTAAGGAGGCTGAAAAAACACGGGCGAGGCAACCTTGGGTAAAAGACGAGTCAGGACATCAAGTAGTACCTTGAAGAGGCGCTGTATAAATTGCGATTGATTGATTGATTGATTGATTGATTGATTGATTGATCGTGCGCATTATTTGACATCAGAGCTCACATAGGTAGGTGGGAGCAAACCAGCGATTCTATTCGATGCACTGCCGTTTATGTAAGATGGAACAGAGGCAAATTTTGGCATTCGTCCAATTAGCAGTACACGGGCCTCGAATAGAGTAGTCCAAGATGCTGGTAACAAAAGGCAGGACATCAGTAACAGCAGTATCCTGTTTTCGGAACGAGAGTTGATCCAGTAGTTGATCATGAATTTTGTTAGTAACATTCACGTGCGCGGGTCATGCAGCTTGGCAGTGATGTATAATTGTGAGAGATGTTTCTATGCTTCTCATCCAGGGCTTAAAGTGTGCCGGGACGGTCATGGACGGCGTTCCGGCACTTATTTTCGAGGTAGGACGCCGTCCGATGACTTATTTGGTCAGCACTGCCGGGTCCCTGCAGTTACGCGAACGGCCGTCCATGACGACTGAATTGGTATCTTTTCCCCGAAAAAAAGGTCCTAAAAATTTTTGGCGGCTGAATCGGTATAGATTTCCCTGAAAATTTTGGCGGATGACTAAAAAAAAGGTCATCAACTTTTTTGGCGGCTGAATCGGTATATTTTTCCCTGAAAATTTTGGTGGATGCCTAAAAAAAGGTCATCAACTTTTTTGGCGGCTGAATGTGTAAAAAAGGTCTGCAGTTTTCTCGGGGACGAATAACACGAATTTTTTCCCCTGTCCCGCCAACAAGACCGAATTAAGTCTCCGTATACAATACAGCGTCCTGGCACTTCTTTTTTACACTTTAAGCACTGGGGACATTCAAGTATGAGCCGACTTAGAGCGCCTGTCAAGTCAAAGACTTGCAATTATAGCATTATTCTGATGACGTTTAAAAGGTGTTCAAGGCAAACTCTCAAACCGTTCGAAATAATTATTTTCAAGAGGCGCATGCAGTAACAGCTTGAGAAAGTTAAAATATATCAAATAAAGATTCAAGTAGACTCACACAGGCAGTAGCTTTGATTCGTTACCATCTCCTGGCTAGAAGCTTCTCACACGAAGAAACATGAAACTTGTGACTGTCTTTGTGTGTTTATGAGAATTTGTGTTAGTTACTCTGAGCGACTAAAAGTTGCATAGATTAAGAATAACCTTTTTAATTTCTTCTGAAGAGGAAATACAACCCGATTTAAATCACGGTCCTGAAACTTAAATAGCACGGATATTACACTTTAAAAAGGTGTGCGAGATCAGGCGGCATTTATGCTCCATTTATAAGCTTTACATAATATGATATGATCCTCACAGGGGAATTCATAAGATATTGTTCCATGCGTCTTAAATGAAACAAAACGTAGATATCCATTCGTTTTAAATTAAATGAAAGAAAGAGCAGATAAATGTCTGAAATATATAAGTAGCTTTCCCTGTGAGTAAAACACCTTTTTCTATAAAAATATAGTCTTATAAATAATATTACAAACAAATGTCCTCTAATATGATTTGCATTCCACTAAATTATGATAATGGCACATGAGTAAATGAATGATTGTTTAATAATAACAAATTAATTTTAAAATGAACCATAGCTGCTCTAAGGCAGTGGTTCCCAAACTTCAGTAGGCCGCGGACCGGCAATATTTTTTGGGGAAGCTCGCGGACCGCTAACTTAGGCCTAAGTGTGATGGTAAACCAAAGCGACATAAATTATAAGAAGACTAAAATATAAGGCCATTTACAATTAGCGTACATTTACATGTCCTTGAAGACTTATTTGGTTAAGATTTATTATGAGTAGACTTTGCTGTTAAACGCCATTTGTGCAAGATTCCTTTTTTTGTTTAGGTGCGCCATAAATGACAGTTGTATAATAATATTAATAATAATGACTTTTGGGATGAGTAGAGATGCAAGGAAAGATGCTTTCAATGCGCAAACACTAATCTTGGTGTTTTTTTCTCATTTTTTGCGTCTGCTGTTTTTTCAGATTTGTTTGCTTACGTTTGCTCATTTTTTCATTCAAAGACATTTATTTATACTTAAAGTTTTAAACTAAAAGTTTTATACTATGTCAGACAAATATTTAATTCTGCATCTAGCGTTTACTAGGACTAAGGTTATCGCTCACCATATAGATCGATATAAAATAAGCTCAAAACTGACTGCAGTCATTGATATTTAGAATAAATTTAAATTGCTTGAATTCGCCATCTGGCAAGTAAAAATAAGGCGCGTTGATTTATTTCAAATTTTTAAATAGCCTATATTAAGACAGAATTTGAATAAATTTTGTACAACGATTTGAATAATTTCACAATTTCAAAACAAATAAACTAATAATCATACGTTATTTTTATTTTTGACTCTTCCCCGTGGACCGGCGATCATACCTCCGCGGACCGGTGCTGGTCCGCGGACCACCACTTTGGGAACCACTGCCATGAATGACTTTATTACTTTGTCCTGAATGACGACACAATTGTCACTCTTCATTGGTCATTTTTCTTAATATTTAATTTAATCGCGGTTGAACTGGGAGCGCCTCAGAACAAATGTTTGATTGATGGATGGACCCGATTTGACCAGGGTCTATGACAACAGAGGCCGTTACACTGGACAGAAATTTGCTCGACGTATTACAGCACTAGTCTTATTAAGAGCGAAACATTACTGTGTTTGAATGAACTGTATGTTTCATTACTTGCAGGATGCTACTACACATGACCATGGTTTGATAACATTTGTTCACGGAGTTAGAGATTTGTATAAAGATTTTAAAATCATCTTTAAGGTGTTTAATTCGATCGTATAGTTGCTTTGCAAGGTAATGCATCGGCGCGTGCCAGATGTAAATAAATGCTTCTTACTCACTTATTAATAAGGAATTCTTAGTAAAAGATTTATTCACGGCCTCTCCCTACATTTGCTGCGAGAAGCGCTTCATAACTGGCCAATCATCTATTCACTCATAGCATTTATATAGCGCCCTTTCAAGAAGCTACTCAGATGCGCTCCCAGCCCAACCACAACCAAAGAGAAAAGACTTGAGAAACTTGTAGAACCCATCCGGATGACCACATGCAGAGAGCGAAGACAGTGGGTCCCACGACCGAGAAAGCACGGCGCTGCTTAATAGCCAAGCGAACCCGCCGGACCAGAAGCTCACCCATAGCCGAAGAGCGAAGTACACGACGCGCTGCAACGTCAGAGACTGGACAGCAAAGATCACGCAAGTATGAGGGAGCACAGCCAAGGACACAGCGAGAGACCACAGCGGCAATGCGGTTCGAGATCCGCTGGGACACAGGCAGCCAGTGCAGTATACTACGCGCATAATATAAGCAGAGACAGGGTCAAATTTAGGAATCCGCCCAACAAGGCGAGCAGCAGAGCGTAAGACACGATCAAGTCGTCCCAGAACCCCAAGGGGAAGACCAGCAACAGGATGATCAGATGCAATACAATACAGTGCAGCACAATACAATACAATGCAATTCAGTGGTGACTAACCGTTCTAATGGGGATTGAGATCATGGAAGAGAATTCGTCTCAAGCCATGAATTGCAATGATTTTTTTCTCGATTTCCTATTTATAAGTCATTGAGAACTATAAAAAGAGGTTGTAGGTGATATTAATTGTTTCTGATTTAACCAAAGTTTAGATCAGTAGTAGTAGTTGCAGTTTAACGTCACTGTGTGGTAGCAAAGACCATTAGCGACGCCCTCCTCCTTTATTCAGGCTACGGACTGGCACTGGCAGAGTGTAACCAGTGGCGGAGTTCAAAGTTTAGATCATTTATCGTTATTTTATTTTATTGGTAATTATATTAACAAAAGAGGTGTCTAAATGACTACTGATCGAAAAACACTCGTGCGTTCTGGTATCTACTCCATTCTAGAATACCACACTACCAGTTAAGCGAAAATTCTTCAATAATGAATTATAGACAGAGCGCTAAGCAAAGTCATGGAGGAACACTTTCTAATATCGCTTGCAAGCGTTCTGACACTCAGAAGTTCCTCATAAACAGAGTTCATGGATTAGTATCAATCATAGACTCCGAATATGGAAACAGCGGCGCAAAATAAAATGCTCATTTGACATTGACTGCCTCTTGATTCACGTTCACATGCCACAAAGCAGAACTCCTCGCCCTATACTGTGCTTACTTTGGTATCCAACATATAAACGCTTCTTTTACGGGATGATACGAGACAACAGACTAATGAAGACTACACTTGCCTATGATAGGTTGCCTAAACTATGCAAGCATGCAGATTTTGAAAGTTAATATGGCCAACACGTATGCTGGCCACTCTGACACTTAGCTTACATTGCGGTTAAGAGAGTTTTTTTAAACGTATAGGAGGTTATTAATATTATTATTGTCACTATCGTCGCTATTAGTATTATTGCTAAAGTATCAAACAAGACAAAGTCACCCTTGTCTAAAAAACCACAGTTGGAGCTATACAATGTCTACTCTGTACTACACTACCGTGCAAAAAGGGTACAATTCTCAATTCTGAATAGAGAAGGTAGTTATTAGTTAAGCACTAACAAACTTTGTATGACAGTTACATCGCAAAAGATTAGCTATCTACCAACAGGTATGTTATATGTTCTCGAATTGACTATTGCAGTTCTCTTCTCATTAGACTTTGGTCTTCCTAAAGTTCGTCTTTCACCGATTCAGTCAGTTCTCAACTCAGCTGCTAGATTGATTGCCCGCCTTCCCAAGTACTCTCACATCTCTACCTTTATGTTTGATGAACTTCATTGGCTTCCTCTACGTGCTTGCACACAGTGCAAGATCCTCACTCTGATCCTAAAGTCTAAACGGGGTCTTGCCCCAAAATCTCTGACTAATGCTTTACTACGTCCTCACTCAGCTTCCTCCCATCGTCCACTTCGTTCATCCAACGGACTTGACCTATTGGTTCCTCGGTCTAGAACTGCTATGGCTCAGTCTCGATCTTTTGTCTCTATTTGTATCTATCTCTCTGGAATGCTCTTTCTCCTTCTGTTCGCTCTGCACTTCTTTCTGTCAGTCTCTCCTCTGCTCTGTCTCTTCTCAAAACCTGCTTCTTCTCGCGGGGCCTTGCGCACTGGGAGCGCCTCTGAACGGTTCACCCTACTAGAGGCGCTTTATAAATGTTTAAATACAATACGATACAATATTATTTTACTGGTTTCTATGCTGACTATCATGAGCTTATAATGTCCGAGACAGTTGATGTCTTTGAGCTGGAATACTTATTTATAGTTAGGTGAGAAATCTAAAAGAGGTGTATAACAACAAAGGATTTATTTATGTTCCTGATGGATAAGATTTGACAAGGGTCTATGACACCAGAGGCCGTTACCATGGACAGAAATTTACTCGGCGTATTACAGCACTTATGTTCCTAGTCTGCATACATATTTTTCAGTTTTTATGAACACAGGATTCCGTATTTTATAACAGTTTTCAAATGCTTATAGATGGTGTCAGAAAGTGACTATAGTCCAGGAAGTATTTTTCAAAATGCATTATTAGCATTTGATTCCGTTGTACGTCCAGTATAAAACAGCATGGCCTGAAAAACGTTAGGATCAACAGTAAAAATACCATGAATCCATGATGACGGTCCAAGAGAAGACCAAATATCCAGATTGAAACTTATCCATTTTTAAAAGCAAATGCAACTATAGATCTGCGGCTACTTTACACGCTTGAACAGCAACTTATAACGAAACAGTACAATCCATTGCATTAGCCACATTATGAAGAGGAACGGTAAAACCTATTTAAATTTAAGAACTGGTACACGAGGCTGCCAACACGCGGCGCCATGACACCCAATGACAGCGTATGACAATGATAACAATTGTTTTGTTTGCCATGTACAGTTTAACGACAATGTTTGAAAACAGAGATGATTAGTGTCGTCCTCCTCATTTATCCAGACTTGTGACTGGCACTGTCAGGTTGCAGACATTGACAGAGTTTAAATTTGGGCTTTCCAACGTTATGGTAAACTGCAAGATGGACGAATCCGATTTGACCAGGGTCTATGACAACAGAGGCCGTTACCCTGGACAGAAATTTGCTCGGCATAATTATTGCAACACTTGAGAGCAAGTAAAACTAAGAACCATTTTTTGCAGTTCGCCATAAACTAGTCTCAATAAGTCTTATTGAGACTAGTTTATGCGAACTGCAAAAAATGGTTCTCAGAGATGTCACAAAATATACGGTTATTATTACTTATAGGTATTTATCAATGGCAAAAGAGGTGTCTAATGATTATGGAGAGAAATAACGTTCGTGCGCTATCATAGTTGTTCCATCCGCTCCAGCGTATATGAAGATGTGAGTCGTAATCCACACGCGGGTCTCCTGATAATTTCAACTTACTTGCAATTAACCCCGATATATTTCATAGATTTCGTTACCGATTTCTACAGTTTTGTCCGGTTTTAATCCATTGCAAGTAATTATTATGTTAAGACGATAGTTTTAAATGCCATAATTGAATGAAGAATTTCAGCCTCATCGCTATCAGTGTGAACCTTTCATGAAATTATACTTCGCCCCTCATTTATTCAGACTCTGGACTAAGTTTGAGTTTGAAATTGATTGCTTCTAGGTTATGTCTTCCGCTATCTTCTGTATTTAGATGCAATTCTAAATACATCACACACTTTTTTTTATTTAACCAAAGTTTAACGTCGTCGTATGACATCAAAGGCCGTTGACAACAATTTACAGCTTACACAGTGTAGTAACAATGACTTCATGGCATCCAAAATACACCATAATTATAACGTTGTCATAACAATATCATTGTTCATTGTCTTAGCCTTAACATAATATTATTGTTCATTGTCTTTAGTGTTCATTGTTTAACAGCAGAATGGTTAACAATTAATAACATTATCTGTAAGCTTACAATTTATGCCAAATATTTTGCAAGGGCACATTCATTAATATTCTGCAGTAATTGTCATATGCAAGAAATTTCACAAACTGTTCTTGATTACTATTCTTAAAACAAATTGATTCATAGCTTCTACATTTCAGTAAGAGAAATTCTTAAACAGTTTAGCATGAAATATAATTTTGCTTTAACAAGAGCAAAACCGTCAAACAATATTCCAACACAATCAAATTACAATGGCATGACATTCAATATAAACAACAACAAAACACATTTATAATCAGTTTCTGAATACATTGTCACATGAAAGAAATATATTTTTTTTATCTTATTTTATTATACTATGCAATTTTGCTTCAAAATTCAATCTATTGATTTCTGAGTAGTAATCACGAAGGGCTATAAAACAAGTGCACATAGCCTACATAATTAAATAGATAACAAAAATAATTAAGCAAAAATAGGCCTATTAGGAAACTGTTTAAAAGCGATCATGGTAGCTAACTATTGAATGGATGGATCCAGATTTGACGAAGGACTATGACTACTCTACGCTGATAAGGGAGTCCTCTTAGTTCCTTTTCTCATACTACTACCATGAAGAATCGAGCATTTTCTGTGGTTGGCCCGTTGGTCTGGAATGACCTTCATTTTGAGCTACACCTACACCTTGGACTCTACCAGGATCCTTCCTTACTAAACTTTAAACTGTTCTTTTTGGGCGCGCTGGAGTCGGAAGCGCCTCTGAGTAGTTTTTTCTTGAAGGAGCGCTATATAAATATAATTGTCCGAATGGATGAATGAATGAATATACTTATGATGATGATACGCGAGGCACACTATCGACAGCAATGGCGACATAAAACATGTGAACCTGGCAAAAGATGTAAACGGTGATAGTATGCACTTTGACTGTGCCAGTTCTACGCCTGGAGAAATGAGGAGGGCGACAATAATCATCTGTGATATCACACTGTGTTCTTAAACATTATGCGATCCAACAAACTCTATTTGTACCCAATACTGCTGTACAGAAAATGTGAATATGAATGGAGTATAAATGAGCAAAGACACCTTTAAAATCATTCCATCTGTGCTATATATACTAATGACCCATTGGTTTTCATTGTGTTTTGTAGAGTCATGTTGGATCATCTGGGAATGTAATCGCAGACACTAAAGCAAAGAAAAGGACAATAAACAATCTATATAAATAAAAATGTAAAACGTTAGTTTTTGTGGTCTCAGAACTCGATAAGTTCTTCACCGATTCTTTTCAAATTTTTTGCAAACCGTTCCATTCGGACATAAGCGTGTTGTTATAATGCCTTTTGGGGAAAAGCGCAATCTTTTCGACCAAAAAACACAACTTTAAATTCCAATCCGATTTCAACTTTCACGCAATCCGCCATTTTATTTATTTCTTCAGAGCGTAGTGCTGTTCATCACTCGCATTTAGTTTCGTATTATTAGTTTTTTTTTATCTAATTCTTTCTTTCTTTTTAAAATTTTCGCAAACCGTTCAATTCGATATCAAGCAATGAAATATTAGTTTCGTGTCTATTTATTTCCTTTTCACACAAAAATACGAGCGGGTTCAAACCAAAAAACACAATTTTTCACCCGAGTGCGGCCGTTTTCACCAACAATTTTCATTCGTATCCGTCCACAATTTTGCGATTATAGCGCCATCTTTTGCACGTTCCATTCGAAGGCGCGCGTACACAATTCAAATCCCTTTCAAATAAACGGTTTCTTCTTTCAAAGAGCCTTCACCGATTGCTTTCAGAGTGGGCTTCATTCGAATAGCGTGATCCTTCTTCACCGATTACTTTCAAAAATTACATACGAGCGGGTTTGTAGGCCTATATGCTTTTTGGCAAAAAACGCAATGCACTAAATCTTAACTCACACAACCTTGCATTCGTTGCGCGCGTTTTTATATCGCCATTTCTCACACACCTAAACCAGCATTAAGTCGCAGATTACACCGGAGATATTTAAATTTTAATTCATTCAAGCGGACGGGATGGAGGGAGGGAGGAACGGACGGACGGACGGACGATGGGAGGGACGGAGGGAGGGGGACGGAGGGAAGGAGGGAGGGGAAGGGAGGTAGGGAGGGATGGACGGTCTTTTCAGCCACAGCAACGCGTGGCCGGGTACAGCTAGTAAATAATAAAGACATTGAAAATTGCATGATTTAATTCCTCTTGTTATTGCCCACTGGGATGTACGCCGCCTAAGAGCAAATAATATTATGTATCAGCTAAGAATTTATCCGGACATTATAATCTCCAAGAAACATTTTTAAGAGAAAAATCAAACACCGAAATTTGATAATTATAATGCTATTAGAAAAGATAATCCTAAACACAGTCGGGGAGGCCTGAACACCCTAATTAAAACGGAATTAGTTTTACAGTATTGGACATTGATCATATTGAAAATGTCGAAATTTCAGGCATACAAATTAAGACTGAAATTGGTCATTTACAAGTTATAAGCACACACACACACATATATATATATATATATATATATATATATATATATATATATATATATATATATATATATATATATACTCCTATACATATATATATATATATATATATATATATATATATATATATAAAATTAGAAACTGATGTTGAGATTGAAAAAATCTTTCCACTAGGAAACTTGAATGCTCATGACAAAAGCTGGAGGAAAAAGTGGGGCGCGGTGGTGCAATGGCGGCGTCGTTGCCTTCAAGCCGGAAGGTTCGAGGTTTGAATCCACTTAAAGTCACCGCGTAGGGGTTAAGCTCCTATACAGTGTCCGCACTGCATTTGTGAGCGCCTCTGAGTAGGGTGCTGAAGGGGCGCTATAATAAGTGCACATACTCTGGATTTAAATGCGAAGACACCTTTATAAATTATTCAACCAATGCTATATAAATTCAGGACCCAATATATTCAATAGTCATGTCCGATAAACGTTACTAAATAAATATAATGTATACAGCCAAACTATGATTATTTCAGATGGGTACGCCCTGAAAGGAAATTCACTGGCACTTATCACACAACAGCAGAGACTATGCGAGATCATTGGTCAAATTACTATTCTGTGAAAAAAATTCTATTTTCAAAAGAACTGAACATGTCTTTGCAATGATTGAATGAACGAAACAAATGAACGAATGAATGATTGAATTTATGAATTAATGAATGAACGAACGAACGAACGAATGAGCGAATGAATGAATGGATGAATGAATGAATGAATGAATGAATTAATTAATTAATTAATTAATGGATGAATGAATGAATGAATGAATGAATGGATGAATGAATGAATGAATGAACGAACGAATGAGCGAATGAATGAATGAATGAATGATTGGATGAATAATGAATGAATGAATGAATGATTGAATGAATTGATTGATTGTATTAAATGTATGAACGGATGAAATGATCATATTCACTTCAAAGTCACTTTCTTAGCTTCCTAAAGCAACGCACAAAACTATGCACGAATGAAATCAGCAAATTTTACTGAGTTTTATGAGGCAAGATTGGATTTTTACAACACAGACCGTTGCGGTCTGCAAAAATTTGGTTTTGCATCAGCCTAATAATGTCGTGAGAGTTTTTGAAAGGAAACCTTTCGCGACAACCTGACAACCGAAGCAGAATAATAATTATTATACTGGTGGAAATTGAGCTTGTGCGTGTTAATAGGACGCTCGTTTGGGACATCAAACCTTACTCTAGACCTTAATCCCTCCACGTGCTGTGCGCACATTTGGCGATACAGATGGACCCCAAAACCAAAGATAAAATTTTGAAAAAATTTTGCTATTTAAATTGTAGTTGATTACTGAAAAAGAGGTGTATAACTGAAAATATGCTAAGTTGCGTTCTAATCACTACAGTATATCTGTGAGACATTTTTGGACCGGGAATGCCAAGAGAAGCTTAGGTTGGATTAAAACATTAATTAGGCTAGGAATAGACGCATAATTATATGGTAGGCTAATTTGTGTTGAAGTAAAATGAGGCATCGATATTATAGGTTGCTAAAACATCCCCCCACCAATTAACACCAGTAGACCATTGGCGAGGCATGCTTATGACTCATGACTTTTCCTATGAAACATCGTGCCACCAGGCTTCAAGATGGCGCATTGCATGACGGGAATTTAAGGCGACGAAAGAACATGAACAAAATGTCCGTTTTAACGACTTCGGTGGACGATAGAGGACCACACGAACAAATAATGATCATTACGGAGTTAAAGATTCCAATGAATGACGCCCCGAACAAGTAATAGTAGTATTTGCAGTTTAATGTCACTGTGTGGTAACAAAGACCATTAGCGACCCCTCCTCCTTTATCCAGGCTTGGGACTGGCACTGGCAGAGTGCGACCAGTGGCGGAGTTCCCGGAACAAAAAAGATGGTATATATATATATATATAAATTATATATTATGTTTCAACACCTTTTACAAGTTGTCAACGAAAATATATATAAATACGTGTATTGCGTTAAATTATTAGTTTCGCCGTAAGCCTGTAATTTAAGGTTAGGGTTAGTGTTAAGGCTATGGCTAGCCTTTAATAATTAAACTTTGCCTTGGTATCGAAGAGTTGCATAACCTTTGTGATGGATGGATCCGATTTGGCCAGGGTCTATGATAACAGAGGCCGTTACCCTGGACAGAAATTTGCTCGGCATATTACAGAACTTAAGAGCAAGATACTAGACCAGTATAGCTCCGTATAGCATTTATAAAAGTGCTGTAATATGCCAAGCAAATTTATGTTGAGAGAATCTCTCGCTGTCGTGAAATCTGGATCCAGCCAATAATATCGATCGGTATAATGTTTCGGACATTGTTACCCATTTTTAAGCACAAGCTAAACTTTGAAACGAGGCAATTATACAACGGAATCATAAAAGTGATACAAACAGAAACTGTTAATATTGATTAATTTATTTATTTATTTCATAAATTTTATATAGCGCCTCTTCAGGGTAGGCTGCTCAGAAGCGCTCCCGGCCCAAACTCGGCTAAATAAGAAGTTTTGAGGTTCCTATGGAACAGTGTGGAGTGACCACTACGGGAGTTAAGCGCAATATAACAGGGAGACCATTCCAGGTTGTCGGACCAGCAACAGAGAATGAACGACGCTGTCGGATAGCAGTCCGTGAGCGGGAACCAGAAGCTCAGCTTGGTTCGCCGATCGAAGGGTCGATCGACGCTTAATTTCCAAGGTGGGACAGCATAGTTCTCGAAGATACGGTGGAGCTAGTCTCTCAGTGCACCGCCTAACCCTGTATGCAATCCGCTGTGGAGAAGAGGGCCAATATAGTCTTGGTAGGGTTCAGTCGCAAACGTTTATATCGTAAAACAGTTGAATGATAAACAAAAATTGCTCTACCAGCAAAATTCACATTGTACAAATTGCTACCCTTCTAACTTGGTGAGAACGGGTTTCAGACAGATACTGTTCACTGTGTACAGGGTTGCCATGTTTCGGGAAAAAGGTTAGCAATGGAACCACGTCAGAAAGTAGCAGAAAAGTCATTGAATTGGATGTTAAACGAAAACATAACTAATTTTTACAATTAGATTCATTTGAAGGATTCATGCAGGACTGACGAAAAATAATTACACTGTCCCAGGCGAAAAATTTATAGCGCTGAAGCAATAGACATATGTGAAAGTCTGAGATTGTTTACACGCCTAGGCTACTGCCATGAGACACGACTTCGAATCATTTGCTGACCTTTTTGATTTATTATTCAGTTTCATAGGCCTATCGCTAATTGACTACGTAAAATTGCGAGGCAGAATTTTCCTAGAAGATGAAAATATACAACATTAAACAGTGGGATCATTTCGAATTGCAAACTATTGCTCAGATTATGATACATATTCGGTGAAAAATTCGCTTTAAAAGGTGTGTCAATGTAACTGCTTTTTTAGGACAGTGTGTGGCGATTTTCTGTAACTTATTTATTTTTACTGGCAATTTGGTATAACGTGCCTTCAAGGTAACCTACTCAGGAGCGCTCTAAGTCCAAGCCCGGTCGAATAAGAAGAGAAAGAAATGAGGCAGAAAGATCAAAAGGTATTTGACGAAGGATTAACAGGTCGCAGGGCCAGCCACGGAGATAGCACGGCGCTACCTGATTGCAGTCCGTGAGTGTGGAACAATAAGTTCCGCTTGTGCAGCTGCGGAATTCAGGAGGCAGATAAAACTATATATTGTTGAAAAGCGATTACCGTTAGTACAACTTAGTAGTATTAATACCAGTTCATCGTCACATGCACGTGACAACAAAGATCATGATGATTTTATTAATTTTATTTCGCTTTTCATGTTGAAAGTCAGTGGAGCAGGCTGTAATAACAACCTCAAAGACTTTTAAAAATCGAAATCTTCAACAATAATTATGTCCAATAAATAATAAATATAAATAAAATCGTTGTATCGCATCTGCCTCTAACAAATATAGGCTACGACCTGCCAAGAGGAGTTCTCCATTACTCGATATCTTCCATCGTGCTGCAGACTTGACTTCATGAAAATGCTTGGCCGATCAGGAGCGTTCCAGCACTTAGGCCATTAGTGTTAAGCTACCGAATCTGCTGTAGTCGACCTGCGTGTCGTGCGAAGCTGGCCGTATTTCTTATAACTTGTATCTGTAATCGTTCTGCGGTCTGTCAGATTGAATGTTAATAAACTAAGATTATTATTCTCTTTGTCTGTGTCTCTGTCTATGTATATGTGTGTCTTTGTGTCCTTGTGAGTGTGTCTGTGTGTTTGGGTGTGTGAGCGTGCGTGCCTGGGTGTGTGTGTGTGTCTGTCTGTCTGTCGCCGCCAAATAGTTCAGCTTGTTTTTTGGCTAATTTGCAGACGAACGTATTTTTTCATATTTCTTTCTGGCTATAAAATTATATACACTTTGTTTGATTGCATCTATATAGTTTGGAAATTTTCTTTTGAAGGGTGTGTAAACTATATGCGCCTTTGAGAACATTCATGCATTCATTCATTCATTCATCCCTTCCTTCATTCATTCATTCATTCATTCATTCATTCATTCATTCTTTCATTCATTCATTATTTCTTTCTTTCTTTCATGCATTCATTCATTCATTCATCATTTCATATTTTAATAAACTAATTAATTCACTCTCTCACTTAACCCTCGGGCTACCAAGGGGGGGTAGTTGCCATCCCCCCTAGGTTTTTCCCAAATCAAACTTGTTCCGTTTGGAATATAAATTTGACGTGTTAGGTAGCTGTATAGGGTTCACTGGCACACATTTTGAGCTAAAAATGTTTATGATATACCATACCATTCAAAAGTTATACCAGATATACCCAAGGTACCAGAGGGGGTGGATACCACCGCCTTAGATTGTCGACTATAACTTTTGCGTCTTTTAATATGAAGAGACACACATTGTACCATTCTATAGAGGGAATGTGGGGCTACATTTCCGTGCTAACCGGAAGTGCTCAAAATCAATTAAAATGTATATAAAGGTGTTTTATTTTCATAAAATTGTCACGTTTTTTCTATTATAACTTATTCATAATTTATTTTTAAATAGATATAAATTATGCCATTCTGTAGAGGGCATTTAGGGCTATTTTCTAATACTAAATAATTTGTCTTTTGATGACCAGAATTGCTCAAAATAAGTTAAAATGTGTGAAAAAAAATTTTTTTGCAACCCAAGCCGATATGTCTGCGTAAATGTTTTTCAGCAGCTGTAACATGTTTTGTTTTGTTTTGATTGAACATAAAACAGACTTATTACTAGTTTTTATAGATGAACATTGGACTTTATTATATGCAAACTATTTTTTATATATAAATAATGTTAAAAACACACATAATCTAATATATTCCCTATGCGCAAGTATACGTTTTGTGGAATCGACGGGTACCATGGTAAAAAATTCATAATTTCGAGGTGCATTCATATTTTCTAAACCTAAATATACCATTTTGTGCAGAAATGAATGCTGAATCCAATGGTGTATTACAAGTTATGTTATCTCAAACCAAATCCAAAATCCATGGGAGTGGTAACCACCACTCCTTGGTAGTCCGTGTTACAAAAAGCTTGGTAGCCTGAGGGTTAAATGCACTTTACACCTCTTCAAGGAACTGTATGCAGAGGTATTATATTATGGTCAGAGAGCGATTCATATCTTACGGGAGGTCATTACATACCGCCGGTCAACCACAGAGAAAACATTCCTTTGTTTCATGGAGTAAACGGGTCTGAGCGCACTCTCGTATACTATATATGAGTATATAAGGGTATAAGGTTAAACTATACTACAAATAAGAATGTTGAGTAATGTTCATCTTCACGTGAGCCAAAAATGCGGATATATGCGCTTGAATCAGAAAAGAATATATTTACTTATTTACTTACTTACCTTGTGCATAAAACACCTCTTTATCAGAAGCAAACTATTTATAAAAGTTGTCACTTAAGATATTCTTTAAATATAAGCTTAAAATGCGCATAATTATATGTTTTGCTTATTATTAGTTACTGAAGCATCTGTATATGCATACATCAAAAACAAATTTTCTTCTAATATTGGTAAAATTATGTTGCAAGTAACATAATTTTAAGGAATATGTTTTCAGTTTAACACAAATAATAATAGTGTATTGGATTCTGCGTAGTTACTTTTTTATTTTTATTGTTGCACTGGGTTTATGGTGTTCTGTAATCTATTATAGTGGAATAAACAAAGGTGATGCATGATGTAAAATGTTGTTTCAGCATGTCAAAAACTGATTATAAAAAATTATATATATATAATTTATTATTTATGCAATGTACATTACTGGAATTTATTTTCATTCATGCTTGAGGATATGAACAATTTCAATGCATACATAGCATTTGATAAGAACTATATGAATTGAACATGTGTAACCATAATTGCCTTCTGGAGTTACTGTTGAAATTAGTTTTGTAAAACAATTGATCTAAAACAATGTTACTTACATTGCATTAGATGATCCTGTTGTCACAATTTATGACCATAATTATAGGAAATGTAAGATGGACTTTTTAAGATGTTAATGATCGAACATTGATGAAATTGCGTAGCTTCATTCAGACACCAGTCCTGTTTATGGTGTGTTTTAGTATGCTATAGACTCTAAGTTTGTTTTCATTGCATTGTAGTGTAAGTAATTATTTTTTGTATTGTCGTCAACGGTCATTGATGTTATAGGACGACGTTAAACTGTGGAATAATGATAAATCAACCATTGTCAATTGTATTTTGCATATAGATATATATTCTTTTGACTACAACTTAAAGGTGTTTAGAGCGGTTGCTCAAACCATTTAATCACCATGCAAGCAAACGAAGGACTCAGCCCAGTAAACATCGCGATTTTACGACCAACATTGTAACACGTCAGGCAATATATATATATATATATATATATATATATATATATATATATATATATATATATATATATATAATCAGTGCTCAAATTGTGGAAAAATAAGTGCCTGCACGCCCTTTCCTTTCCAGGATATATGTTGGCCATTATAAGTGGCAGGACGGCGCTCAGATTTTAAAATAGGTGCATGGACGCCGTCCATGACCGTCCAGCCACACTTCAAACCCTGTATCAAATGTTACCTAAGTGCCAGTCCAAAGTCTGAATAGATTAGGCGGGCGACGAAACAAATAGGCAAGAACGCGAAGTAAACAATTATGCTAATGGGTAGCGAATATTCTGGAAATTTCTTATAAGAATCATAAAACATTTAACCCTATGACGCACACCTTCCGCGACAACACATTTAGCACACCTGGGGTCCAATGGACCCCACCGATAACATGGGTTGAAATTATACAAATTAGGTAGAACTAGGGGATGAATGATTGAAATATATGTTGTACATAGCACATGCACTCATGGGACATGTTTGGGTCAAAATATATAGGCCTAAAACTAACCCTTGGACTACCAAAAGAGGTGTTATCCATCAATTTTGAGGGTTTTTTCAAAATCAAACTTGTTTCATATGGAATAAAATTTTGACATTTTAAGTTATTTTAGGGGGTTAATTTACACACATTTTGATGTAAAATTGGTGATGATACCCCATGCCGTTCAAAAGTTATACCCGATATACCCAAGGTACCAAGAGGGGGTGGAAACCACCCACTCAGGTTATCGACTATATTATCTTATCCCTCATTTATAATAGAGATAAAAACATTATACCATTTTATAGAGGGAATGTGGGGTTACATTTTCAAACTAAATAATTTGTCTTTTCATAACCGGAAGTGCTCAAAATAAATTAAAATATCTGAAAATAGTGATTTTTTCATAAAATTTTCATACCGAGGATTTGTAACTTGCTCAATCATTTGGCGTAGCAAAAAAAATTACGGGATGCCATATGTATGTAAGTATGAATGTATGTATGTATGCATGCATGCATGTGCTTTTATTTTTATATTTTTATTCGTGTATATATGTGTGTGCGTATGTGTTATGTTTATGAATGTAAGCTTATGTATGTTTGCATGTACAAATGCGTAGTATGTGTGTATGTATGTATGTTTGTATGCATGTACGCACATATATACATACATGCATAATTGCATATATACATGCATATACATACATACACACATACATACATACGTACGTACATACATACATACATACATACACACATACACACATACATACATACATACATACATACATACATACATACATACATACATACATACATACATACATACATACATACATACATACATACATACATACATACATACGTACATACATACATACATACATACATTCATGCATAAATTCATACATTCATACGTACAGACATACACGCATATACAATACATCAATTCACACATTCATACATATACACATGCATATATACATACATACATACATACATACATACATACATACATACATACATACATACATGCATACATACATACATACATACATACATACATACATACATGCATACATACATAGATACATACATGCATACATACATATATACATACATTTCATATATACATACCTTGCATATATACATACATACACTGACGGATGTAAACCGACGGATTGGGGTAATTGCGGGGCAGGGTGTAATGTCTCAATGGGAGTAAGGGTTTGGGGCAGTTGTGGGGGCAATGGAAGGGATTATGGGCCTAGCTGTATGTCCTGTTCCCAATATGCTAGAGTCGATGCATCATGGACCTATCAATGCTGAAGCCTGGGGTCCGTTGGACCCCAGGTATGCTAAATGTGCCCTAGGTGTCTTACCCAATTTTCCCCCATTGAACCAAGGACGCTACAGTCTCCCAACTTTTTTGTACATGTAGGGGGATGAATTGTTGAGGAATTTGAATTATTTCAGATTTTTAGTATTTAGAACAATAGAGATATTCAAAGTTTCGCACCTCTGGGGTCCAATAGACCCCAGGTGTGCGTCATAGGGTTAATTCATTTTCCCTCTTCCTAACTAATGCTCGACAGTCAAAAATTACAGAAAGAAGTTGCCTATATGACAAGTCGATTGGTTTCAACTGTTCAGCGGCATATCAGACGGTTACAATGCTTGCAAGGACGTCGATATCCTCTGTTTTACTATGATTTGGATTGACAGTAACGAGCATTAATTGTTATACAGGCAATTTTCGAAACGACGTTTTAGGATTTTGTGTGTTAAGCAGATAACTGGCGTCGCCTATAATAGTTCTTTCTAAAAAATCTTGTAACTGCATGGCACTGGAGCGTGATTGTAAGAATTTATGTTCGTTAGTCCTCAGCGCTTGTCAAATATTATGAGTAGCCCTCATTTATTTTCTACATGTTAAATGCGAATTAAATCACGATCTTAAATAACATATCACAAACATTTTTTTCTATTGTTGTGATGTTGCAACTTGTGACGACCACTGCGATAACACCAAGAGAGGAAATTTCATTGAGGAAAAAAGAGGGACAGAGACGGACGGACAGAGATACAGAGACAAAGAGACGGAGAGACAGGCAGAGACATTCATAAACAGACCGAGATGTAGGCGACTAAGGATATCTTTTAGACACCTTTGAAACGCTTGCAAGGCAATCTATATATAGGAGAAGATGACTACGATAGTTGAAGTAGCTTCAGTTTAAAAACACAGTGTCCTAAGAAAGATCAATAACGTCGCCCTCCTCCTTTATCCATCATTGGACTGCCACTGCGGGGTTGCAAATAGTAGGATGATAAAACTCCATTTACATTAGACAAACTTTTTTGATATGCAATTCTGGTAGAAAATTTTGATCAACAGCTTGGCTACCCTAAAATCAATTAGATTAAATTGTATCGCTATTGCAGATTTAATTTAATGTATTTTTATGCAGAATCCATTTTTGGGCCGTCAGGCATTAAAGTGTTAAATTCCTTCAAAAATACTAACATTATTGCAACAGTTCGAGCTGTTTTACCAAGAAGCAATCTTCATCTAAGAGTTTGCACTGTCAAATTTAGTTAAAATATCGTAAGTAATTACTGTAATTGTAATGGATTGATTCGATTTGACCAGGGTCTATGACAACAGAGGCCGTTACCCTGGACAGAAATTTGCTAGGCGTATTACAGCACTTAAGAGCAAGGTGCTAGACCAGTTTTTTTGTAATTGTAATCATTCACTGTCTTACTTAAAGGCAATAATTATCGGTCATTGCGTAATAGTTTCTATTAGAGGGATCAGTGATCCTTTTAGGGCCTATAATACATATAAATAAATAAATACATAAATAAAAACCTTATAAATACATGTAAGTGATTGCAATTGCATAACTGAAAATGATTGATTGATTGTAGAACTTCAGCGTATTTAATTATCATTTATTTATTTATTTATTTATTTATTTATTTATTATGTTATTTATCTATTTTTTTATTTTATTATAAGCATTTAAACATCACGCCTTTTAAAACTAGCTGCTTAGAAGCGCTTCCAACCCAACCTCGGCTAAATCGAACAGTCTTAAAGCTAGAGAAGATCACATTGGACTGACCCCCTTGGCAACAGGCGAGGTGCCCTATAATCAACATTCCGCGAGACATAACCAGAGACTAATAAACCACTAGATGTGATCCAACTTTCAGTGATGTAGATTGAAGACAACGATCCACGCTGGTATATTATTACTCTCTTGCCTAATGAGTTATTATCACTTCTACACACCTTTAAAAACTTGCAATTAATTTTATTTATAATGAAGGACGATTACCGTGATACAATAATTGTTATCATCTTCTCATATAAATAGAATGGTTTGCAAGTTTTTTAAAGGTGTGTAGAAGTGATTATGAATCATTAGGCACGTGAGTAATAAGATGATGATCACAGTGATACGATAAACTCCGCCACTGGTTGCACTCTGCCAGTGCCAGTCCCAAGCCAGGATAAAGGAGGAGGGCGTCGCTACCGGTCTTTGTTATCACACAGTGACTTTAAACTGCAAATACACACGATTGTGACTAAAATCTTGAGCCGTATTATGACAATCATTTTTTTCCGATGGGGGCTGTCTCGGTTATCATAAGCTGTAGTTAGACTCTGTATTCATCCATAATACAAGATTTGAACGTGTTTTAGTACTAGTATCAGTTTAAAGAACCTTTTGACAAGAGAGGTCATTCACATCACTGTTATAAAAGCTAAGGACTGACAGAGCGCTAGCAGTAGTGAAGTTCTTATACCCATTGTTGTTTTAATAATTTAATGCTTTTTAATATTGAAAGACAGTGTAGCAGGATGTCATATTCTTTAGTTCTTTAAATAATAAAAGCATCGATAATTATAATGTCTAATATTGCTGCATTAATAAGTATAAATATAAATTATATAATCGCATTTCAAGTACCTCTAACAATATCAGATCTGCAAGAAATAGATTCGAAGAAAAGAAGAACAGACATACAGAGACAGACCGACATACATGTAGACAAACAGAAACACGTATACAGAGTGAGAGAGACAAAGAGAAAGAGACAACTGGGACAGTGACAGACAGATACACATAGATATAGACCGTCGAATAGTGTGGCTGGCATCGCTTAACCCTCATAGGGTCACGATTTTTCTCAACCGATTTTGGTCACCGGGGGGTAAAAAAATACCCCCACTGTGATTCGCATGATTCCTATGATAAACTCCAATTTTCAAGTATAAAACTAAAAGAAGTTATTTATAGAAGGTTCGCAGAATGCACTGGAACCAAAGTAACATATGCAGCACTGCAGGAAATCAAAATGGCGAACAAAATGGCGAGCTTGATAATCATAAGCCGCAAATGCTCAAGACGCAATTTTTTTTCTCGATTTCCCATTTATAGGTCAATGCGAACTGTAAAAGAGGTTGGAGGTGACATTAATAATTTTGTTCATTTATCGTTATTTTAACTTATTGATTATTAAATTTAATAAAAGAGGTGTCTAAATGACTAACGATCAAAATAACGCTCCTGCGCTCTAGTTCCATCCACTCCATTCTACTAGATTCTAGGATATCACAATACAAGATTAAGCGATAATTCTGAATATGAATTTTAGCCTCAGCGCTAAGCAAAGTCATGCATGGAAGAACACTTTCTGGCCTCGTTTGCCAGCGTAAGATGAGGCAACCATATTAGATGAGGTAAGATGTGGCAACCATATTAGATTCCTAAAATATTTCCTCCAAACAATTGACAGTAAACCATTAGCAGGCTTATAATTCATGATCTCTTCGCAAGACTCCACGTGCCACCAGGTCTCAAGATGGCGCATTGCATGTCGAGAATTTAAGGCGTCGAAAGAACACGAACAAAATGTCTGTTTCAACGACTCCGTCGGACGCTAGAAACTCTGGAACAACATGAAGACGAGAAGGAAAAAATTTAACTTACATGTAGGTGAAAAATGCGCCGCGCATCTCCTGGCTCCCCACGTAGACAACTATCCGCGCTCTTGCGATTAATCTTAGCAATGATCTTTTTACTACACCTTTAAAACGTCTGCACTCAATTCTACTTATAATAAATGTCGATTACGCTTAAATATTAATCTTCCTTTTTTCGATTGTGAATTTTTTATTTTGTGGCTGAGTAGACAAAATAAATTGACTCAAGCCAACTGCACGACGCTCAAAACTGTGCGTTACGTTGCACACCTTAAAAACGATGCTCAGTTATTTATATATATATTTATTAAAACCTATGTTAGCTTGTCAGTTCTTTCTGTAAAAAATGTGACAACCGTTCGTCCTATAGCATCAACTGGTTTTGAATTCCATCAATAATCGGCAATGAATAGCGTGTATTAGAAATGGCTGTGTTAGGACCATAGCATGTTCAGTTATTTATAAAACGCCACAATGCAATGACCAACCATTAATAGATGTTGATGAGCAATTGTGAGTGAGAGGCATACTCAAGATCAATGCTCTTTTACCGTACTGAGGGTCGGGAGCGATACTGCGTCATCGCGCTTTGAAAAGGCGCTATAAAAATCTTCGTAAAGAATTAGTATTAATGTGTCAATTGTCATTTTCCTTTCCTTCTGTCTGTCAGAAGAAGTCCATGAACTGAGTGGCGCAGATCGAATACTAGCAACATCATCGGTGCTTACAGCAGTTTATAAAATTTTATAAATAACTGACACATATTGAGGAAAAGAAGAGATTTAATGAGGTGTGTAAGTGACTGCCATTCTGTTAGGGTTCACTGAGGATAATTGTGAGACATTTTTGGACCAGGAATCACGAGACAAGTTTAGGTTGGATTAAACATTAATTGGGTTAGGATTAGGCGTAATTATATGATAGGATAATTTGTGTTGAGGTAAGATGATGTAATGATATTACATGTAGGTTGCTAAAGCATTCCCACCAATTAACACAAGTAGACATGCTTATGACTCATGACTTTCCAATGAACATCGTGCCACCAGTCTACAAGATGGAAAGAACATGAACAGAATGTCTGTTTTAACGATGAGCTGGGAGCGCCTCTGATCAAATGTTTTCATGAACTGTATGTTTCATTACATAAAAATGCTACACAAGAGCACACCGAATGAAGACACTGTGTTTAAAGTTTGAGATTTGTATAAAGGCTTTGAAATCATCTTTAAGGTGTCTAATTTGATTTTACAGTTGTTTTGCAAGGTAATGCATCGATGTAAAAAAAGGCCTCTTACCCAATTATTAATAAGGAATTGTGATCCAAAGACTTATTCACGGCCTTTCCCTAAAGACGCATTAAAAGGCACTTGCTGCGAGAAGCGCTTCATAAATGGTCATTTCAAAAGTAGCCAAAATATCCGTTAACTCGATATAATTGCTAGGTCACGTTTACCAACCTAAATTGTTAGCGGTTGCATGGGGAAACAAGATGGCGGGCAATAAATATATTACTAACAGATTTGTATGAAGGTTTTGAAATAATCTCTAAGGTGTCTAATTCGATTTTATAGTTGTTTTTCAAGATAATGCATCGGCGCGTGCCAGATGTAAATAATGACTTCTTAGTCACTTATTTAAAAGAATTTGGTCTGACGTGAACCACGTGTGTGTGTGTGTGTGTGTGTGTGTGTGTGTGTGTGTGTGTGTGTGTGTGTGTGTGTGTGTGTGTGTGTGTGTGTGTGTGTGTGTGTGTGTGTGTGTGTGTGTGTGTGTGTGTATGTGTCATTAATGACTTTATTACTTTGTCCTGAATGACGACACAATTGTCACTCATTCATTGGTCATTTTTCTTAATATTTAATTTAATCGCGGTTGAACTGGGAGCGCCTCAGAACAAATGTTTGATGGATGGATGGACCCGATTTGACCAAGGTCTATGACAACAGAGGCCGTTACCCTGGACAGAAATTTGCTCGACGTATTACAGCACTTATTAAGAACGAAACTGTGTTTGAATGAACTGTATGTTTCATTACTTGCAAGATGCTACACATGACCATGGTTTGATAACATTTGTTTCCTGAGTTCGAGATTTGTATAAAGGTTTTGAAATCATCTTTAAGGTGTCTAATTCGACCTTATAGTTGCTCTGCAAGGTAACGCATCGGCGCGTACCATATGTAAATAAATGCGTCTTACTCACTTATTAATAAGGAATTATTAGTAAAAGATTTATTCACGGCCTCTCCCTAGAGACACTTCCTGCGAGAAGCGCTTCATAACTGGCCAACCATCTATTCACTCAGCGCATTTATATAGCGCCCTTTCAAGAAGCTACCCAGAGACACTCCCAGCCCAACCACGACCAAGGTGGAAAAACTTGAAAACTTGTAAAACCCACCCGGATGACCACAAGTAGAGAGCGAAGACAGTGGGTCCCACGACCGAGAAAGCACGGCGCTTCTTAATAACTAAGCGGGCCCGCGGGACCAGAAGCTCACCCCTAGTTGAAGAGCGAAGTACACGACGCGCTGCAACGTCAGAGACTGGACAGCAAAAATCACGCAAATATGACGGAGCACAGCCAATGGTACAGCGAGAGACCACAGCAACAATGCGGTATGAGATCCGCTGGGACACAGGCAGCCAGTGCAGCACATCGCGCATAATATATAAGCAGAGACAGGACGCATTTATCAAGCCGCCCAACAAGGCGAGCAGCCGAGCGTAAGACACGATCAACTCGCCCCAGAACCACAAGGGGAAGACCAGCAACAGGAAGATCAGATACAATTAAATACAATGCAATACAATACCATACAATACCATACAATACAATACAACAATGGTTGTCAATTATGCGTTTTTACTGTAAATTTTCTATTCGTTATTCGAATATACAATACAATATTCGAAGTAGTACAATAGTTCCTGCAGTGGTAGTAATTATAGTAAAAGTTGCTGCTGTTGTTATTTTTGTCGTTATTGTTGTAGTTGCAGCTGACCTAAAATCGTTACCATGCCCTGCTTTTAAGCAATGATTAATAAAGATTCTAGTTCGCATCACACCACCATGAAGCTGCAGAGAACATTAAAGCAAGCATTGTTGCGAATGAGAAGCTTTGAGGGTTTATCGGTTTGAGGGTTTAGCTGGATTTGTACACCTTTTTAAAGGAAATAATTATGTCTTAAATACTACGCAGGAGAAATTTCGCATTGTATCTTACATCTCACCGGGTGCTCCCCAAAAATAAAAACCACGGTTTTTTGCCAATATCTTGACCAAAAGAAAGAATTTCGAATTGAAATTTGACAAGCTTATAGAGAAATCACACTTACACATCATGGCCAGATTTCATCGAAGTATTTCAAACAGAACAAATGTTTTATCAAAAATGCAGCAAAAATTGACAAAAAAACCGTAGGGGTCTTTTTTGGCCCACCCTGGAGAGGTAAAATGGCTGGTTCATTGTCGGTAAAAAACCCATTACATATGTTATCGTGGTAAAAACGGTCAAATATGGCAAAAATGATTTAATTGCTGAATGCTTCATTTTTTTTATTTTTGAGCAGTTGTCATAATATATCATAGTAAGTATTATAACTACCGTTAGCACTATTAAATCTTGATAATTCAGCGATCGCTTCATTTGCAATATTGTAGCCACTAACCATAGGTATACATAGTTGCACGGATAAGCTCTGTGCGCTCAACCTTGTGGAATCCTTAATATAATTTCATTCTCTAGCATTGGATCCTGTCCATTGTTTTCTCTGTCTTTCTCCAGTTTTGATCTCGTGATACGCGACTCAGGAATTTGCAGAAGTCGACAAACAGTGTAATGATTTATTTTTCTCGCTTTCCTATTAATAGGTCATTGACAACTGTAAAAAGAGGTTGGAGATTAACATTAAATTTTTGCTCATTTTATCGTTAGAATTAGACAACGATTCACGAAGAATAGAGTGGCTCGTATGATAGCATTGCTCTCATGATTGGTCGGTTATGATCGCTACTACACACCTTTAAAAGGTTTTCCAAACATTATATTTATTTTAAAAATGATCTCGAGGAAACGATTGTAACCCCAACCACAATCTGCTTTATGTCAAGCAATTTAGCTGATGTTCAACGACCTTGGCTGTCAAAAACTATTATACATCAGTTGATCGTCACTTGTGACGACAAAGATCAGGATGATTTTATTAATTTATTGCGCTTTCCATGTCAAAAGTCAGTGGAACAGGCTATGATATTCTCTACTATATAAGAATCGAAATCTTCAAAAAATTATTATGGCCGCAATCATAAATCTATGTAAATAAAAATGTAAAACGTTACCGTTCGACATGAGGGATCTCGGAAAGTTCTTGACCGATTGTTTTGAAAATTTTCGCAAAACGTTCCATTCGAACATGAGCGGGTTTGTATAATGCCTTTTGGGGAAAAGAGCAACCTTCATTGTCCTCAGTCATATTTCAAGTGAGTCCATGCGATGTTACACGTAGGCTATTTTTTGTAGCATATTGTAACTCGTGGCGATACCACTTGAGACTGACAGACAGGAAGACAGACAGTCGCACAAAGATGTAGCAAACTATCCGCGCTCCAGTGCATAATCATGCTTGATCTTTTACGACACCTTTAAAACGTATTGATGCCATTCTATATATATATATAAAACAAAATGCGATTGCACAATCCTGATCGTGTCATTTCTCACGCATCCTTGCAGTGTTGTAACTTGTGGAGGTATCACTCTGAAATGGAATTGAGGAATAGAGAGGGACATACAGAGGCGCAGAGGTGTAGACAACTATCCGGATTCTTGAATGTACTTATGATCTCCTTACAACACCTTTAAATCGTCTACAGACCACTCTACTTATATATGAAAGGACGATTATATATACATAAAAAATTGGTTCAGTAACTTGCTCTTAAATGCTGTAATATGCCGAGCAAATTTCAGTCCAGGGTATAACGGCTTTGGTGGTCACAGGCCCTGGTCAAATCGGAGCCATCCATCAATACATCAAATGGTTTATCTATTTCTCTTCTTGACCCTCGGTCTACCAAGGGGGAGGTTGGTTGCCACCCCCAAGGTTTTTCCTAAATAATTCTTGTTTCGTTTCTATAAACCATTCTATCCCCCTTTTTGAAAAATCCGTATAATTGAAAATTTTATACTTTAATCAAAATTGAAAGTGACTCTAAATTATTGTTTTAAGTGTCATAAGCAATGTTCATAGAAAGGCAAATTAATTTATTTAGTGACGCTGGCTGTTCTTAAATGTTTTATTTGAATGAATTTGAAGTCTTCACCCCTCCTCTCATAATCCCATTTCTGGATTACCTTTAATTCAAGATAACTCGTTGAATTAATCTCCGCTAACTCTTGTTCTTTCTTTGGTAGAGTATTTGCGATTTCATTCCCAGATGATACGATGTGGCTACTAATATAGAAATCATCTGGTCATCAATTTATATATCTCTGGTGGATTAATTCGAAAGGTGTCTTATACCCCCTTCATTTTCACGCTCTCTGTATTGAGTACAAAAAGAGTTTGCTCGATCGATTTTCATGCCGTTTGCTGTACTTGATACAGAATATAACCCTTGATTGACTAGCAAGATTGCAGTAGAATAAAATAATAGTTGCTAAGGAATTTTATGACCCAAACGTTCTGAAACTTTGAGATCGATTTTCTCACTTACTGTGATTTTAGAAATTACAGAATCAAACGAATATAACTTCAGTTAGAAAAAATATTTCCATTCTGTAAAAAGTATTTTAAAGCAGGTCAACTGTAGAATATGACTGTACAGAAAAGTAGAAACGACATGAGACGGGTTTTGACCACCGGTGTCACAAATAAGTTCCCAGTCATGTTACTGCAGCAAGTTGATGAGAAGTTTCTTATAAACAGAGTTCAATCATAGTCTCAGAATATGGATACAGCGACCCAAAGTGGCTGCTACTGGTTGGCTCTTAGATTCTCGTCCACGTGCCACAAAGCAGAACTACTCACCCTATATTTATTGTGCTTACTTTGGTATCCATCATATAAACGCTTCCTTGCCATTATGCGATGAAACTAGGCAACAGACTAATGAAGGCAATACGCACTGCTTATAATAGGTTGCCTAAACTATGCAAGCAGATTGTGAAAGTTAATGTGGCCAACTCGTATGCTGACCACTCTGACACTTCGCTTACATTGAGGCTTAGTAAGTTTTTTAAACGCATAGGAGGTTTTTAATATTATTATTGTCACTATCGTCGCTATTGGTATTATTGCTAAAGTATCAATCAAAACAAAGTCACGGTCACCCTTTACTAAAAAAAACACAGTTTGAGCCATACAATGTCTATTCTTTTCTACTGTTTACTAAAAGGGTGCTATTCCAAATTGTGGACAGTGGAGGTAGTTATTAGTTAAGCACTAGCTATCTTTATAATGATAGTACATCGCGAAAGTTTAAGATATCTACCATCAAGAGCGATCTTAACCGTTTTATAAAAACCCGCATTTTAAACACCTTTAACCATTCTTCTTGGAATTTATAAAAGAAGCTTGAATATTCGCCATATAGCTGCCTTAAGGTCCAGAAGTTTCATAGGGTCTTATCCTGACACAGTTGGATCAATCCCAGAAAAAAGAGCCGAGCAAATATTATTGTTTTCCAGGGAAATAAGCCATCGTCAAATCTGGATCCATCCAGTAGTGTAAGAAAATAAACTTGCTCTCAAGAGTAAGCGCCTTTTATGTAATAAGCTGTCAATCCCATGCATACATGAATATTAAACCAAATGGCTATTATATGTCATCAGTTGCGCATGTACAAGCATTGTCTACCCCTATAGGCAGGTTCACTTGTTCGATATCTCCGTTCTTGTCAATGTTGGACCTCAACCATGCAGTCCAGCATCATCTGCATTTTTCGTTTCGATGAATTCTTAGCAGTGAATCTCCTCTCATACGTACATACAGATATTTAGTCTCGCTGTGTGAAATAATAATAGTTTTTTTTCTCCAAAGTTTAACGTTGTCGTTGGCAACAATTCTTAAACGAATTAATAATGGATAACCATTGCTCTGACATGCGATTCATTTTGCACGTTTGCATTTCCAAATATAGGCTATTAATCAAGAAAATCAAATATTTTAACAATCATGTATTCTGTAAATGAATTCGACATTTTCAACACACACACACACACAGCAACAACAACAACAACAACAACAACAACAGCAACACGACCATAAGCATATTCACAAGCACACGGAATGTTGAATAAACGAAAATTATTAATTTTATTTAATCATGGTGGATCGATGAAATATAAAAACCTGAGTGATTTAATGGTATTTATTGGTGTATATATAAATACTTTGAAAAGGTGCGTAAGAAACTGCTTTATCCATTCGCTCCTAACGTGATATAATGGACAAGCAGTTTGCGTTTAAATCGGTGGTAAGTTTCAGTTTAGTTTTCCAGTGTGAAGAAAGATCCACAGTGTCGCCCTCCTCCATCGACGCTTGAGACTAGCACTACAGATGCAATTTATGGGGAAGGGTGGTTGACAGGCTGGCATGCACAGCAAGATTTAATGAGATGGCACCACTTATAATGGAGGACATGCTTTGTATTGGACGTGTATTATTATTAATTTACTCACATTAATTTAAATATTGTTTATTTATTTATTTATTCCAACATCTCTGTAGCGCACCTTCAAGCTATCCACTCAAAGGCTTTCCCGACTACATCGCGGACACTGCATCGGAATTTCACGCCGAAGCGCCCAAGCAATTGCGAATGAAAGACACATGTCATACACATACACACCTACACGCATACACACACAATGTCAGCGTTCCATTGAGAACAATCTGGTCATTTATTAATAGGGAATCACGGAAGATCTATCTATCTTGTGTTCATCTTGGTTTATGGTTATTAGTTTCAGTACAACTTATAAGAGGTGTCTTATCATAATAGAACAAATCGCAGCAGCACCAATTATTTTGATTCCTTTTTAATTTAATCATAGCGCAGGGTATCAACTAATTCTGTATAGAGCCTCGTCAAGTCAAATTGCGTTTTCAAATAAAAATCTATGCAAGACCCGGATGGATGGTAACGTTCCAATCGCACTGGGTCCAGCAAGACATCGGGACGGGTGAAATATGACACCGATCGTTGCAAAATAAAAAAAATAGTTGATTGATTGATTGATTGATTGAATACATGCAGGCTAATAAACCAGGCGCTCGTAACATTGCTAGGCTCGAGTGAAAACGATGAAGGCGGGCGCCGCTATTTTATTAGCAAAATAATTTTGCCTTCGCAAAGAAAAGCTTTATCATTTGTTTACATGATTACTTGAATTTGGGTAAAATATTTTTTTAATTATTTCTTCTGCAATCTGCCGTGCATTTTCTAACATGCGGCCTAATAAAGAATGTTATTACTAATTTATTTATTAAGTGGTTGAGTAGTCAAATCGGCGCAAGTCAAACGCAAGATGATGCTCAAAACTGGACTTTAAGTTACACACCTTAAAAACGTTTTCAATATAATTATATAAATATATTCACGAAAATCATAATTAGTCCTCCGTGAGCATCTCCGATTAAGGTCCTTCTACCCGGCTTTTAGCATCAAATGGTTTTGAATATCAATAATTGGTAATGTAGCGTGTATTAGTAAGGGTCGGATAAGGACAATGCATTTATCTTTCGCCACTAAACAATTGCCAGCCATTATCAGATATTGCTGAGCAATTTTTAGTAAAATTTAAATTCAAGGTCATCGCTAGAGGACCACAGAAACAAAATAATTATCGCTGATAGAGAGTCGAGTTAAAAACGCGAAACAAAAAACGCGAATTTAGGATTAGAGAGGGACAGAGACGGACGACGGACAGACAAAGACGCACAGAGAGACAGACAGAGACACAAAGATGTAGACAACTACCCGCGCTCTTGTATAATACTTAATCATTTTATGATATCTTTGTCACACCTTTAAAACGTCCAAAAACCGCTCTACTTATTTTAAAAGTCGGCTACGCTTAAACATTCTGCGAGTTCAACTACAAAAAATTCGAGTTCAACGATCTATATAATTGCTGTAATATGAGAAACAAATTTCTGTCCAGGGTAACGGCCTCTGTTGTCACAGACCCTGGTCAAATCGGATTCATCCAACTGTACGATAACACGGATAACGCAACTGATGTAGACAGCTGTGTTACTAGCCGCACTCATGCGCTTAACCATAGCATTGGTCTCTTTACAACACCTTTAAAACGTCTGCAAGTCAATCTACTTATTGTAAAAGGCGATTACGCTTAAATACGCTCAAATTTTTTATTATTTAATTGCATGGCTTTGCGTAGATGGTTTTATTAATTATTTAATTCTGCAAGCTGCCAGGCATTTGCTAGCATGCAGTCTAATGAAGAATCTTATTTCAAAATTATTCATTTAGTGGCTGAGCAGTCAAATTGACTCAAGTCAACCGCAAACATCAATCGGCGTATCGGAAATTCCACTCAACAGAGACGGCGTTACTGAAGGTCTTCACTGACTTGATTGAAGCGGCTGACAATGGTGACCATGCGTTGCTGGGCCTGCTTGATCTCTCGGCTGCGTTCGACACTGTCGATCATGACATCATGATGGAGCGACTTTCTCGGACCTACGGCGTACGCTCGGTGGCGCTTGACTGGATCAGATCATATCTATGCGGGCGGAGCCAGTCGGTTTTTTACAATGGAGTGCATTCGTCGTTGCGTGTTTTAGCTAGTGGAGTACCTCAGGGGTCGGTTCTCGGGCCTCTGCTTTTTCTGCTGTATACGGCCGATCTTGAGAAACTTGCCTCTGGAGTGGGGCTATCCTCTCATTTCTACGCCGACGACTCGCAGCTATACACCACTGGTCCGTCGACGACTGCACCTCAACTGCAGCAACACATGGAGTCGGGAGTAGAGGTTGTAGCTGAATGGTTGAGGTCAAATCGCCTCCTTCTGAATCCTGACAAGACTGATTTCCTTTGGTGTGCCACTCGTAGAAGGTGCGATCAACTTAGTAGTGAGTCCCTAAATATCTGTGGAATATCGGTGCGGCCTTCTACTGCTGTGCGTGACCTTGGAGTTTTATTCCAGACGGACTTGTCCATGACGCGCCAAGTGGGACTGACCGTGAGCAGATGCTTTCGCCAGCTGCGGTTAATCAAAAGCTGTGTACGATCACTGCCTTTTGAGGCTGCAAAAACAGCCGTTTTTTGCTTCGTGGTTTCTCAGGTGGACCGGTGTAACAGCTTGTTGGCTGGTGCGCCGAAGTACCTGCACGACCGACTACAGTCTGTGTTGAATGCAGCGGCGAAACTTGTGTGTAATCGACGGAAGTATGATCATGTGACACCATTACTGCGTGACGTGTTGCATTGGCTTCCAATACCGTACCGCATTGAATTCAAACTCTCATTGCTCGTCTACAAGTCACTACATGGCTTAGCACCGGACTACCTCAAATCCTATTGCGTTCAGATGGCGGCGTCAGGTGCTGGTCTTACGCTGAGATCCAGTGTGAAAGGAGATCTGTATGTGCGAAGGACGAAGACATGCTTCGGGGAGCGTGCTTTTTCAACTGCTGGCCCCCGCTGCTGGAACAGTCTGCCTTCCACAGTTCGTTCTGCCAACTCTGTTGGGGTTTTCAAAACTCGTCTGAAGACATATTTGTTTTCTAAGGCGTACCTCTGTCTGTAGGCCTATATAATTATTATGGTTGTGTTTGTAGAGGCGCCTTTGTAACGGCATGTGCTGTGTTACGGCGCCATAGAAATTGTCGTCATTATTATTATTATTATTATTAAGATGACGCTCAAAACTGGACGTTAAGTTGCACACCTTAAAATTATGCTCAAATAATTATATATAATGAATGCACTACGTAACCTAGTAAGTTCCTTCTGTAAAAAGTGACGTGTTCGGCTCATGTCATCAACTGGTTTTGAATTATCGTCAATAATCGGCATTGCATAGCGTGTATTAGAAATGTCGTGCAATGACTAGAGCATGTTCAGTCATTTTATCAAACGCCACAATGCAATGGCCAACCATTAATAGATGTTGTTGAGCAATTGTGAGTGAGAGGCATACTCAATGTCATTGCTATTTGTCCGTATACTGAGAGTAGGGAGCGCTTCTGAGTTATCGCTTTGAAAATTCGCTATAGAAATCTTCGTAAAGAATGAGTATTTAGTAATGTGGCAATCTTCATTTTACTTTCCTTCTGTCAATCAGAAGAAGTCCATGAACAGAGTGAAAAATTGATTTGTAATAAGCAATATCGGTGTTATTTATTTAACCAAAGTTTAACGTCGTCGTATGACATCAAAGGCCGTTGACGACAATTTACAGCTTATACAGTGTAGTAACAATGAATTTATGACGTCCAAATTAACCATATAACGTTGTCATAACAATATCACTGTTCATCAAGTCTTAACATAATATTATTGTACGTTGTCTTATAGCGTTCATTGTTTAGTAGCAGAATGGTTAACAGTGAATAAGCTTACAATTTATGCCAAATATTTTGCTTGGGTACATTCATTAACATGTTGCAGTAATTGTCACATGCAAGCTAGTTCACAAACTTTTCTTGATTACCATTCTTAAAACAAGTTTGATTTAAAAGCTTCTACATTTCAGTAAAAGAAATTCTTAAACTGGTCAATATGAGATATAATTTTACTCTAACAAGAGCAAAGACAACTAACAATGTCCCAACACAATCATGTTACAATGGCATGACATTCAATATTAACAACAACAACAACAACAACAACAACAACAACAACAACAACAAAGCACATTTATGATCAGTTTCTCAATGCATTGTCACATCAAAGAAATATTTTTTATATCTTATTTTGTTATACTAAACAATTGTACTTCACAATTTAATCTATTGATTCACCATATCCTTGAAGTCAACCATCATATGAATTTGGTTAAAAAGATAAAAAATAAAAAAATAAATAAAAATAAAAAAAATTCATTAGACACATGTACTTGACGAAAAGAATCAACAACAAATATTTAGAGAAGAAATAAACTCAGAAGCAAAGCAGAGCTGCAGGCACACGAGATATGCATCTTTTGGTAAGTTGGTCATGCACCATGTACAATTTCTTACACGGGCTTATAAACGATAGTATTTACACAATTTTTCCTTTAGTTATTTGGTTTATCAGCCTATAAACTACACTTTGCATATAACCATCATCAAGTAAATTCTTAGTATTGAAGTCTAACTTAAAAGCAGCACATGCATTTCTTAGTACGTCAGATATATTTTCTTTTTTACAAGTTAACAATAAATGATCTATGTTCTCTGTAACATTACATGAATTACAAAGACCACTGTCATGCTTCTTCATAAGATAAAGTCTTTCATTTAGGTTTACTTTTCCTAACCTTAGTCTTGACATTTGGACCTCTTTCTTTCTATTAAGGTCAGTAAATTTCAGACTTGTGTTCACTACTGGGCATATATATTTATAGTGATAACCCTTAGATTCACTATCATAGTAGTTCTGCCACTTGTCAACTACATACAAATTTACAATTGAAAAGACTTCTTGCAGTTCCAGATAGTTTGTTGCATTCACAATTGGCATACTCAGGGATTGTTTGGCTAAGGCATCAGCATTTTCATTACCTAATATATTAACATGACTAGGAATCCAGATCAAATGCACTTTACTTATTTTAATTTGGTTAAATGCATTTATTGTTTCTTGTAATAGAAGTGGTCGGGACTTTGTATATGAATTCCTAAGAGAAGTAAGAACACTTAAAGAGTCAGAGAAGATAGCAAAGTTTTTAAGGTCCTGGTTTTCATTTTTTGATATCCAGGAAAAGACTTCTTTGATAGCAGTTAGTTCAGCAGCAAATATGCTAGAATTATCACAAAGACGAAGCTGTTTATCTAAATTTAGGTTAGGGATTGTGTAAGCAGCAGCGACTAAATTCTCAACTTTTGAACCATCTGTATATATGTGTGTATAGGTAGGATATTTGTTTATAAAATTATGTTCTAATGATATAAGATTTAAAAGTTCAGGATTGTCGTGTTTCTTACTTATTTCTTTGTGAAGAGTGATATCGACGTCAATGTCATTATTCAGCCAAGGAGGAGTTGCAGGAAAGGTGGGAGATTGAAAAGGCAGATTGATAGAAGAGAAAAAGGTGTGAGTTCTCATGTGCGTGGATTCTGTTCCGAATTCATTTGTCCAATGCAGAAATAAATCTAGAAATAAAGCAATCAAATCAAAGGAGTTGAAAGACTACATTGAGTATAAACATCAAGAGGCGGTAGTAAAGGTGACCTTAAAATCAGAAGCAAAAACTGGATGGGAAACATACTGTTCCGAGTTAACAGACCAGACCAAATTGAGTGTGGTATGGAATATGGCTAGAAGGATGAATGGAATAGCATCACATAATTCCATCCCAACTTTAAACTCTAATGGAATACTTGCAGAGAACAATTTAGACAAATCCAATCTATTAGCACAAATGTATGCCAAAACTAGTAGTAATGCAAATTATGATCCAAAATTTGTCGAATATTCAAACTATGTGAAGAATGAACATTACCCTAGTCCATCAGACAAATTACCAGACTTGGAGGACATTGAAGCACTTAATAAAAATTTCTCACTCAAAGAATTAAAAGATGCCATTATAAATTCTAAATGTAGTAAATCGCCAGGCGATGACAAGATCCCGTATGAATTTATTAAACACCTACACAGGCATGCACTTCAAATATTGTTAGATTTTTATAATAAGATATGGACAGAGAGTGAATTACCTGATGACTGGCATCATGCAATTATATTACCCCTTTTGAAACCAAATAAAAGTGCATCTAGTCCTGAATCGTACAGACCCATATCACTTACATCAACCATTTGTAAAATCATGGAGAAACTTATCACTAACAGATTGCAGTGGTTTGTGGAGAAAAACAATCTCCTTTCAAAAAATCAATCAGGTTTCAGAAAGAATAAAAATACCATTGACCAAATACTAAGATTGCACGATAATATTTTTAAAAAATTCAAGAATAGGGAAGAAGTATTAGCTATCTTTATAGATTTTGAACGAGCATATGACATGCTCCATGTTCCAACATTACTGAAAAAGCTGTTAAATATGGGAATTATCGGTAAAACATATAATTGGATAGTGAAATTCTTATCGAATAGGACATTTCAAGTTAAAGTTGGTGCATCTCTCTCTGATAAATATATATTAGAAAATGGTACACCCCAAGGGTCCATTATATCACCATTGTTATTCCTTATAATGATAAATGACATACCAAATGAGATAGATGGAGTAGAAATGACATTGTTTGCTGATGACAGCTCCATTTATGCTAGTCATCGCAACCGTAACAAATTACAGAAAAAAATTCAGTTGTCATTGGATGCAATTAATGCTTGGTGCAATAGGAATGGTTTTAAAATCTCTGTTGGTAAAACTATAGGAGTTCTGTTTACTAAGAAAGGCAAGATAGGAAACATTAACGTAAAAGTTGGGAATGAAAGCTAAATTCCTTGGGGTAATTTTTGATCATAGGTTATCATGGAAACCACATATAGATTATGTCATTGCTAAATGTAAAAACCGTATGAACCTCATGAGAGCAGTATCTGGTAATCATTGGGGGGCTTCGAAAAAAGCCTTACTTCACATATACCGGGCCCTTATAAGATCTGTCATTGACTATGGCGATGTAGCGTATTCTTCAGCACCTAAATCGCATCTAGATAAGTTATCATCACTTCAGACTGAGGCGCTAAGATTGAGCTGTGGTGCTGCCAAAGGTACCGCTTCCTTAGCGCTTCAGAATGAGTGTGGTGAAATGCCTCTAGGGATGAGAAGATTGCAGAGTTCCCTAAGATTGGGGACAAAAATCTTGGGAAATTCCAATCACCCGCTCAGATCTGCTTACCAGCAATATCGGTGTGAAATCCACGAGGTACATATTTGGAAAAAGAAGAAATTTAATGAGGTGTGTAAGGGACTGCTATTCTTTTAGGGTTTATTGAGGATAATTGTGAGACATTTCTTGACCGGGAATGACGAGACAAGTTTCTAAACATTTTTAGACTAGGATTTGGCGTATAATTACATGATAGGATAATTTGTGCTGATGTAAGATGACGAAACGATATTAGGTTGCTAAAGCATCCCCCACCAATTGACACTAGCAGACAATTTGCGAGGCATGCTTATGACTCATGATTTTTCCATCAAGATAGCGCATTGCATGCCGGGAATTTAAGGTTAAGAAAGAACATGAACAAGATGTCCGTTTTAACGACTCCAGCCGACGCTAGAGGGCCACACAAACAAAATATATTATCGCCTACGTTCCATAATCGAGCGATACTAATCGAGAAAAAGATACGAACAAATGACGCCCCGAACAAAGAAGATGGCACATTTTTTGTTATGAGGCGCGGTGGTGTAGTGGTGGCGTCGTTGCCTTGAAGCCGGAAGGTTCGAGTTTCGAATCCACCTCGCCGCGTAAGGACCTTGGGCAAGTTCTTCACTCACAATTGCTCAGCGCTTCGGCGTGAAACTCCGATGCAGTGTCCGCTCTGCATTCGGGAGCGCCTCTGAGTAGGGAGAGCTTGAAGGGGCGCTATAACAAGTGCACATACAAACAAACAAACAAAATTTATATATTATTATTACACACCTTTCACACGTTTTAAAAGAAAATATATATATATATAAGTACATGTACTATGTTAAATCACTAGAAGAGATGTGCACTTGCTGACTGCGCCTCATCCAGATTATAAATATTAACAAAATATATCAAACAAATTTTTTTCTGTTGTCGTAAACCCTTGTCAAATCTGCTGTTAACCTTTTAAACGAACATCTACATAATAATCATTTCTGTTATGCTTTCAATACATTTCGGAACACTGAACAGCGAACACTGAACCCATTCCCACATTTCTACCTACATGACTAATGTTCTACACTGGCTTCCCGTTGCTTCTTGTATCCAATTCAAGGTACTGCTCTTAGTTTCAAAAACTCAAACTGGACAAGTTCCTAAATACCTTTGTGACTTGATGCATAATCCCTCTCTGCAGTCTCTTCTCGCCCTCTCCGGTCTGCTGATCGAGATCGACTAGATCTCTTGGTTCCAAGAGAAAGAACTGCCATGGCTCAACACCGTGCCTTTGCCATTGTAGGCCCTTCTATGTGGAATGACATCCCTTCCACTATCCGTAGTAAGATCTTATTGGGGGTGTCATCTTCGGCTCTCGTTACTTGAAGTCTTTTTTTATTTCCTCGGGGTTGCCACGCTGATAACGCCTCTGAATAGCTGATCTGTCAGAGGCGCTTTATAAATGTTCATATACAATACAATACAATACAATACAAGATGATGTTGTTAAAGAAACAACATCATATTACATTCGCAAGATGTCGCCAGACTAAAAGAATCGACTGATTTTGAACTGTTTTAGAAAGAAAATAAAACTCCTGTGCAATTCGATCTCTCTGTCATTACGAATTATTCTAGCAAATAAAATTTGGACACGACACATGCATTTGGTTTTTAACAAATTCCTAACAGCACAATTATCGCTAGAGCAATAGGACATCGAATTGAACACCTTCGAAATGGAAGTTTACATGCAATATAAGCCACCCTTAAGTTTGAGAAAATGTTGGATAAGGAAATTCTCATTGAAATTTATTTTTAGCACTGGCATGTAAACATGTCAGCAACATTAACATCTGTATAAATAATTCTGTCGTCTGTTTGACCATGATGCATTTCCACAGTCTTTGAGCTTCTCACTACAAACCTTACATACTGTGTCCGTCTCGGCATCGGACGCGTAGTCGAGGGGTTCGCGAATATCTGCCACCATGGGGGCCAGAGTGAGGGCAAAAACCTCATTTTCCCTGTTGGCCGTTTCCCTCACAGGCCTATCACTGCACTTTTCTTTCGGGTGAGGTCGTGGAGTGTGGGGTGGAATGGGTGTGAGGGGTGGGGTCGTGGAGTGGGGGTCGTGGGGTGTGGGGGTGGAAGGGTGGGGCGGTGAGATGGGGTGGAGGGGTGGGGTGGAACGGGGTGTGTAGGGAGGTGTTGGGGTGTGGTGGGTGTGTTGGGTTGTGGCCAGAGCGGGTCGAATCCTAAATTTCCCGGGCAACGCCGGGTACCCCAGCTAGTATGTATATATGAAGATATATATATATATGTATATATATATATACGTAGTAACGTAGGATATATTATTGTAATGCATAGCCATGGTATAAAATACAACCCATGTAATCTATGTATAGCTAATCAATTTCAAAACCATTCAAAATAGCCTTAATGATGCGAATGCACTAATTATAAATGAATTAATTACATTGCATTGTATTAACAGCTGGTATCAATCACGCATATTTAACCGATTGCCTCAACTTTGCAATCTTCTTAATCGTATTCTAGAAATATCTACATCACCACTCGACGAAAGCGAGCATAGGGCACCAGATTATTAATTTCATTCGCTCAAAACTCTATCCTTCTATGTTTCGTCCACAGGTCGTCCCTACCAATTGAGGACACGTCCTTGCAACTTCGTATCGACAACTATAGATGACAGACATTGCATCTCCCAGGTAGGTTTTTTATAGAAAAGCACCATATGCTTATTAATGATGACAAATGTCTAATCTCACTTAGACCAGAAGAAGCGAGAACCCTTTAGTTAATTAAATTTTAGCCTTGTGCCCCCCCCAATGCTACTAAGAAAAACTGGCCCTCGTGTCCTCCAACGTAGAAAAAGTGGCCCGACAGTCACAAAAGGTTGGGGCCACTTGGCTACATAATAATAACAATATGCTTTCATTACATTTCAGAACACGCTATAGGGTTACAGACACAATATCATATTACATTCGCAAGATGTCGCAAAATGATTTTAAGCTTTTTTAAAAAATATTACATATTACATAAAATTCGATCTCTCTCATGTCATGATGATATTGCGAATTATTCTATCAAAAAAACTCCTGTGATTCATGCATTTTTTTCAAAAATGTCCTAAATGAATAATTATTGGAAAAGCAAAATGGACATCAAATTAAACACCTTAACAAAGTAGGTCTACATGCAAGATAAACCAACCATAAGGCAATTATACTTGTGTGTTCGCTTGCTAGCGGCATATCTCATCTATTATTAATTTTTGGCACTGACATAGAAATATGTTAGCACAAATTAAATATCTATGTCATCATCATCAATATCCGTAGGCACAGTGCCCGTAGGAGTCCGACGCCACTCTCTGTCTGAGTCTGTCCCACGTCATGTTACCCAGCTTCAACCGGTCCAGTCAGGCTGAGTCAGCAGGTCTGCTCCATACCATTAACATCTTGAAGCAGCAGGACCACCTTGTCTGATTGAAGAGAATATTGGGAGAGAGGCATGAAGGACAACCTGGGTCAATGCCCGTATGCGTCCCATGCTCTCTCCTCCGACTCTCTCCACCGGTCTGTCCTGACCGACCTGTGCATGTCTGCTCCACATCATGACACCTTGGAGCATTTGGGCCGCTAAGTCACTCGTGTCGTGGTTTTTGCGGATTTCAATCGTCTTGGTCTTTTACTGCCAGCGTATCGCCACCCATCTGGCAAACCTTCCTCCTTTCGTCCGGGCTTAGGACCGGCGCAGGGACGTTGTTGGTTCCCTGTGGCGGAGGATGGATGCAGTTTAACGTCATGCCCAGGACGATTAATTTTCGTCCTGGGCAATATCTTTGTAAATATATATATATATATATATATATATATATATATATATATATATATATATAGGTAAATGTAAGCTATATTATTTTAATGCACAGACATGGTATAAAATACAAACCCACACTATATATATATATATATATGTATATATATATATATATATATATATATATATATATATATATATATATATATAAAGACAGTCAATCTCTATAAATAAAGAGAATATTCTGTATGTATATCTTGTCTGTCTGTCTGTCTGTATGTCTGTCTTGTCTGTCTGTCTGTCTGTCTGTCTGTCTGTCTGTCTGTCTGTCTGTCTGTCTGTCCGTTCCTCCGTCCGACTGTCTGTCTGTCATCACAGACTCCCATTCCCTTATCAGACTATTAAATCATTAATTTTTACTCTTTGAACCCTGGGTTCCTCGTGTAATAACACACTGAGTAGTCAGATCGCACGATAAGGCTCAAAAACTGTGCGTTCCGTTACACACCTTTAAAATGTAAGAAACAGTTCTATATAATTATATGGTTACATGTGCTAAATGTATCCTCCATCCTTCTTTTGGTAAAAGTGACCTCTATCGGGATTATAAGTTATGGCATCAAATGGTTTTGAATAAAATCACTGGGCAATGTAACATGCATTAGAAATGGTTGGACCAACACCAGATCCCTGCATTATAACCGTCTCTTTAGTGGGGCGCGGTGGTGTAGTGGTGGCGTCGTTGCCTTGAAGCCGGAAGGTTCGAGGTTCGAATCCACCTCACGTCGCCGCGTAGGGACCTTGGGCAAGTCCTTCACTCGCAATTGCTCAGCGCTTCGGCGTGAAACTCCACCTGCAGTGTCCGCTCTGCATTCGGGAGCGCCTATGAGTAGCGAGAGAGAACTTGAAGGGGCGCTATAACAAGTGCACATACAGACAAACAAAAAACAAAGTCTCAAAAACTATATTAATAACAACATTGACTATTAATATTTGCAATTTGATATATGATATTATTGAAACCAATAGAATCTCACATAATTATTCTGAAAAATGACATATTTTATTACTATCCACCACGTTATGGTCATTCATTTGCCCATCACTTGCCCTAATATGATATTGTACCATCGCAGCAGCAGAGGGCGAGGCATCGAGTAGAAATCCCATCCGCTGGATTCGGCGCAAGAGACGATCGAAGCGCGACCGATCTCCTTCTGTTGTGGACCCCCACCAGGTGAGAGCGGCGTACATGAAGCGGGTCACTGTTGTGGCCTTCGTTACCACGTGTAAGGCGTCAGCAGGCAGGCCATGAGTCCTCAAAACCCTCAGGGCGTATAGTGAGCGAGAGCATGCCTCAAGCACCTCGTCGACATGCCCCGAAGCTCGTAGATCACTCCGGAAGGTCACACCCAAGATCTTCATCGCGTTGACCCTCTGAACTCCGGAGATCAGATCAGGAGTGTACTGGATGCGACTGCGAGTAACCAGCATCTCTCGCGACTTGGTTGGGTTAAGCTGCAGGTTGTTTCGTTGCGCCCATTCCGCTATCTGGGCGAGCTCGGCGGTAATTGTATGCCGCTTTTTGTCTCCTACCAATAAGTAGGTATCGTCGGAATACTTTACTATCCTGATGTCTGGATCGGCTGTCTGTACATCTGGTTGCAGTTAGTGCGAATGGAATTAAGAGAACTCACTTATTTGCAGAACGGAGTCGGTGCTGACATTGGGTATACCCGTGTATATTGCGAAGGAGCTCACGCAGGTATAGTCGGGGACAACACCAAGCTGACATTTCCGAACCAAAGCAGCGATTTTGCATTCAATGCGTTGCCGGATAGGAAGCCAGTGTATCGTCCCCAGCATGTAGCTGGGCTGCTGAAGACATGGCGAAATTTGTGGATTTATTCAATTAGACGTGATGCAGACTCGATTCAGAAATTGACATCGAGATAAACCGTATGCGTATATAATAGCATAAAATAATTATATAGATACTATTAGACACCTGCGAAATTGTATCAGCCAAAAATACATTTACCGCTCATTTCTTCACTCGATACTATAGAAGAACTCTTCGTTTTCATTATTCACTGAACCAAGCATATATAATATCTGCATGCTAACAAACTAGGCGCTGGTAAAATTGCCAGTCTCCAGGGAAGACAATGAAGGAGGGCGCCGCCAATTGGATGCAATATAATAGTGCTTTTGTTATAAGAGAACTTCTATTATTTATTTGTCTGGCTGTGCGAAAGGGTTTTATAATATAACTATTCTTCAAGTTGCTGTGTGATTGTTGATAGTCGCGTAAAGAATAATAATTATTCACACTGACGTTTTATAGTTATAACAGCTGTGAAATGAAATGACGCTCAAAAACTGGATGTTACGTTACACACCTTTAAAACGTAAAAAGAAAAAATATAGATGCATGTATACTACAATAACATATCATTCGGCATTTTCCCGCAAATGGTGACCTCTATCGGGCTTACAAGTTATAGCATTAAATGGTTTTGAATTTCATTATTGGCAGTGTTACGTGCATTAACTCGTTTTTGACCAAATTGTTATTTTTGATTTATTATCATTTTTTTACACTGTTTGATGTCGATAGATTTTAAGATTGGCCAAATACCTTAATTTTTGTTTAAAAGAAATTCATAAAATGTGTGACTCAATTTATATGCTCCAATACTGGAACACTGGTCACAAGTTGTAATAGACCATAACACAATCTACTTCATAACCAGGTGCACGCAGTAATGATTATTTCAAGTGAAGTAACCAAACAATAATGTTTAAGTCGCTATAATGACAGTAGTGTGTAGCTACAATCTAAGTCCATGTTAAGTAGATTTGTGCATTGGGTTTGGATTTGATGGGTATGTGACTGTGCCCATTCACCTCAAGACGTCCTTGCGTACGGATTTTCTTTTGTGCACGGCCTTAGTTTGCAAGACTGTTTAACACGAGTGTAGCAATCAGTTTTATGCGAAAATTTGCGGTTGTCATGAACTGGAAAATCAAGAGATCTTCATGGACTTTAAGTTTATGTGGTGAAATAAATCCAATGTTTATGGACAACTTATGGAAAATATATAACAGCTCTTATTTATAATCAGTAGAATTAAACAAAAAGTGGTGTTTAAAAGGCAACATAATTATTTCTATTTGTTCCTTGCTCGAGTGTAGTCAAAATATGATACTGCAACTCGCAGCTATTAGTGACACCTTGCGACTATCAGTTAACGTGTAGGTTTCAACCGGACATTCGCAAGAATGAGTTATAAGTTGAATATTGAGTTTAACATCATCCCATTGTATCTGCTCGCTGAAGATGGGCAGATATGAAGGTCTGACCCGATTGCGTGCTGCGGATGGATTTGAAGGAGAAAGTTATTCGTGTTATGTTCCCCCTCTTCTACCTTGTCTTTGGACTAGCACCGCTCGGAAAGGCTTGGAGTATTTTTTGTGTCATCAATGATAAATAAATCAATTGATCGATCGATCGATCAATAAAGTGATCAGAATAAACTTGAAACCTGTTAACTTGGGTGGGTGGGGGTGGGGGACCGTAGCTCGGTTGAGAGAGCGCTGGTCGTTAAACTGAGTGTCATCCACGCGACCCGGGTTCAATCCTCACACAGGCCATTAATTTGTTAAAGTTTCTGTTAGCTGCCATTGGCGCTTTGCTGTTGTGTTGCTTGACTCGGGTGCTGCTACAAATAAAGATAGCCCCTCCCACTTCTGGCTTGGTCTACCAGGAGTGATCCAGTACTTAGTGTTAAGCTACCGAACCCACTGCTGTAAAGCCGACCTGCGTGTCGTGCTATAGTGGGCCGTATTTCGTATAACCTGTACCTGTAATCATTCTGCGGTTTGTCAGATTGAGTCTTTATTATTTTTATTATTTTTGTTACTGTGGTGAACTTTTATCAAAGAACTACCGACTGAGCTGATGTGATTTGAGCGCGGTTATTTATTTATAATCAAATAAAACAGTCTAATAAGGGTGTTGAAAACCAAACAATTTCTTTATGCATATTGTTTGCGGGCTTGTTTAATAATTTAATAACTAAAACAGCTTTTGATAATTAGCATTTTGATATAACTATCGTTGCTTCTAGGTTACCTACACAGAAGCGCTCCCAGCACAACGGCTGTCCAATAAGACAGCCCTATAGTAACAGTAAGAAATGAGTCATACAGTTTAAATAGGTATTTGACGAAGTATAACAAGGAGCTCATTCCAGGTCGCAGGGCCAGCCACGGAGAAAGCACGGCGCAGATTGTTGTCCGTGAGCGTGGAACAAAAAGTTCCGCTTGTGCAGCTGAGCGTAGAGAGCAGCGGCGTTGGACGTGCGTGGTGGAGCAGCAGAGTGTAAGTCTGTAGTTCTTAGCAACATCTTTTGACTGCGATGAACATTGATTTTAAGTTTTGTATTTTCATTATCTGGAACATTCTAATGCACCTGAAGTCCTGAAACTTCTCTTCTTGACAGTGATGTTGCCGGGAGAACCTCCGAATAGTTTCCTTGAAGAGGTGCAAATACTGAAATGAAGAAAATGTTAGGGCTATGAGTCAGGTGCTCATTGTATGAGAGCATGGATGGCATCAAACCGTCTTAGACTAAACCCTGCTAAGACTAAATTCATTTGGCTGGGCTCCAGGCAGCAGCTGTCTAAGCTTGATCTGATTCACCTCTCTGCTGAATTTCCCGACTATACTTTCTCCACCTCAGTCCGTGACCTTGGTGTTGTGCTAGACCAGGAGCCTACTTTTGTACCTCACATTAATCGTCTCAGTCGCTCCTGTTTCTATCAGCTGCGCCAGCTTCGCACAGTCGCTCGCTCTCTCTCAACTGGTGCTGCAACTACGCTTGTACATTCCTTTGTCTCAGCTCGTCTTGACTATTGCCTATCCCTTTATGCTGGTTTACCATCTGGTCGATTATCTTCTCTTGACCGTATTCTGCGCGCTGCAGCACGCCTCATTGGTCATCTGCCCAAATTTGGTCATGTTACAAATTACATGCTGGAGGTTCTGCATTGGCTCCCAGTCCGTCAGCTCCATCTTACCTACTCGATCTTTGTCGGCCTGTGTTAAGTGCTCGGACTGGTCGGTCCCTACGCTCGGCTGTTAGGAAAGTACTCTTTGTCCCATTTGCTCGTACCTCCATCATGCAGAGTCGTGCTTTTTCTGTGGTTGGCCCAGTGGTATGGAATGCCCTCCCACTTGAGCTGCGCCTTTTCCCTACATCACTCTCTGACACATTCTATAAGCACTTAAAAACTGTTCTGTTTGTCCGTACTGGAGTCGGGAGCGCCTCTGAGTAGTTTACTTGAAGAGGCGCTATATAAATACTCGAATGAATGAATGGATGAAAAAGTTAATGGCGGCTTATGACAAAACTTTGTTTGTCATATTACTGTGATGCAGATTATGTTCCATTCTCGAAGTGATGTAAAATAATAAAATAATGTTGCAGGTTGCCGTTTCAAGCGGCATCTTGATGCTATAATTGAAGATTCTACAGCAAGTCCTTCACAATGGTGAGTCTAACAACATCCAATAGGCATAAAATGCCGTAAACGTTAGCAGATATTATTTTAAAACGTTATCACCCACCGTTCATATGTAATGATACTCTTCCAATTAAGATGCAATTTGCAAAAATGATTGTCTTCTTTCTTGTTATTTCATTATATTTTGCAAAGCGTAGATGTCTAGAGACGCCCTCCTCATTTCCCCGTATTTGGGACTGGCATTACGAGAAGTAACTGAGTTTGGAGAGAAAAGGATGCGAACTTGAATTCTTCCCATTATAATAGCTTACATGCAGTTTCAAGTGGCGTATTAAATTATTATAGATTCAATAGTATATATATTTTCATGGAAACATCGACATAAAGGGGTCTAAAATAATGTTGTCGAATTACCCTTGTTTATTTAATGCCATCTAATCTAGTGGTTGGCAAAGCTGCTGACATCGATCAACATCATTTTTATATTTTTTTCTGTCCTGTGAAGTTATTATTATTTATTTTTATTTAACCAAAGTTTAACGTCGTCGTATGACATCAAAGGCCGTTGACGACAATTTACAGCTTATACAGTGTAGTAACAATGAATTTATGACGTCCAAATTAACCATAAAAATATTATAACGTTGTCATAACAATATCATTGTTCATCAAGTGTTAACATAATATTATTGTACGTTGTCTTATAAATAGCGTTCATTGTTTAGTAGCAGAATGGTTAACAGTTAATAAGCTTACAATTTATGCCAAATATTTTGCTTGGGTACATTCATTAATATGTTGCAGTAATTGTCACATGCAAGCTATTTCACAAACTTTTCTTGATTACCATTCTTAAAACAAGTTTGATTTAAAAGCTTCTACATTTCAGTAAAAGAAATTCTTAAACAGGTTAATATGAGATATAATTTTGCTCTAACAAGAGCAAAGACGACTAACAATATCCCAACACAATCATGTTACAATGGCGTGACATTCAATATTAACATCAACAACAACAACAACAACAACAAAGCACATTTACGATCAGTTTCTCAATGTATTGTCACATCAAAGAAATATTTTTTATATCTTATTTTGTTATACTAAACAATTGAACTTCACAATTTAATCTATTGAATCCTTGAAATCAACCATCAAATGAATTTGGTTTTTAAAATTTTTTTCATTAGACACATGTACTTCACAAAAAAGAATCAACAACAAATATTTAGAGAAGAAATAAACTCAGAATCAAAGCAGAGCTTCCAGGCACACGAGATATGCATCTTTTGATAAGTTGGTCATGCACCATGTACAACTTCTTACATGGGCTTATAAACGACAGTATTTACACAATGTCTCCTTTAGTTATTTGGTTTATAAGCCTATAAACTACACTTTGCATATAACCGTCATCAAGTAAATTCTTAGTATTGAAGTCTAACTTAAAAGCAGCACATGCATTTCTTAGTACGTCAGATATATTTTCTTTTTTACAAGTTAACAATAAATGATCTATGTTCTCTGTAACATTACATGAATTACAAAGACCACTGTCATGCTTCTTCACATGATAAAGTCTTTCATTTAGGTTTACTTTCCCTAACCTTAGTCTTGACATTTGGACCTCTTTCTTTCTATTAAGGTCAGTAAATTTCAGACTTGTGTTCACTACTGGGCATATAGATTTATAGTGATAACCCTTAGATTCACTATCATAGTAGTTCTGCCACTTGTCAACTACATACAAATTTACAATTGAAAAGACTTCTTGCAGTTCCAGATAGTTTGTTGCATTCACAATTGGCATACTCAGGGATTGTTTGGCTAAGGCATCAGCCTTTTCATTACCTAATATATTAACATGACTAGGAATTATTTACTGTTGCTGTGAGCGTATTCATAAGAATATTATACCATTGAAAGAGGTGTCCAAAAATACTTACATAATAAATTATGGTAGTTTGTGATGTAGAACGACATCTTGAGGCTGACATGGACGTCAACGTTGGCGTTTTGTCACAAAAGAGTTGTTCGATGCTTCCAACAACTTATGCTAGCGATCGCTAGCATAAAATTTGTAATTATAATATACTCGAAGTTTCTAAAGGCACGTGACCTTATAATAAGAAAAGAGCTGTATTATGCCAAAAAAAATTATCGAGAGACTGTACAGTTGTAATAAGTTTTCGTCAAATCTGGATCCATCCATATCGGAATAAACTGGGCGATCAACTTATACACCTTTTAAATGGTGTTAAGCGATGCAATATAAGCGTGGAACTCGATGAAATACTACTAATCTTGAGGTGAAGATGCAGTCGAAGTTGTAATAGGGTTATCATCGAATGTGACCATTTACTAAATGAAGCCATTGCTGGAAGTTTAGAGTGAGGCCTGTAATAATTACGCCAAACTAATTTTGTGGTTTCATTTGCCATGAACTGTCGTTTAACTATGAATCCAATCTTGTGTTATACAATGTTCTGTATAATTAATTAGTATTTCATCGAGTTCCAGGCTTATATTGCATTGTTTAATACCATTTAAAGGGTGTGTAACTTGATCGCCCAGTTTATTCCGATATGGATGGATCCACATTTGACGAGGACTTGAATTCATGTCTTGCGCTATAAATTTCACATATAGTCTATATAATCTAAAATACGAGCATTTGTAAAGTGCTTCTCACAGCAGAGCTATATAATCCAGAAGCGCTCCCAGCGTGACATGTCCATACTGGTATAATATAGGCCCCTACTAAGCGAGACTTGTCCCTTCTGGAGTGCCTATTGCTCCCTAATCCTTCTCCTGAACGAATTAATACTTTAATTATAACTTGTATTATACCATGTTCTCTATAATTACGTTTATTGTGGGATCACTAAATAATTATTTTAAAAATTTTTGATTTTTTTTAAATTTTGAAATAGAAAAAGGTCTTCAAGCAGCGAAAAGATGCTGATGAATTTCCTACCAGGAGATTGCTGCGAATCGCAGCAATTTGCGGTTTTTAATCCAAACTGGCAGGAAAGGAACATTTTAGGTCCGCCACTGTTTGCACTACTCTGATAGTGCCAGTCCCAAGTCTGGTAGAAAGGAGGAGGGCGATACTAATCATTTTGACAGTATCGTTAATCATCGGCAAGGTACATACATGTACTTCTAGAAGCCACATAGGTTACTGGTATATGCAGACATGGCTTGCGTGTACAGAAACTACAATGTGGCTGTAACTTGTTGCGCTCAGTGTTTTGTCCTGCAGGCTATAATTGATACGCGCTACAATGGACCTATAACTAAGGCTAGAGCGGAAACAATGAGAGGACAGCATGCATTCATGATGACACACACACACATACACACACACACACACACACACACAAACACACACACAAACACACACACACACACAAACACACACACAAACACACACACACACAAACACACACACACACATACACACACACACACACACACACACACGCACACACGCACACACGCGCACACACGCACACACACACACACACACACATGCCCACACCGAGGGATATGCACAGGAACATATACACATAATTAAATATGATCATAAATTATACACAGTGCGACCCCTTGCGCGTCCACTTAAGATCACGACGTGTACATGTAACAAAGTCCGTTTACAATGGGCCAACAGATTATTATCATCGCACGTGTGTGCGTCTGCAAATGTCTGTCTGTGTTTCTGTCCTTGTCTCTGTCTCTCTCTGACACACACTCTCTCTCTCGCGCACACACACACACACACACACACACACACGGAAAGTCACCATCTGTCTCTCTCTGACTCTGTGTGTCTACTGTCTATGTGTCTATGCGTGTCTGTGTGTCTGTGTGTCTGTGTGTCTGTGTGTCTGTGTGTCTGTCTGTCTGTCTGTCTGTCTGCCTGTCTGTCTGTCTGTCAGATAGACAGACAGAAATGGAGAGGCAGAGAGGCAGAAGGAAAGATACAGACAGACAGAAAGAAATGGAGAGGCAGAGAGGCATAGGGAAAGAGAGAGAGGGAGAGAGAGGCAGACGGACAGAGAGGCACAGACGAAGACAGCGTGTATCTGTCCCTCCCTCCCTCCCTTCCTCGCTCACCGATAACGCGGCCACCAGGTTGGGTCAACATACGCTGCACATCAAGTCCTTGATCAGAGAGAGTAGAGCCTACAGCGAAGTGAGCACACAGCAAGTGTATCATCGACGATTATTTACAATGTCCGCCGACAGAATATAACAGGGACTCCATCTTGAAAGGGCCGACCATTTCTCTCAGTGTTGTGAGCAGCCAACGACTTTGACGGTTTAGTTTCGTATTCACAGGTAAACACGGCGGGACGTCTACTTTGTACAAAGATTTACTTGGCAGGAAAAGTCGAAAGCGCTAATCAAAGGCGTGTTTACATCTTGTTTATAGTTTCGCGATCTTGATAAAGAGTTGAGGACCATTTCGGAAGACGAAACTCAAATCGATTTCGGTGAGAATTTATTTCTTTTATCGACACAGCAAACAGATGGTTTTCGGTTTAGTTTCGTACATCTGGTAATTTACACCAACAGAACAGCAAATAGTTCTTCAACTGGTGGTAAAAATTATACAAGGAGACAAATATAATTTTTAGCAACAGATTTCAAAGTTTAGTTTCGAATTTCAAGTTACAGTATTTTTGTGATTTAGTTTCGCATTCAAACTCTCAACACGGAACCGAATTTTTGAGCCTGGAAAATATTTCCGGATATAACTTCGGACGGCGTTTGGAAAGAAGCGGGGAAACTATGGATCGTGGCCGCACGAAGACCAGCTGGAGTCTGCAGGATTCTACGGATAAGACTGGAACGGGTAAACATGTGAATAGGAAGACGCTCCATAGACAGTACGCCAGTCTCCAGTCGGACAGCTCGATGGATCGAAACTCTGGAGATGACAGTCACAGTCTACAAAAAAGTCAAGGGTAGGTACTTACCTACTGCATGATGATAATCCTGTAAATCCGTCAAACCAGTCGTTAATTCGTTCATTCGTTCGTTCATTCATTCATTCAGTCAGTCACTCAGTCACTCATCCATTCATTCATTCATTCATTCATTTATTCAATCGTTCATTCATTCATTCATTCGCTCAATCGTTCATTCATTCACTCATTCATTTATTTATTCACCAATTCATCCATTTATTCATCCATTCATTCAATCATTCATCCATCCATTCTTTCTACCATCCATTTATCCATTCATCAATTCATCCATTCATTCATTCAATCATTCATCCATCCATCCATTCATTCTACCCATTTATCCATTCATCGATTCATTCATTCGATCATTCAATCAATCAACCAATCAACCAATCATTCATTTTTTAATACATGCATTAGGAAATCGCAGCATACAATTGTATCGCCATATGAACTCAAAGAGAGAGGAGGTAAATATGTAGAATTTGGTTTCGGAGAGACAGCGAGAGAGACATAGACAGAGACAAGTATGGAGACAAATAGAGTGACAAACCGATAGGCAGAGTCAGAGAGAGTAAAACACAGAGAGAGATAGACAGACAAACACGGAGAGAGACAGAGACAGACATAGACAGACATAAAGATACAAACAGACACAGGAAGAGGGAGACCGCGTTCTGTG
>OX457049.1:41870358-41885358 GCA_949752735.1 Lumbricus terrestris
ATTTACGGGTGTCCATGATTCATTGGCGTGTGTTCATTGCTGAACAACCTGGCCATATGTAGTAAGGTGATAACAAACCTCGCGTGGTTACGCCATTGGCCATCGCACGGTGGCGTTACAGACCCGCGGCCAATGTCGATACAGCGGCCTATTTTTTAGACCAGACGATAATGGTCTAATCAGATAGACCCTTTAGACCGAGGACGAATGACAATTGGGTCACGACGCTTGAAACCGGATACATACACTGTTAAAGGACATGCGTGGGAATTCCCCGTCGTCATCGGTAGATGCCATGAATAGAACAGGGATGAGTCAATTATGCGTGAATACTTATGTGTAGCAGGCGCGTTGTCATGCACACGCGCGTGATAAAAATCCTACATAAATATATCTATGTTCTTCAGAAAGAGATAGAGAGAGAAACAGAGACATAGACAGACATAGACAAACAGAGAGACAGACAAATATATTGTAATTGTAATTATGGAGAAATACTGCACACGGCCAAACATAACAATTAACGTACACGCTTTAGATACAACATACATTCATGCATGCATAATTACACATAAGCACACGCACGCATGTACGGCATTCGGAAAACTGGGGAAAATGTGGAAAGCAAGAAACATATCCATCAGAACTAAGATGAAGCTCTATCATACCTTAGTAGAACCAGTATTACTATACGGATCAGAGTGCTGGTGTTTACGGAAAGAAGACGAACGGAGACTGTTGGTAGCAGAGATGAGCTGGCTCAGGAGAATCATAGGTAGAAGCAGGAGAGAGGAGATCAGAAATGAAATAACAAGAGAAGAACTAGGAGTCGATGAAACAATAATAGAAAAAATCAAGAAGAGAAGACTCAGATGGTTCGGTCATGTGAGAAGAATGACGGAGCAAAGACTACCAAACGCTGCACTGCATGGGCATGTAGAAGGAGAAAGAAGCAGAGGGAGGCAAAGGAAGACCTGGATGGACAACATCAAAGAAGATCTGAGAGAGAAGGGCACCAGCTTGGTCGAGATCGGAGAAATCATCAGAAGCAGAGAAGTTTGGAGGAAATTCATACAGGCCTCATCGTCATATCGATGACGGAAGAGAAGATAGAAGAAGAACACGCACGCAAACGTGTCTGCACAGAGACCTCCTACGCTTCTCTTCGCATCGCTTGGGCTGCCATGCATGAACGATCGGGGCAAATACGTTCCAACAAGAGAGCGCTCAACGACACCTATTATAGGCCAACATGCAAACCACAAACGTATTCATATGCAAAGGCATTTCGACCATCACATTAGCGTATGATTTAAATTTATATATATATATATATATATATATATATATATACGCACATATATTTCTGATATTGGTTTCTACGTGTAGCCGAGATGCCTCATGTGCATTATAATAATTATTGTGCACGTCACCATTGATGTGACCTGCCGGGGTACAATACGCGGATTCTATAGAAGCACTGATATAAATATACTGTCTTATTTAGTCCAATATAAATATAAGCTTATATTTCAATGTTCTACATTTGCCCATACTATATATAAATATGATCGATTGCACGCGTGTATACATCTATGCCTTTTGTGTAGATATTGACAAATCCTTTCTTGTATATAGCACGCGCATGGACAAGTGGCTGGGCTCCGTGTCTAGAATCGTAAACCCGCATTGTGTGCATAGCGAACGTTGCCGTGTGAACTAAGAACTTGTCTCTTGTGTTGGGATTGCCGACCTACATCGGCCGTTATAAAAACTAGTGACGAGATTTCTTATATAGTCTCAGTTGACTTCACTTTAAAGGTGTGTAATCTGTGGAAGTTGATTTCGACGTTGGAGTTTATTCGAATCCCTCGCGATCTTGTTAAAAAGAGGAGAAGAAGACAATTTTGTTTCCGGCTGGGCTACCTGTACGCAGGTGTGCTTCGATTGGTAGAGAGGTGAGTGCACGCAGGTAGAACGGTGTTATTGTGTGGCATAGGGTTGAGAAGAGACGAAATCTGTGGCATGAGGAAGGGTCATTATTGGGACATCTACAGCAAGAGATAGGGGGAGAGGAACATAGACAGAGACAGGGACAGACAGAGAGAGACAGAGAGACAGACAGAGATATAGTATATGAGACATGGTGAGATGAGAAGAGAGATGCAGAGACACAACCAACTCCGCCACTGGTTGTTCTCTGCCAGTGCAAGTCACAAGCCTTGGATAAAGGAGGAGGGCGACACTAATCATCTCTGATATGGCAGTGTCGTTAAACATGCAACAAGAGCGAGAGAGAGAGAACGGAGGTTATGAGACCTGGTCAGCTAGCGGATTGATGAGATTGACGAAGCCATAGAGATGCACAATACACAAAGATAAGGACATTCACCCACAAACGCACACATAACGGCAGATATACACACGAGCAGAGACAGACAGACAGACATACAGACAGACAGGCGCACATATAGACTGGGGCGTGGTGGCGTAGTTTTGGCGTCGTTGCCTTGAAGCCGGAAGGTTCGAGGTTCGAATCCACCTCGCCGCGTAAGGACCTTGGGCAAGTCCTTCACTCACAATTGCTCAGCGCTTCGACGTGAAACTCCGATGCAGTGCCCACTCTGTAGCCGGAAGCGCCTTTGAGTAGAGAGCTTGAAGGGGCGCTTAAACAAACGCAGTTGTTCAGGCTGCAGGGCAGAGCCATTCGATCTGCCTCTATAGCAGGGTGCTTTTGATTCCTAGTTTTGGAACCTCAGCCTGTCTACGTCGTGCTTTTTCAATTGTAGTTTTTTTCATCTTTCTTAAAATAATCTTCCGTTTGAGATAAAAAGGATATATAACGCAGAATACAACGGTCATAAAGGTGTTTGTTTCAAACACTATTTTAAAGTTATCCACTACTATAATAATGCATGTTACTCGTCAGTGTTTTACATGCTCCTTAACACTTTTTTTCTTTTCACCGTGAATTTTTGTACAGGGAGCGCCTCTCTGTGGATTTCTCTTTGGGACGCTATTGCGGACTTGATTTGATATAGCGCCGGTGAATAAGCTGGTCTCCCTGACGTGGCTTTTGTGGGCGCTGAGAAATTCTCGAAGATTTACATTACATTACATTACATTATATAAATTATTGAAATGAATGAATGAATGAATGATTTTATTGGCACCCGAAAAAGTCGATCGTTCAAACGAGCCGCTTACAGTGTGCACTTGCATTAAAAACATTAAATAAATCATTATTAAATTCCTTATGATGTATTATAAATTATTGGCTCAAACTTTTTAAGAATCGAATACAATTAGATCATTCAGCTTGAACTTTATATAAAATTGGAAAACATTAAAATGGTGTTTAGTAAAAGCTCGCATGGCATGGGCTCAATGTCTCTTAGTGTAGCGGCCTGGTGCGAGAATGTGAACGAATTGTTCACTTTGTGCTACAAGCATGAAATTTGCACATGCTACGAACATGACGAAAGAAAGAGATTTGGTTATCGCAAATTTGACCTCTTGCCCCAATGGCAGCCATTTTTTCAAAATGGCCGACCGGTTTACAGATTTTAAAAGATCTCAGCTTTGAGTACACTTAAGATCGTCTTCTTGGTGTCTAAACTTACATACATGTAGTTAGGTGCGATTCTAACAGAGCCATTGCAAATGTTCCACGGCTTCAAAGGCGGCCATTTTCCAAAATGGCCGACCATCATATGGATTTTTCAATTTATCAGCTTCCAGTTCACTTGATCCGACCAGAAGCGACGAATGCGATTTGACATTTGACGGCGTATAGTTGTAAACATCACGATCTTTGTTTTTTGGTCAATTGTTTATCACAAAACCAGTAAAAACGTGTTTCAATATATACATGAGAATAAATTTCTGTTGTTTTTGTTACTATGATAATCTCTCGTTTTTGTGCTACTTTTAAAATGTCATTTCGTGACAGAAAATAGTCATCTCGCGACTAAATAATTTTTGCTGCGTCCCTGCTTATATAGCAAAGTATGGAAACAAATAAATGGTGTCTAATGGATGGATCAGATTTGACCAGGGTCTATGACAACAGAGGCCGTAACCCTGGACAGAAATATGTTTGGAATACTACAGTGTCTAATGCATCCGATTTATTATAACTACATTCAGTAATTGGAACAAAGTCATAATATAAGCAAATTGAGAAAATATGACACTTAGAAAAGATGTATGCAACAAATAATAAATGCAGATGGGATCTAAACAGACCACCTCTACGGTAGTCGATCAATTTTTGTTACCTGGATGGATGGGTCCTATTTGACCAGGATCTATGACAACAGAGACTGTTACAATGGACAGAAATTTGCTCGGCATATTACAGCACTCTAGAGCAAGGTACTGAAACAGTTTTTCTATAATACAAATCGACGTTTATATAGCAAAGAATATATGGGAAGGTTATTTGGCTGGGCTGCTGAGCGACCATTTTGACGTACATGGAAAGGTGGGAAATGTGTTCCATTTGATTGCAGCAGTTCGATAATCGTTGTTAAAATGCTGTCGTGTTGCCTTCTTGTTAGTTGTGTGGCAATCTAAGCACAGTGGAGTTGAGAGGAAAATGGAGGGATGACTGAAGTGGTGAGTGACGTTCTCCACTGGCTCCCACTCAAGCAGAGAATTGAGTATAGGGTATCTACTCTAGGCCTTGCTCCTGCCTACCTTTATTAGCTCTGTAGCCCTAATCTTAGTTCTCACCGTTTTCGTTCGACTGAACAAAGTCTACTCTCAGTCCCTTTTGCCCGAACTTCCACCAGAACGTGCTTTCTCGGTGGTAGAACCCTCAATCTGGAATGGTCTTCCTCTGACCCTCCGCTCTCTTTGTAGAAATCCTTCTCAGGCTTTCCTCTCTCATCTTAAGACAGTATTATTATGACCGCGCTGGGGTTGGGAGCGCTTCTGAGCAGTCCCCTTGAAGAGGCGCCATATAAATGCATATGAATGAATGAATGAATGAATGGATGGATGGATGGATGGATGGATGGATGGATGGATGGATGGATGGATGGATGGATGGATGGATGGATGGATGGATGGATGGATGGATGGATGGATGGATGGATGGATGGATGGATGGATGGATGGATGGATGGATGGATGGATGGATGGATGGATGGATGGATGGATGGATGGATGGATGGATGGATGGATGGATGGATGGATGGATGGATGGATGGATGGATGGATGGATGGATGGATGGATGGATGGATGGATGGATGGATGGATGGATGGATGAAGGCGTGGCCGCGTGGTGGTGGGGGGAGGATTGATACTAAGTTGTCCGACACATCCGGCTTAAGTTAATGGTCTAGTAAATAACTATGTATTTTGTGAAACCAAATTAAAGGTGAAACATTTTAGAAATTGTTGCGCTCCGTGCTTATATAGCACAAGTGTAATTGTTTTAAAAAGTGTTCAAATTTGGCGCTCCAAACTTTAAAAGACTGTATCGCTAAGCCATTATTATCATTGTCATTTATTTTCCTGTACTATAATAATTGCGTTGTATTTTGAGAATTCATAGAGCGCTTCATGCTTTTAATTGCTGTCAATTCGACAGCAAATAAAAGCATGAACAATGGGTTTAAATACAGAAGAGGAAACAAATCTTCTGATGACTCTTATTCGCCGCAGGTGATAATAACATGAGCGTGTCAATTGTGAGAGGTGATCAGAGAACGAAAGGGTGAATGCAAAAGTGAAGTCAAGGTTCATTGAGGTCAGGTGTTGAAGGTCAATTTCAAGTAGCTGTTGTTTTGTATACCAGACCAAACCAGATCGGTTGAGTTTTAGTGGAATAAAGGCAAAGCTCTATGTTTAAATTGATGGTATGCTGGCTTCTTTTTAAACGAATATCGTTTTATTATTATTTATTATAATAGTAATAATTATTATATTATTATTATAATAAATATTATTATATTATATAATAAGATATATTATTATTATTTATTTATTATTTATTTATTTATTTATTATCCAGACTTGGGAATGACACTGCGATATTGATTCAGTGTGAAATTTTATCGTCACTTTGTTACAGCGTTGTTTCTTTACGATTTATGTGCATCGAATGATGGGGTTCGCGAACAATTACGCCACGTGCGTTTTAAATATTAGTAATATCACTTTTATACGCGTTATAAAGGTGTCATGATGGCCACAGCGTATGTATGTATGTGCACTTGTTATAGCGCCCTTCAAGCACGCTACTCAGAGGCGCTCCCGACTACAGAGCGGACACTGCATCGGAGTTTCACGCTGAAGCGCTGAGCAATTGCAAGTGAAGGACTTGCTCAAGGTCCCTACGCGGCGACTTGAGGCGGATTCGAACCTCGAACCCTCCGGCTTCAAGGCAACGACGCCACCACTACACCACCGCGCCCCTACTAAAGAGAGAAGCGTGATTCTCTGTAGTAGTCGTTGTGGTGTCATTGCAGATATGACTTCCGACAGATAACACCGTTTCTGTGGTTTGATTAGGTGAATGTATAGTATCAATTCCAGCTGTGTAATTATATGAATCGTCAACGTCACCCTCTTCCTTCACCCAGGCATAGGACTGACGGTTCCGTGTATAGTGGCGGAGTTTGATTAGTATATTATTTTGACATAATTCAGCTTATGTTGCCAAGCGTATGGTTTGATTGACAGCTCATGACAACATAATGCCGTTGGAAAGTTTAGTGGCGTCCGCTGTTTCCCGTCTTATTCAAAAATTGGTTATGTATTTGTTGCTTATATATCATCAAAGGTGTACAATTTGTGGGTGTCTAACGTGAGAGCTCTTGGGTCTATAGTAGTAAATAGCAACATGCGTGTGACTATTTTAGAGTAATGTAAAACCTTAATTAAGGTGTTAGGTTGATCTTATGAACATACATTCAATTTAACGACACGATGTGACAACAAATATCATTACAGCTGCCCTCCCCTTCATCCAAACATAGAAATGGCACAGTGGCGAATTTCAAATAAGGAAACAATTGAAAAAAGTACTAACTTAGGAAAAGTGAATGTGACGGATCCTTTCAACAAAAGTATCTAAGATAAGATAAGAATATTCTTTAATATACCAATTGCTATCCGCATTTTGGTGTACATACAAAGTATAATAAACAAACGTACATAATTTCTATATCCAATCAACTACAACTACAATCTACACTTTTATAGAGCGCCTCTCTCAAGGTAAACCATTCAGAAACGTTTTCAACACAGCGAAATAGTAGACATATATAGTATTATAGTCTAACATCAGTTTAGCGAAATTCCGACACAGCAGAAATTCTTAGCGTTGCCATTTTTTTTATTTATTCATTAAAAATTTTATAAGCGCTTTCTTTATTTATATATAAGTGTCAAGCAACCTATTGAAGGTGTCTAATGAGAGCCTTGTGTTTTGTATTCAGAGCCAAGCCGATTAGTGTTATGAAACCGAGCGCCAGCATGGGAGATTTCCAGCCAAAGGGTGAAGTCACACGGGTTCTGACGACCTCGGCCACACTTCCAGAGGACTCGACCGAGACGTGCGAGGTCAACGAGAGGTCGTCCTTGTCAAGATCAAGGACGCTGGCCAATGAGATTTCCAACACGTCGCCGCTGAGTTCGCTTGCAGATGGCGCAATAGTCATGACACCGAAAGGGTGAGTTCATTTTATATGCTAATGTTATGCTAATTAATGCAATTATTTTGTTAATGATATGCTAATGATATGCTAATGATATGCAACTAAATATGCTAATAACATGCTAATGACATTCTGATGATATGCTAATTTTATGCTAACGTTGCGTAATATATTGTAAATTATGCATGGCTGCGAATCATACGGATTTTTGTTGTCGCTTTTCATCCTGTGCCTTACTTGCTCTGCGCTACTAAGCGATACCAATTAATTTGGTTTGGAACCAAACAACAATTACATAAGCTTGATCTTCAATTACTAGCCACATTATTCCCTCATTTTACCTTTTCCTCTAGTGTTCGTGATCTGGGTGTCACACTTGATAGTGCTCTGACATTTACTGAACACCTGTCACTCTTGACCCGTTCCTGTTACTACCACTTGAGACGCCTCAGGGCAATTAGAAGATCTGTGTCATCCAAGGTGTTTACAACTATGGTACATGCCTTTATCTCCTCACGAATTGACTACTGTAACTCCCTACTAATTGGGCTTCCTAAAGTTCGCTTGTCATCTGTACAATCTGTCTTAAATTCTGCTGCTAGACTTATTGCACGACTTCCTCGATACTCGCACATCTCTACATTCATGACCCATGACCTTCACTGGCTTCCGATCTTTGCCCGAATCAGATACAAAGTCTTGCTTCTAGTTACTAAGTCCCTGCAGGGCTTAGCGCCTAAATACCTGTGTGACTTAATGTGTAAGCCTCTTTCTGCAAGATCTTCACGCCCTCTTCGTTCTGCTGACCGCTTTGATCTATTTGTACCCAGATCACGAACATCATTAACCCAACACCGAGCTTTTGCTATTGTTGGTCCTTTAATTTGGAATCACCTTCCTTCTGAAATTCGTGGCAGGATTCTTGTAGGAAATTCACCTGCATCTTTTCGCTGCTTGAAGACTTTTCTTTTTTCATGGGCCTGTCACGCTGAGAGCGCTTCTGAATAGCTCTGCTGTGAGAAGCGCTTTACAAATGCTTTATTAGATTAGATTAGATTAGACCAGTGGCGGCGCCTGGATTTCAGTTTTGGGGGCTGAATCCATCCAAAATTTCTGACGACCTTTTTTAGTCAACGAAATCTCATGGAACTATTTCATATTTCCCAGTCCAAAATACTGACGACCTCTTTTTTTAGTCATTTGGTCGAAATTTTCATGGAAATATTTCGTTTTCCCTGTAAAAAATCTCCTGATGAACTTCTTAGAGGGGGCGGGCTTATCCCCCTAGCCTCCACTGGGGCCGCCACTGTGCAGGACTATGAAGAAGCCCCTTAATCTACTTTTCCTAACCCCTTAAGGTACATTACCTACCTTCAATGCATTGTTTAACCTTGAATTACATTGTCTTACCTTCGATAACATTATCTTACCATCAGCTGCGTTGTCTTATCTTCAATGCATCACCTTCAATTGCATTGTCTTACAAGCAATTACATTGCCTTAATGCAATTACATTGCCTTAATGCAATTACACTGTCTTAATGCAATTACATTGTCTAACCATGCATCACTTAATTGATGTCGACTTTCTTTTATTGCAGGGCTGACTACAAGTCGCCAAAGTCGGCAGATAAGGTAGTAGAGGAGCATCATAAATGCATATTATTTTCAACTACTGTATTTGAACTTAATTATGATCAGCTTAATGTAATCCATATTATTTGACCATGAAATACCTTGAACTTACCTTGAACATGCCGGGCGCAATTATTTATTACACTGTGACAAAAACTAAAAAAGGTGTCTAGATGGCGACGGTTGGATGGATGGATCCGATTTGACCAGGGTCTATGACAACAGAGGCCGTTACCCTGGACAGAAATTTGCTCGGCGTATTACAGCACTTTAGAGCAAGGTATTGAACATACATTTTTAAGTCGACGGTTCCGCGACATCTTGCGGCTTATACGGCCATTGGCGTTGGAAGTCGTTTTCTGGACATCCTGTAGCTATAGTCCTTGATGTGTATGGCGAGTTTAATAACGACGTATTAACACCCTATTCAGCCAACTTTTTCACTTGTGGATTTGCGGTGGCAGCAGGAATGTTGTAGTCTGCAGGCCAGATTTCACTCTGGGGGAGGGGGCGAGAAAGAGTCCGTTTTGGCCGGAAGACAGAGCCGCTGACGTCACTCTTTCATTTCATTGGACAGATTGTTTTAGTCATTTTTCCCTTTGATTCGACAGCCCTACTGTCGAGGAATTGTGTAGAACGGTGGCCGGGAGACTCTTTGCGGCTTTGGAAGATGGGAGGAAAACATGGTTGAGCTCGGACAGTGATAACTTGTCCGACAAATCCCGCTGAGTTTAAGTTAACGGCCGAATAAGTAACTATGTATTATTGAAACCAGAGTCATGGATTGACATAAAAAAATCGTTTCGCTTCGCTTTTATATAGAGTAATTGAAATTGTTTAAAAGGTGTTCAAATTGTGCCAGAGACGTCACCCTTTGGGCGGAAAATTTTTCTGACTGCCCTTTTGCTGGTCTTTATCCCAAAATTGACGAAGCCAACCAATTCTTGTGCTTTAATATCTGACGACACCTTCTTTTAGTTTCGTCCAAAATTTTCACAAAAAAACTATTCGGGGTGAGGATGAAATGTTACATGCAGCGCTTCTCTGGGACGAAATGGTACGATATGCATGTGAAAAACATCTCGAATTTTTTCTTGGGGAAATGTCATCATGGGGGAACTTCACGCTCAGAGACGTCTAGGTTAAAAACTGGTTGACCTACATGTGCGTCTTGAGAAGGACTGAAGCAACGATGACGATAGTGACATTGCATGACATAACTTGCGGGTTCATTTAGACACCTTTCAAACAATGTAAGCCAGCAATATATAAGCACGCATAAATTCATTAGATATTAATTTTTACCGATTTTTCTATGTTCCCCTCAGCTCTGTTTCTTTGTGTTCTTTTCGAAACCTTCTAAACACAAGTAATCAAAAATATATAATTTGGCTTAAGAATCTTTAATTTGATTTTCTTTAATCAGTTCGGATCGTTGGATCCTCTGAACGCGGCCAACGCTGCAACGAAACATCGCAGAGAACGTTTCCAGAAGACTTTTCCGGACATTGCCGTCACTGACGAACTGCTTCAGTGTAAGTCGTTTTATGCCGTTCGATGCAAAGATGCCACTCATAGCTTTCCCCATAATACTTACACACCACTTTATCGATTAAAACTTTGTTATATTTTTGTGAGTCGTGTCTCAAACGCAATGTAATAATAAGTGCTAAGCACCAAGTGCTGTAGTATGCCAAAACAAATTTCTATCCAGGGTAACGGCCTCTGTTCTCATAGACCCTGGTCAAATCGGATCCATCCATCCATCAAACGCATTGAATGATACATTTGAGCCAGGGATGCGACTCATCGATTTTTCCACCTGGATCTAGGTTTTTCGACTTTATCTAGGTTTTTAGGATTTTTTCTCGAGATCAGGGTTTTTCGACGGTGGATTTTCTGACACTTTTCCCGAAATCTGGACATTTTCGGGGGAAATGTACGAAACAGTAGTAAAAAAGTGGAAGATTTAAGGAAAATTTCTGATGTTAGAGCGAATGACTAAAGAAGGTCATCGAAAATTTGAAGCCCGAAAATTCAAAAAATTCAGATCTAGCCTTTTCTAGCCATTTTTCGGCCGGATCTGACCTTACTTTCAAAATCACAGTTGCATCCCAGTTTTCCCACCTAGATCTAGTCCACTCTTCACTCTTGTCTAGGTTTATAGGTCTTTTTTGGTTGTTAGGATCTAGCCTCTTTGTCACGGCGGTTTTTCTGACTTTTTAAAAATTGACTCTTTTAGGTGAAAATGCACTAAAGAGGTGAAAAGTCGAAAATGTTGTGAATGCTGATCTCCTAAATTGTATACTTTTGAAGCGAAAGACAAAAAAGGTCCTCAGAAATTTAAATTTCAAGCGCGAAAAATCGAAAAATCGATGTATTTTCTTAGAAATTCTCTATTTAGCCTTTTTTATAGCCTTGTTTTTGACCGGATCCGACTTATTTGAATTCAGAGTGGCATCCCTGGTTCGATGTCATTAAAATCACGATAATCTCATAAAACACCTTTATAATATGATATATATTATTTATAAATTAGACGCAACGGAAGTAAGGTTATTAACGGCCAGTCTCGCTTCTACGCTTTTATGCTAAACTTATAATTGCAAAAATAAAGCATGGTATACGATGGTATGACAAGATCATCAAGCAGCAAATTATATGTAGTTACTAACTTGCTAGCTTGTGGCTCGCTGTGATGTGGTGGGTATGTTCGAAATGCCGGATTTGCTCAACACTCCGGCTCAGTGTTCGCACGGTAATCGGGAAGGCGTCTTAGTAAGAGGGCTTGAAAGGGCGCTATGAAAAATTGAAGGGCTTAATTCCAAGAACGGTTAAGTCCTTCTTTGAACAGTGTGACTTAACCGTTTTTGGAATTAAGCCCTTCAATTATAAATAAATAAATAACTAAAAAAGATAAATAAATAAATTTTTGCTTACTTACTTGCCTACTTAATTATAATCTGGCAATGTATACAAAGTTATGGCGAGATGTGAACGTTTGGCAAGACAATGCCATCAATGCATATCAAGTTATTGAAATGCATAACGAAACCGGTCAAAAGCCTGCGTGACAAGCACTTGCTGGAAAGGTGAAGGCAAGAAAATGGCTAGTTAATGTTTGCTAAGGCAAGAAAATGGCAAGTTAATGTTTGCTAAGGCAAGAAAATAGCAAGTTAATGTTTGCTAAGGCAAGAAAATGCGCTTGGTCGCCTGTAATAAATATATAAATGGAAAGAAGTAGAGATAATGCAATGCAAGATTTATGGCAAGTATAGCTTTGGTGTGGCTGGCGAGACAAGTGTCGGCAAGAATTATTTATGACATTGACATTTTAAGACTTCTCAGAGATTGTAGTCCGCACGAAATAATCAGGACTCGCGTTCGATGCTCTTAACCTGCGATGTTGATTGCCAATTAAAATACAAGTATAACAACAATGTACTGAAATATGGTTGAGAAACCAGGACATCGTTATTGTCCACGTCTGATGCCAAGGCTGGGTCGAAAGATGGGACAGATATAATAATGCATCGACAAAATGGTCACAGACCGACAGCGAAAGTGAACGCAAATGTCATGATATACGGACAATTGGTCATAGGACGAATGGTCAAAGGAAAATTGGTCAAAGGACATTTGGTCACAGGACGTATGGTCAAAGGACGAATGGTCAAAGGACGAATGGTCAAAGGACGTATGGTCAAAGGACGAATGGTCAAAGGACGAATGGTCAAAGGACGAATGGTCAAAGGACAATTGGTCAGAGAACGTATGGTCATAGGACAATTGATCATAGAACCATTGCTCCAAAAAAATAATAGCCTCTAAATAATTTCTTCATGTGACGATTAGTATTGTAGTTGCAGATGAAAATATTGATAACAAACCACGAAGTGGGAGGACGGATGAAAATCTTCAGAGCAAAACAAGAAGCGGGATCATTTTTTCTGATTTTTTCGCGCAATAAAGGCGATGAATGATGCAAATCTAGTGTGCAGCGTGGTAATTTGAAACCTTTACACAGGTTACCCCAGAGGAGTAGTAGTCAAAAACCCAACGCCGGGTCGTACATCTGTTGTAATAAAAAATTATAGGCAAAGCGTCGTCGTAGTTGCAGTTTAACGTCACTGTGTGGTAACAAAGACCATTAGCGACGCCCTCCTCCTTTATCCGGGCTTGGGACTGGCACTGGCAGAGTGCAACCAGTGGCGGAGTTATATATAGGCGAAGCCAACAAAAGGATCCGATTTGACCAGGGTCTATGACAACATTGGCCGTTACCCTGGACAGAAATTTGCTCCGCGTATTACAGCACTTGAGAGCTAATTTTTAGTAATTATTTGAAGCAGTAGATAGATAAATTTTATATCGACGATCATAAAGCTTAAAAGAGGTGTCTCTGATATCTTTCTAAAAAAAGTTGCGAAATGTCAAGATAATTGAATTATATATATATATACTTCTTTTTATGGTAACTATTTAAAAGGGCTACGCGGACTGACAGTCAAACAGTCAATTCGTAATTTTTCTAATGGTTCATCTTATACTTCTTTGCGTTTTTGTTTTTGTCTTCTCGTTCTTCTTTTTCCTGTTATTCTCCTTGTTCGTGTTCTTCTTTTTCACTTTCTTTGTCTTGTTCTCGTTCTTGATCTTCTTCTTATTGTTCTTCTTGTTCTTCTTAATCATTCATTTATTTTCTAATGGTTTGACAACCATTCTCTTTGATTGTGGTTTGGTAAGCACACACCCGCAACGCAGGAGCGGGTCATGTTTGGCTTTTGAGGGAAGCGGGGTGGGGTGGAGGGTTCGCGAAACTCCCAAATTTAACGGTCAATGCCGGGTACCCCAGATGAGTATATTATAATAGTGTCGAAAACCCTACATTTTCAGGGCAACGGTAAAATAGACCAAGTGGTACATAGATCAATCTTATATTGACGATTAAAAAGCTTAAAAGAAGTGTCCAAATCTCTGATATCTTTCTCAATAAAAATTTGCGAAATTTAAAGATAATTAAATCTTAAATCTTTTTATGGGGACTAAAGGGCTACATGGACTGACAGTCAATCAGTCAATGAATCAGTCAGTCAATCGGTCAATTAGTCAGATGATATATATGCAGTAGATGGGTAAATGTTTAATGGGTTGGCGCATTCGTAATTTTTCTTAATCATTCATTCATTTACTAATTCTCTTTGATTGTGGTTTGGTGTAAGGCATTCGAGGAGTTCTCTTGAAGGGGCGCTATATAAATGTACGACTACAATTACTCAATTATCAATTAATTAATTTTATTTATTTATTTTGGTTTTTTCTCTCAGATTACTATTGTGCCTACTCGCGAGAGATTCTTTTTCCCGGATTCCTCTACGTTACGAACGGTTGGCTTTGTTTCCACTCGAAGATCATGGGAAAGAAGAACGTAAGACAACTTCATTATCATCATCATCATCATCATCATCATCGTCGTCGTCGTCGTCGTCGTCATCATCATCATCATCATCATCATCATCATCATCATCATCATCATCATCATCGTCATCGTCATCGTCATCGTCATCGTCATCGTCATCGTCATCGTCATCGTCATCATCATCATCATCGTCATCGTCATCGTCATCGTCATCGTCATCATCATCGTCATCAACGTCGTCGTCGTCGTCGTCATAATTGTATTAGTTGTCCGTGTTG
>OX457049.1:41890358-41950358 GCA_949752735.1 Lumbricus terrestris
ATGACCTAATGACTTAGTGATTTATTCGCCTAATGACTCAACGGCTAAACGATTTCACGATTCGTTGACATTATTCACTTAGTGACTCGGTGAATAAATGACATTCTGACTTGATCACTAAACGCCTTACTGACTAAATTACTTTGTGACTTATTGAATTAGTGACTCGGTGAATAAATGACATTCTGACTTAATCTCTAAACGCCTTACTGACTAAATTACTTTGTGACTTATTGAATTAGTGACTCGGTGAATAAATGACATTCTGACTTAATCTCTAAACGCCTTACTGACTAAATTACTTTGTGACTTATTGAATTAGTGACTCGGTGAATAAATGACATTCTGACTTAATCTCTAAACGCCTTACTGACTAAATTACTTTGTGATTTATTCAATAAGTGACTCGGTGAATAAATGACATTCTGACTTAATCTCTAAACGCCTTACTGACTAAATTACTTTGTGACTTATTCAATAAGTGACTCGGTGAATAAATGACATTCTGACTTAATCTCTAAACGCCTTACTGACTAAATTACTTTGTGATTTATTCAATAAGTGACTCGGTGAATAAATGACATTCTGACTTAATCTCTAAACGCCTTACTGACTAAGTTACTTTGTGACTTATTCAATAAGTGACTCGGTGAATAAATGACATTCTGACTTAATCTCTAAACGCCTTACTGACTAAATTACTTTGTGATTTATTCAATAAGTGACTCGGTGACCTTCTGGCCTTGCGACTTTACGTTGGACGTAAACAGTAATCGAGCAATTTAAGTCGCCAAGTAATGAAGCATAAGGAATGTTCAGTGTTTTAGGTTCAAGCCCGCCGTAATTATTAGTAACTGATTTTGTAGATGTCGCTTTGCAAATTTGGAGTTTAGACTTAAGTCATGTGAATCAAGTTGCTCTTATTACCTTGCGCTATAAAAGTTTACTTGTCATTTCAGTGTCTTCGTTAATTGAAGTATTTATATTGCTCATCAACTTACCATTAAATGTTATCTTTAATTTTTCAGAGTCTTCTGTAATGGGCGATAATAGACGTGGCTGGCGGTCTAGACTTTCTGCTCCGCTTCATAAGTGAGTTTTCAATAATCTCCCTTTAGTATTCATTCCTTTTAAATAGAAGCATAATGCTTAAAATAAGAAATTTTCTGGAGAAGAAGAAAGAAATCTGAATCCTTATTCTTCTGCGCCCACAAAAAAATGGTGCGACAGAGCAAAACAAGAACAGCGAGCAAACAAACAGACAATTAGACAGTCAGACATTGAGATATTATGATATAGAAAGAGACGATACTGCACACGGTGCAAAAGAATCGCATATTACTCGCTGAGTGTGCTGCAACTACATATGTAAAACAAAGTTCGAGGCAAAAAATCATCTTTCTTTACACACCTTTTCTATATTTACACGTGTCCTATAAATACAAACTCCATCGTACATGCAGTGAGTCCACGAAATCCCTGGTTTCATTGGGAACGCCTCTATAATCTAGTTGAGCTACTCGTTGAGTGCGCTCCAACTAAAACGAAGTTCGACGCTGAAATCATCTTTCCTTCCACACCTTTTCTTCATTTATAATTGTCCTATAATTACAAACTCTTCCAATCGCACTTACTGAATGTCCACAACAACCGTCGTTGGGTTGGGAGCGCTTCTGAATAGTCGACCTAATAGGCTCTATATAAATGTCTGAAATTAATTAAGTGAATGATAGCGACTAGCCTTTTATGGTGTAATGTTGGCAATCTGATTATGGGACATTTAAAATTAGTGGTAGGCCTACATCAGTATCAGTGCATAAGCTTAGGCCTACATGTTTGCACTCGGAATACAAGTCAATCATGTAAAATGGTTATGAACGTTTTGCACATTTTATTAAAAGAAAAAAGAAAAAGAAAATATCAATGGCTTATGCTGCCATACGATCTTAATAGACACAATCATGTCGCATTCAATATCCTAAATACCTTTGTGACTTCATGCATAAACCCCTCTCTGCAGTCTCTTCCCGCCCTCTTGGGTCTGCTGATCAACTTGATCTCTTGGTTTCAAAGGCAAGGACTGCCATGGCCCACCACCGTGCCTTTGCCATTGGATGGCCCTTCTATGCGGATTGACCTCCCTCCCACTATCCGTAGTAAGATCTTATTGGAGGTGTCATCTTCAGCTCTTCGCTATTTGAAGTCTTTTTTTTATTTCATCTGGGTTGTCACGCTGAGAGCGCCTCTGAATAGCTAGTCTGTAAGAGGCGCTTTATAAATGCTTATAGCCTATACAATTCATATCACCTATTCACCTTTTACACGTGTACACCGATTCTATATAAATACAGCGATCGCATCAGCACCACTCTTAACTTCTTTAGCTGGACCAAGGTTGCCTCAATTCTGTCAAGGCTTCTAGGTTTCCCTCAAGACCCAGCTTTTTTCTCGCAGGTGTTATTTCGCGCTAAAAACGTGCATTGTCAGGAATTATTGAAGCATTGCTCAAATTTAATTCAGGCATTTTCACCAAAATACACGTCACACTCTCGACATAACTGAAGCCAATCTATGTTGGAGATATTAACAGGTTCTACTGTATATTTATGGCATCTTTGAATGCACTGCCTTATATTCGTTGGCGCTAATTGTAATTGCAATCGCATGCGTTGCGTCGTTAAACTTAAACTGACACTAGCCTGACAGAAATGAACCAGGCAAAATGCTGCCAGAAAGATATTGATTTTAGACACCTTTAAAATTGTTTCCACCAACGCTATATGGATTCAATCAATGCTTGATTTGTATACTTCCAGGCATTCAAATACCGAAATTGACTTTAGCGGCTCTATTATTAAACGCAACATGGTAGAAATGATCATTTGACATAATACTAACTCGTTCGTTATATTATAGCGACAGCCAAAGCTCTAAGTCTAATGGCATTAATTCTATCAATTTACCAACTGCGTCAAATCAGTGATTTTAATCTTTTATTTCAGGTTAAAAACAAATAAATTATAATTACTTTTGTTTTATTTCTAGATCTTCGCTGACAACAGTCATCTTATTCTTAACAACCATTCTGTGAGTTCTTTTTTTAAATTTCAGTAATTATGTGCGTGGATATATGGATTGATTGATTGGTTGATTGATTGATTGATTGACTGGTTGGCTGGTTGGTGAAGTGGATGATACAATGAGTGGATGGATGTACGCATTAGCAACGATGACGACTCATCATCATCATCATTATCCATGGGTTAACAACCCGTAGGTGTCCAATGCCCACTTTATTGTTCTCCTCCAAAGTCCGCGGTCCTGAGCAGATCTGCTTAAGCTGTAAATGTCTTGATTACACCACTCTTTGATGTCGTCTATCCACTCTCTGTTTGGTCGTCCTCTTCTTCCATTACCATCCATACTTCCCAGCATCACACTTTTTATCTTTCTGTCATCCTCCATTCTACATATGTGTCCGAATAGGCCGAGTTTCCTCCTCATTACTTTCTGCATAAGGTCTTCTTTTATATTTAACCTGCTACGAATCTCCTTGTTTGTAACCTTCATTGTACAATTCAGATGTAATATTCTTCTATAGCAATACATTTCGAAGGCCAATATCTTATCTCGATCCGTCTTCTTGACAGTCCATGCCTCACATACGTAACTATGACGACTACAGAAATTCAATGATGATGACGGAGGCGACAACGACGACGATTATGATTCTGATAACGACATAGGCCTATTATTATGTCAAATTGTGATTTTGGAAAGAATATGGTGGTGGTGGTGGTGGTGGTGGTGGTGGTGGTGGTGGTGGTGGTGGTGGTGGTGGTGGTGGTGGTTGTGGTGGTGGTGGTGGTGGTGGTGGTGGTGGTGGTGGTGGTGGTGGTGGTGGTGGTGGTGGTGGTGGTGGTGGTGGTGGTGGTGGTGGTGGTGGTGGTGGTGGTGGTGGTGGTGGTGGTGGTGGTGGTGGTGGTGGTGGTGGTGGTGGTGGTGGTGGTGGTGGTGGTGGTGGTGGTGGTGGTGGTGGTGGTGGTGGTGGTGGTGGTGGTGGTGGTGGTGGTGGTGGTGGTGGTGGTGGTGGTGGTGGTGGTGGTGGTGGTGGTGGTGGTGGTGGTGGTGGTGGTGGTGGTGGTGGTGGTGGTGGTGGTGGTGGTGGTGGTGGTGGTGGTGGTGGTGGTGGTGGTGGTGGTGGTGAAATTAATGGTGACGATGACGTTGATGACCATATCTCCCTATTGGATGTTTGTGAATGTGTGCATACAGCTGTAGATGTGCGCTTGTGTGCGCTTGTGTTTTGCATTTGTGCTCGTGTATATGTGCGTGCTTGTGCGCGCGTGTAAGGCCATGTACATGTTTGTATCTTTTTACATGTTTGTAAAAGCATGTTGCTGTGCATACTTACTTAGCTACTTAGTCCTTTCCGTGCAGGTCTGCACATCGGGCAACGCATCTCCTCCACTCATCCCTGTCCATCGCCAGTTCCCCAGCTTCCTCTCATGACATCTCAATTCGTCTTTGATGGTGTCCTTCCAGTTCTTTCGTGGTCTTCCTCTCTTCCTTTTACTCCCAGCATTCCAAGACATGACCTGTTCAGCTCTTCGATTCTCATCCATGCCGCCATGCGAACAGTATGTCCCATCCACTGCAATCTTCTTTTCCTAATGATGGTTTCCATAACTTCTTGTCCCGTTATCTCCCTTATGTGTTAGTTTGTTTCTGTGTATTATATGTTCATAAAAAAATTTGGTCACGATGACGATGTTGTTGACCATCATATATCAATCTCCCTGTTTTACGTAGGATCATCTTCCTGATCGCGTCCGCCTGTCTCCTCGCCTTTAAACTGATCCACCTCCAAGCGCAGATGGAGGCCAGCCTCCTCCTTCCGTCCGTCGATCTCTTCGCCGATTCAACGGAACCGAAGTACGAACCAACAGCAATGACGTCTTCAGGGCTTTTTTTAGCGTGCAGTTGCACACAAAATGTGCAGTTCTAAATGGATTTGTGCAGTTGTCGAAACACGTAGAAGCACTAGTTGAAAAGGTCATTTTCCTCCGATTGGGAGTAATTTACCATGGAGGATGGCAAAAGGAAAGAAGAGTTTGCGCAGTTCTAAAAATTCCTTAAAAACAGCCCTGGACGTCTTAGTATAATGCTTTCAGATTTGCTAGGGTTCGGGAGAGTGTGCAGCATGAGCCTTAGTATAATATACCATCTGAAGTGGTTGGATGGGTGGATCCAGATTTCTGCGACTGATTATGACAATATATATTATTCTGACATAATTATTACAGCACTGTGGCAATAGAGTTGCAGTGTTTTCAGTTTATCGACTGTGCAGTGATAACATGGGCATTAGGATCACCCTGATCACTTGAATAGAACTAAGACTAGAACAGTTGATGATGGATCCGATTTGACCAGGGTCTATGACAACAGAGGCCGTTACCCTGGACAGAAATTTGCTCGGCGTATTGCAGCACTTAAGAGCAAGGTTTTGAACCATTTTTAACACTAATACAGTTGTCCATTAATACAAATTTATAGGACAACAAAAGCCCTTAGAAAAGGTGTGCAATAGAGTAAGCAGTGAAAACATAGGTCATTAGTGTCGCCCATAACCTTTTACGATACCCATGAGTTGACTATATCGGTTATCTACCAATACGCTTTTATGAGAACATAAAAACACTTAGAAAAGGTGTGCAACAGAATATGCACCATTTAATGTTCACATGATTTTTTTTGTAGGGACGGAGTAAACGAGGAAATCTACTTCCTGAAGCACGAGCAACATCTGTCGAGCATTCAGAGACTCCACTCTTTACTCGAAGTACATCTGAAGCTACTCGACAAGGTATACTCGCTCGAACTTCCCATTACTCTACATTCTGAAGACTTGCTTCAAAGCCAATCTCTGTAAAGAAATCACTAATAATTGATGATGTTATATTTGTGGGGTGCGGTGGTGTAGTGGGTATGCTGGCTGCCTTGCAGCCGGAGGGTTGAAGGTTCGAATCTACTCGGGCCATCTCATAGGGACCTTGAGCAAGTCCTTCACTCGCAATTGCTTGTGCGCTTCGGCGTGAAATTTTGATCCAGTGTCTGCGCTGAGCAGATCTTGAAGGGGTGCCATAACAAGTGCACATACATACATTGAATTGTTTTATCATCCTTAAAATTAACAAATAAAATAAAATGAAATGATTTATCATTTCTGCTGCTGCTTCTGCTACCCTAGTGCTACACGATAGAATTTCTACTATCTACTGCCGCGATTGCAACTGCTATCACTACTATCGAGCACAACTCCCAAAAATTGCATTTTATTGCAACAATGTCATTATTCACGGTAGCAACTGCGTATCTATGGAGACAGAACTCTTATTTAATTCATGCTTAATTGATTATATTGTTTATATTTTATGGAGTTTCATAATTCTTACTTCATCATGTTGTTTGTAAACCAGCTTTTTGTTACAATAACTGCAACTGCTTTCGCCCACTACGCACAAAAATGGCAATAATTCCTGCAGCAACAATAACACCCTTCGCAGAATAACAGTAACAGTAGCAACTGCACACCAATTATAGCCGGGAAATCCCGATTTAAGTTATGCAAATAATAAAAACATATTTGATTACTATTACTGATATTCAATTGTTCTTACTTCATCTTTTTGTAGGTAAATCAGTCGCTCAAGGGTCTTCGTCAATCCTCTCTTTCCGGTTGCTCAGGGTTATCGCCGGCGGCGGATGAATACGCCCCAGATTCAAACAGCTGAAGGAACTTCTTCCGTCAAATTTAAAGTATTTCGTTGAAAAAGAAGATTTTTTCTTTCGCCAGTTCGTCGTTTCTTTCCTCACTTCTCACATTTAAAGTCGAAACCGATTCATTTACGACACGAGAATAATTGTGAGAAGGACGTCACCGGGAACTACTTTTTTCGTTGGCGAACGCGTACCGCTGTTGGGTCCGGTGTGAAGCGTTTCTGTGATCGTACGTTGTATGCAAGCGGCATTCCTTTTTGACTTGTAGTAATCAAAATGCATCGTTATCTACTTAAAACAGCTAATTTTTTGTAGCACTTGAAGTAGGAGTTTTGTTCTAGTTAATGCCGTCATTCATGACGTTTTTTAAAGGTTTGAAACGAGACATTTTTGTCTGTATGGACTTTTTGCGACGGTTTTAAGTTAGTAATTCGTATTATGCAAATAAACTCGTGTATAATTATAAGAAGGAGAATTGCAGCCCAAAAAGTTAGTATAAGAATTGATTTTTTACATATTATTTCGGTGAATTTAATAACTTTCGTGATAGAAATGTCAATGCTGATGATATCTGGAACGGCCATTACAGTTTGTAAAAAATATATTATGTGGATGAACGTTGAAATGGACGTCTCTACAACTTGACTGATTTTTGTTGCAAAAATGCTTATGAATCATGCTAATTAACATAATTGTCAATATAGTTATAGTAAGAAATACATTATGTTGTGGCATTACTATTAATATAACTTAAATTATTCTGCTAGCTGCTGCTGTTACTACTGACGATTATTGTAACAATGATGCAGAAAGTATTTTCGCTGTATTTATTGCATAATCTTAATTTTACTAGCGCCGTATTAAATTAAATTAAGGAGTTGTGAGGTTCTAAAAATTCCTTAAAAACAGTCTTGGCCATAGAAAAATAATCTTTGATTTTTAATCGATCCACATAAAAATTTGCTGTAGTGTAACTGTTTAGGTTCAGTTAATACATATAGAGCAAACAGGTAAAATAATGAATTGGTGTGATTTGGATTTATACTTAACGATGATTGTTTGAGAACAGGTAAATATTTGCACTGTAAAGTCGTGTAATGCTTTGTTGGCTGTGATAGAGATGTGACTGTTTAACTCTTTTATTATTATCGACTATATGACTGTTAGAAATCATTCCTAATGAATAATCAAAAATTATTGTTATTAATAATGTTTCACCATGACACACATTCTTTTTGCATTTGCTGTTTGCAATCATGCTGAACTTTGACAATTTTGTATTATGACATTGTGTGTAAAGCATCCTAGAAGTAGCTTGCTACCGACGATGCTAGGCTATATAAATTGTCTTGATTACAATTGTAATTACAATTACTTTTATTTGGTTCTCTGTTTCTTGATGCTGTGTGTTTAACTGTCGTTAGGCTGATCGATTATAAACTTTAAATCAATTTATTCTGTAATTTAGCTTTATTCATTTGTTTGTGATATTAGGTCTTTAATGTCGTGTTAACTTGCAATGAAAACTTATTTTGGTTTCGTGCGAAGTTTCTGCGTGTTAGAATTTCCTGTGTTTCACACCGGTGTACAGGTTTTGTACACAGTACTACTGCTCACAAAGTCAGGGTAACACCATATTTCGGCACATATCATATCCTTGTCTTTCTCAGTTATGACTATACTGTGACTGGGCTTGGAGCGCCCCTGAATAGGTTTCTTTAAGAGGCGCTATATAAATTTTCAAAATGAATGAATGAATGAGTGAGTGAATGAATGAATGAATGAACGAGCGAACGAATGAATGAACGAATGAATAAATAACTATACTTCTGTTGCCCCGCGCTTTGCTGGTCCATCCCTGGAGGTTGTATGGTTCCTCGCTGGAGTGCATCAACAAGAGAACACCGTGCACGATCGTGCGTTCGTCCATCCCATAATGTTGCCTATGCAACAACATCGTATTGTGTTTGGGAATTTTATCCTCGTGCTTAATAATGCCTGATAGGCCAGGTTTCGTTTTATCTTACTGAGTCTTGTGTGTCGGTGCTGACCATTACAGGCCATATAAAGGGCTTTTTTAACGTGCAGTTGTACACAAAATGTGCAGTTGTTGAAGCACCCCTGTGCAGTAAAAACTAGCAAAGAAGGCCATTGTCCTCCGATTGGAAGTAATTTACCATGGATGATGGGAAAGAAAAAAAGAGTTGTGAGGTTATAAAAATTCCTTAAAAACAGCTCTGGCCGTAGATTACTTGGTTCTGCAACGCAAGTTGACCTGGTTATCCCTATATGACTGGAACTTCACCAGTCCTGCATAAAAGCTTTGCTATAATGGTCGGTCCGTCTTTCTGGAATAAGTTACATATTAGTCTCCGTAATGAACTTCTTTTGTCTTTCTTTGTCCCTCTTCCGCAAGCGTTTGAAACCATTCTCTTTGATTGTGGTTTTGTGCTGTAGTGTCGGGAGCGCCTATGAGGAGTTTCTCTTGATATGGCGCTATATAAATGTATGACTATTATTACGATTATAATGTTCGACTGCCATCTTACACTTTATAGACGTTTCCAAACTCGATGTGTATATTGCAGATACCAAACTTGTGACGCTATATAAATTAATGATCTATTCCGTATCAATTTCACTTGTGATTTTCATGCATTTAATTATTGATTTTCAATTATATTATAGTCCATGTTTACTGCAATGGACACTCGTGGTGTAACCTATTTTACTGATATCTACAAGTTATGGTTTGAGTCGGATCAGCGTGATAATAGGCCTAATAAATAATAATTTATGTGATTAGTAATATTTCATCGTTATTGCGTTATTGTAACATAATAATTAGATTGCCAATATCTTTGGCGGTTTTCAGGCATTGCGAAAACAATGTGAACCCGTGGTATCCCCGGCTATCCCGAATAATGGTGGAAACGTTTAATTTGTCTTCGTGATTGTCATTATTGCCAAGTATGTTTTTGTCTTATTTTGAGAAACTATGTCATGTAGTCGAAAGTCCTGTATAATAAAGATTTGGATGTTAATAAGGAATATACTTAAGTGCATTTCATTCATTCATTCATTTCGTATATTTATATCAGGGCTGTTTTTAAGGAATTTTTAGAACTGCACATCCTCTTCTCTTCTTTCTCATCCTCCATGGTAAATTACTCCAAATCTGAGGAAAATTACCTATTTTTAGCAGTTTTAGCTGCTCGGAACGTGGCGGAAGTGCTTTTACAACTACACGAATCCATTTAGAACTGCACATTTTGTGTAGAACTGCACGATAAAAAAAAGCCCTGATTTATATAGCGCCTCTGAAAGAAGTCACCGTAAGGCGCTCCCAGCCCAGCCACAGCTTTAAAAGGATTTGAGAGACTTAAAAAATGCAGTGAAATTTAGCCTAAGCATAAATCGCAAGTTTAGTGGGAGGCCAGTGTATGAACTCCAAATTTAGGCATGTCTCCAGCTATAATGCTACTGTGATGGGGACACTACACTGGCTATCGCTGCTTTGGTTAGGCAATGTGTTGCCCCACACTGTCCCCGGCAGGGGTGGAAATGGGGTGTGACTAGGGTGTAGTAGGGTGTGATATCAGTGTTTATCCACCCTAGCTTTCCCTAGGGTGGGAAGTCGGAGGACCTGAGTGGGTTTTTATACCCTAGGCCATAGGGTGGTATATTAAGTTTATTCGATGACTAGCTGGAGTACCCGGTGTTACCCGGGAATTTTAGGGTTGGGGCCGTTCTCTGCCATTCCCTCCCTCCCGCTCACCCTCCGTTCCTCCCTCTCTCCCTTCGACCGTCCGTCCCTCCATCCGTCCGTCCGCCCGTCTGTCCCTCCCTCTTTCCTCCCTCCCTCCCTCTTTCCTCCCTCCCTCTTTCCTCCCTCCCTCCCTCCCTCCCTCCCTCCTCCCCTCGCCTCCCCTCCCCATCCCCTCCCCTCCCTCCCGCCCACCCGCCCTCTCTCCCTCCCTCCATATCTCCCTGCGAGAGCTCTTTTGTTTCACGGATATCCAAGGTCACCGCCTTTTCATTCGGCACAGAGGGGAGGGGCTCTTGGTTTCATTCACAAGAAGTGCAGCTATGCGAAATGGAGGTCTTTTTGGTGGTGGACCCGGTTGTCTGGAATGGTCTTCCACACGTTTACCTCTGTCTGCTTCCTGGGGTTCTAACTGAAGCATATTTTATTCAACTCAAGATTGGTTTTGCGTGCTAGAGTCGGGACAATTAATGAATGAAAGAATTGTTAATGTAAAAGTTAACTTATAGTTTATGCTTGTCTGACTGATCATGTGTGATCAGATTAGAAGAAAAAGTTTGGAAAGAATGGATTAGGCCTTGTCCCTTTTAGCTGTTTCGAGTTTGGTCATGGTTTTTAAATCAATCAGAAGTTGTCAATTAACTCGAGTCAAGAGTTTTTTTTTCAAAAATCGTTTATTTACAAAAGTAAAGACAATTATATACGACATATCGAAACAGCTTAATGGCAAGTTCATACAATAACTTTAACAAACAATCTAATCTCACTTGATCATGGTAGAAAAACAACAATGAGAAATGGTTAACAAAATGCTAATTACCAACTGGTGGAATATCAGCGCTTTCTATAATCAACTCTAGCTGTGTCTGCATATGTCCCTGTCTCTGTCTGTTTGTCTGTCTTGCTTGTCTATCTCTGTCTTCTGTCTGTCTATCTCTCTGTCTGTCTGTCTGTCTGTCTGTCTGTGTGTCTCTCTCAGTGTACACTGTATCTCTGTCTTCCTGTCCTCTCTCTGTCTCAATCATCTTCTTATTGTTACGGCAAGTTATTATCTAACTTTCTCTTTTAAAAAACCTAAAAAAGACTAAGTTTCTATGTCACTACTTCGCAAACTACTATTCAGTGAATTAATGCCTGACATTGTACTAAACAGTTTATCGTTAAGTTGACACTTAGACTGTACACTGTTCTGAACACATAATAGTTACAGCAAACGTTCGGCTACATCATTTGCCCAAGACCAATTATTTTCATTGGAAAATCAAATGAATCGTCCTAAAATAATTAACTCATGATGTCACATTTCCGCGTCAAATTGCACATTTTAAAACAAAAAAGTCACTCGGTAGGTTAATCTCATAACAACATTAATTGAAAAAAGTAGTAGATGTGTTAGCGACGTTAAATGACATTCAACATAATAAAGCAACCAGCGTAGCATTGTGTTTCAGAATTCAAGTTCTCGAGCAATGTAACATAACTTTTTGTTCGTCAATTGAGCAATTAGATATATCAATAAAAAGTCAAGTTACTGAGCAATGTTGAATGACATTTCAAAAGTCAAGTAAAAACAAGCAATGCAAAACAATATAAGCTTATCAAAAGTAACAATTAGAAGTAAACTTTTACATGTAATGCCAGCTAACAATCGAATTGCGAGTCAACAAGCAATATAAACTAATGAATGAATAGTATGTTTTCAACAAATAATGTTGTATATAATAATGGGTTTTGAACCAGTCTTGAGGTGGTTTTCGACCAAAATAAATTGCGTGACCATCGACAAAAACGTAGAACATCTTCCGTTTACAAACAAACCTTCACATTGCAGTTACTTCATTGCGATACAAATGTATTTACTATTGACATCTTTTCACAGTTCAGAGTAAATTCATTCGTATAGACGTAATCTCAAAACCTCTAAAGCGTTTCAGAAAGCAACAACCAATTCTCGAGCAGCTTATACAGCAGAACACAATAGTGCTAAGCAACTGAGACACAGAACTGTCTCCACGTTTCGTGGTAGGAAGCTTTAACCAAGTTCAGTGGCGTAGCCAGGAATTTTTCATGGGGGGTTTATGGCCGAAAACCCTGTTTTTTGCTATTTTTTCTTACTTAAATGGAAAAATAGCCTAAAAAACTTTTCCCGGAGCCAATGGGGGTTTTAACCCCCGAAACCCCCCCTTGCCTACGCCACTGACCAAGTTCCCACCGTACTGGAAGCCGAAGCTTTAACCATTCGAGTCACACGTTCCTGAAAGTGTAAGTTAGACTAAAGACCTTGGCGCAACTCTTCGAAATACAAACCAAATATGGTTTCCGAGCATTGTGAAGATGCCCGCAAGAAATATTGCAGATCATGCACTGCGTTGTACTACCGTAGATATACAATGTACACTGCTGGCTATGAAGAAATAATTATGAACATTGGAAACCCGTTTAAAATTCAATCTCTTTTGTGCGTTTGAAAAATATATAATACAGGCGTCAAGTAAACAATAAAATAACAGAGAGTAGAAAAGAGACGTTAAAGTGTGATCATGAAAAACAACAACAATGAGAAATAGTTAACAAAATGATGATTAACAAATGGCCAACACAAGCTGGGAGACCCTGGTTTTGTCTGTGCATTACCCTGCTTGTCCGTTTTGTCTGTCTGTCTGCCATCTGCCTGCCTGTATGCCTGTTTGTCTGTCTGTCTGTCTGTCTGTCTGTCTGTCTGTCTGTCTGTCTGTCTGTCTGCCTTATTTTCACCGTATCTCTATCCTCCTATCAGAGCTAATGGCCTGATAGAAAATGCATCTACTCTCGTAGTTACCCTGTCACGAGGCTGCCAGAAATTTTACCCTGCCGATAATTTCAGGAGACATAAATCGCCCGGGAAATGATTACTTGTATATGAATGCCCTGAATATAATATATGCCCTGGTTGCAGAAAAGCGTGGTACCATTCCGTATCCCACTCCATCTTTCCATCTTGCATCGTCTCCAGTAACCTACCATACACCTTCGTTTTCTTTCGCTATCCCTCCGTCTTCTGATCCAGTAATTTTTTCCCAAATTTCTTCTGATCGTGACACACCTGTAAGCAACGTGTGCCTATCTCGAGAACCACACATCGTGTAGTAAAGTTTGCTTCGTCAATCCGCATGGAAAAATTATGCTGATTTACGGACATCGTTTAAAAACTGGCATATTTGAAATATAAAAAAATGAAACTATTGCAGCCAACCATAGCCCAATTAGTGTAATCAAAATGTTGTTGATCCGCTGCTTATAAAATGAACTTATATAATTTACGAAAAATGACGAAAAAATAAATATTTCCCGATAAACTATGGCGACCCTCTTGACAGAGCTACGCGACCAAATTTTGTGTCGTGAACCACAGTTTGGTAAATGCTGTTCTAGTCTGTTTCCCTGTCCCCCGTTGATCCCCATCTTCTCTATGCGCCGTTCTCTTTGTCTTGTTATTGTTACAACTCTTCTGCTTTCTTTTTTTACCCTTCCCTGTCTGCGTCCTGCTTTCTTCCCGTTTCTTATTTTGCTTTGTTATCTTTTCCCCTTCTCCCTTCTGTTCTATTTCCATATTGTTTTCGACATATCTCGTCCAATTTTCCATGCCGTTTCTTGCGCTTTGAGTGCCATTTCTTACTCCTCGTCTATTCGCTCCTTTTATTTTATCTGCCGCATTCGTTCCTTCTGTCCCAGTCTCCGTCCTTTCTTCGCTGCAGTCTCCGTCCCTTCTTCGCTCTTTTCTTTTCGCCTCCTTTCCTCTTCTGTTAGGCCTATCCGAAGCTAGTCAAAGCTGTGGTTTGGCGCTCACGCAGGCCACAACTATCCTCAACCACTTCGGCGTCCATCTACCGTTCGTCTGCCGCATAAGAACGGGAACCGGGTGGTATACCTCCTGACAGGTATAGACAGAGCTGTCGTTGGGGGAGTTGCCTTTGGGGGCCATGTTGCGGCAGATTGCAAAGTCGAGGTATTCGGGACATCTGTTTTTATCGTAGTCGGTATTGTAGTTCCATCTGCATGCCGACCTTTCATGGACATTGTCCGGGTGACGAAAGCTGCTCATGCTCTTTTTTATGCTGATATTCGCTGTTGGTGTGTAGATTGTCTTCGATTCGTGAGGAACGTTAATGAAGTCGTGACAGTGTTCGCATTGTGATCGCCTGTGTCTCACCCGACTTCGGCGGTTGTGATGAGCGCCAAAGTCTGTCGGGTCGCCATTGGCTCCTTGGACGTCACGTGACACAAGCCATAGAGCCATCAACATTATGAATGAGCCAGAGACAAGCTCTCGAAACATGAATGGAGACATCGTAAAGTTGCTTTCTGTATCGTAAAATGGTCGTCGACGGCAAATATTGACCGACGAATTGATTACAGTCCTGTCGACCTAGTTTTGCGTAACTCGTTGACTTTAGAAGAGCTGCTCTTGAAGACGTGTTCTTCGGTCTATAATAATAATTAATGCGCCTGTTGAAACAAAATCGGTGGTTTCTACTGCGTGTCGGAAACAATATCGTTGGTTTCCGCAAAGTCTTGCCAAAAAATCGTCGCTTTTTACAGAGTCTTAGAACCAGAAATCTTTTCTTTCTGCAACGTCTTAGAATCGAAATCGTCACTCTCTTTTGCGTCTTATAATCAATTTTTTTCTATAGTGTATTACGATAAAAAAATCTTTAACTTCTATTGCGCACTAGGATCAGTCTTATCTAGAACGTTCTCTTTAAAAAGACTTTGTTTTCAGAGTTTGAACAGTTAATTTCTATAGAGTAATCTTTCTTAAATCTGTAAAACCTGATGAAACTAACTTGCGTATCTCTTTGGCAACGTAAGAGCAGATCTGTTGAAGTGGGTTCAGTCCACAAGACTCGTCGATATCTACGGCGACTTATCAATTATCACTCTGACGTTTTCGACCGCAATTCTAGACGCAACGGACTCGCAAATGTCTGATGAACTGTCCACTGACCAGAACCGCAGGCTTTTATAAGAGTATGTATGAGTAAATTTCTTCCTGCCAGGCCCCCATCACCGTTCCAGGCTGGCTATGACGATACCCTGTAGGCGATATTGACCCCATGATGGAAAGGAAAGTGGGAGTAAGAATGCTAAGGAGTCAACTGTGTTGGCGTTTGTCCATAATCGAACCCTCGATTCTATCGAACAGCTTTCTACCTCTGTAGCTGTGTAGATTTGAATTTCTCGCCGGTGGACTGCTGGAGATTGGTAGTTGTACGCAAACCTCTACGCGTGGATGGACCGGTTAGTGAGTGGGCGAAAGAGGGCGAAAAGAAATCAGAATGGAGGAAAGACGAAGGCAAAGAAAAAAAATGGATGAAGGAGTTAATATTTCTACTGATAATATTCTTCTTATTATGATTTGAGTAAGAAGGAAAATTTTGCAATTACTATTATTATTATTATTATTAATTACTGTTAATATTATTTTTAATCTTATTTTTTATAATTCTATTATAATTAGTACTATTATGATTAAAATTATTATTATATTTATATATTAATTATTATTATTATCGTTTTTGTAATTATCATTATTATAATTTTCACTATTATTATTATTATTTTTTTTAAATTATTATTTTATTATTATTATTATCATCATTATTATTATTATTGTCATCAACATCATCATCATTATTATCATCATCATTATCATCATCATTATTATTATTATCATGACCATTATTGCTATTATTGTTATCAATTAACTTTAATTTTATTTTCGCCATTGTTTTACTAGCTAGGCCCAAAAAATCTAGTTAAATTTTTCTTCCGAAATGTTTAAAGCTGCTATTATGTCATGTACTTGTCATTTAAAAATATTATTATTAATATTACATTATTATTATACATATTATTAATATTATTGTCATTACTATCACAATTAACATTATCATTATTTATATTATTAATATCAACATAATAATTAATATCAGCGTCGTGGTTATTTTTATTATTCATTCAACCATTATAATATTTTCTATAACATTCATTTTTGGTATTTTCATTGCTATCACTATTATTCTAATCCTATTATTTTTATTTCTAATTCTTATAATTTTTTCATGAATATTATTATTATTACTACTACTACTATCATTGTCGTTATTATTATTATTATTTTATTTTTATTTTTTTTTGCCCCGAGGTAAACATGATCCCTCGGGGACTTCAACACTCTCGATAAAAGCAGATTTGTCTGGAATGGGCCCTAGTCGTCAAGGTCCCAGTTGGAAAAGGTATTATTATTATTATTATTATTATTATTATTATTATTATTATTATTACTATTATTATTATTATTGTTATTATTATTATTATTATAACACAATCATACGGTACATTAAAAGACCAATCCAGCTTAAAACCAGACAAAATACAGAAATTAATTTCATTTACTAACTTTCTTATTTATTAATTTTTGTTATTTATTATTTATTTATTTCATTTTTATTAAAAATAATTAACTTTTTTATTATTATTATTGTTATTATTATTATTATTATCATCATCATATAATAATTATTACAGGACGCCCAGCGCTATCACGCATCGCGCTTGATCTTCGCGTCCACATACCATCATCTAGACGTGTCGTGCGGATGCGTTTCGCCGCTTGAAGAAGAAGTCGATTGTTTCGTAGGAGTGTTTGCTGAGTCATTAGGGGAAGTTGATCGGTCGACCCAGGACATCGAGACTAGATTTAAATATAGAAGCCGAGCAGACACGATGATGATGTCGATCGAGTCCACCCTCGCTTTCACACGGCGCATGAGGAACGGCATAGTTTCTGCGAATGATCTTTCTCCACTCCTCGCTCTATGTGTGTGTAGTAGTCGTTCATGCCTGCCTGGATGAATGAAAGCGTGGGCTTCTCGCTGTGTCAACGACAAATTGGGGCTTCATTCAAGATGGTTGTAGAAACTTCGGGGCTATTCTTTTTTTAAATTTATTTTATTTTATTAAATTTATTTAATTAATTAATTATTTATTTATTTGTTTATTTCAAAAATGTTATATAGCGTCTCTTCGGGGTAGGCTACTCAAGATGGTTGTAGAAACTTTGGGGATAGTCTTCTATTATTTATTTATTTATTTATTTATTTATTTATTTGTTTATTTATTTCAAAAATGTATATATAGCGTCTCTTCGGGGTAGGCTACTCAAGATGGTTGTAGAAACTTCGGGGATATTCTTACTAGGCTACCGTGGATGTTCCGAGTTTGGTGCCTCTGGTCTTGTTGCGCAAAACTCGTGAATAAGCCGAGGCCCTATACTGGTCTCTCTTACCTGTATCAATGCATTTGTAGTGTCAATACCTTGGAGTCTGCAAGGTGACTGTACATCGGCGACTGAAATATCGAGGTGATTTTGTTAGGTTGGCATGGTTGTTCTAAGTTTGAGGCCTATTTTTTACTAAGTAGCGAGCTTTGGTAATAAGCTGGTGCCCTGTAGCAGCGGTGTGAAAGTTTGAAGTTATGTATACGATGGTTTTTCGTAATAGGCATTCGAAGACGCTTGCATTAGAAATTGGATCGGTAAACTTTGACAGCGGAGTTCGTAATAATAGCCTACTGTTTGGATGTTTGATTGACTAAACAGTATAGGCCAATGTTGCAGTAAGGCTTAGTAGCAGTCTCCTTCTCGATGGTTTCTAGCGCACAGCAGATGACGCTTCAATGACCAATCCACGACCGCAGCGATTTTCAAAAGTCCCGTTCGCAAAAATAATTAGCCTACTATTATAATATTAAACTTGAAAAACACATGGCATTCAAAAAAATTCCAAGGCTTCTTTTGAGGAATTGTTCTAACTGCACAACCCCTTCTTTCTCTTCTTATCATTCTCCATGGACCATGGTACATTACTCCCAATTTGATAGCAACGACTATTAAAATATTTTCAATCACAGAAAAGTGCCCTGCAACTCCACAAATCAACTTAGAGCTGCATTTTGCACTATTAGTAAACGCATTATAAATAAACCATGCAAAAGCAAATCACTTTGTTCTTCATTAATTTATGCCGGGAATAACCGTATATTCTCGACTCGCATTTGTACCATGAGTCGCCATTTTCCTCGGACTAATTTTCTATAAAATAAACATAATTTCTAACTAATAGCAGCAATTAAATGGCGCAAATTAGGCTATCATGACAATCAAATTGGTGTCGAGATATGGACGTAGCTGGACAGAATAGACCACTTCAACGCACATTGCATCTGCCAAACGAACTTCAAGTAGTCAAGATGCCAGGATTTTATGAATTCAAGATTTAAAACTACGTAACACATTTAATTTCTGAATCGACATTGCCCAATGCACTAGAAAACATTGCGACCAGAAATATACTTATTAAGGCCCAGTTAAGTTGCTTAATTGCAATCTTTTGTATTTTTTAACTCTATTGTATAATTGTATTCGAAAATTCGATTCTATTATTTTTCCAATCTCCGCAGGCACTGTTCCACTCTGTTCCAATCTGTAGCTTTTCAAACTCTTCCATTCCGCTGCGATAATTGTTTCTTTGTAGTATGCATTCTATTCTATTCTATTCAACTTCAACCTCTTCTGCTCCATTCCATTCTCTCACATTCCTTCCATTCCATTTCGCACTACGATCAATTTCAGTTATTTTTCTTACAAATTACAAGTTTTTCACCGAAATGCAATTGAATTTGAATCCCAAACATCGTGAGTAATTCTAATCCGCGTATCCGTACAGCGTAGGCTCCGTCCGCCGTATACACAACAATAATAATTGAGGCAGAGCTTAGGCACGTCAAACAACAGGAAGAACCGGGGTCGGCAATTGAAAAAATCGTGGTTTCAACTCGGTTACTAGTAGCGTGGAAAGAATTTTTGTAGGCGTTATGAATGAAGGAGCGGTTGTGCGTAAACGAGAGAGGCAATTGAACATGCAATCAACGCGACACGAGTGGGTCATCAAGTGGTCGAAGTGTTGGTACTGTGATACTATGACCGTCGGTTTAACTGTAGCGTAGTAATACCACCGCAGACCGCCGTGCGCCTCTTGCTCTGTCAGAGTGTACTCGCGGACTTAACCTATTTATGGTCATGGTAACACTTTGACATGAAGAGCGCACCGACGCGGGGTCACTACCATCCTAAGGGTGAATTCACCTCGCATTCGGAAGATGGCGTTGTGTTCAAATAAGCATTGGGACGTTATAGACGCCTTGCTTGGCTGCCAAAGCAATTACATTTAACACATATTCAATTCCATTCTATTGAACCTAATTTCATTCTATTTTATTTTATTTTATTCTCTTCTATTCTATTCTGTTTTATTCTATTGTATTCTAATCTATTCTTTTCTATTTAGTTTAATTCTATTCCACTCTATTATGTTCTCAATATATTGCATTTCAATACATTATATTCCATAAAATTAAATCATGCTATTTTCTATTCCATTCTATTCCATTCTACACACATTATATTCTATTTACTTTTCTCATTTAATTCAATTTCATTCTTATCAAATCCATTTTACCTATTCCAAATCATTCCATTCTATTCTTTCCCCATCTATTCTAATCCATTCAATTCTACACTATTCTATTCTGTTCTATTCTAGTTTTCCTAATTAATTCTATGTACTTCTAATACTTTAGCTCGTACTTATATGTGAATGTTACAGTAAAAGTGTAGGCTATGTAGTTTAATAACGTCTATTCCGTTATCCATTCTTATCTCCACCAACTTGTAATTTCATCCAAGTATATAGGCCCTATTAAGCGGGACTTGATCCTTCTGGAGTGCCTATTGCCCCCTAATCTATTGCCATAGTCCTTGTTGAATGACTTACTATGTTAAATACCACTTGTGCCATACTGTTCTGTTTATTGGGGGAACAATGAATAATTTTGAATTTGAATTTATGCAATTCCGTTTTTTTCATTTTCTATTAAAAATTGCTTGATTGGAAACATTACTATCTGTGGGCGGATGCATGCAGATGGCAAACGGGGTGCATGAGGAGAGTCGTGATTCAATTTTCGGCTTTCAAAAAGGAGATCGTGCCAGGATCTGTTTGAGTCGTAACAGCCAAGCTCAAAATTCCGACGCACTGGCTGCTCAGTGGCTTTACGCAGGGCACCAACTTCTTCACGACCGCTGCGTCATGTCTCTGAACAAATTAAAGGACTTTTTATATAATTGTGTGTAGGTTATAACGGGAATTTTTGATGGGAATGCCTCCTCCCCGTCTGAGTGAAATTCATGCTTGACTTTGCGATGATTTCAGGCTATTGTGATCACAGTTGCTAATAGTGTGTGGCCCTCTGCTATTCTGCTATTTTGGTAAACCGTTTCATAATCAACTTAACTTTATACTATGTGTAATGGTGACTCATTATCTTGTTGAAATTTCTTGATCCTCCACATTTACCTATGCAAAAATTAAATTTGTAAATGAGACAGCCGAGTCTAAGCGGGTCTTTTAGATCTTTGTCGGCTGACTCATTGACCTGCAGTAATGTCAAGTTTAAAACAATTCTTGTTGGATTTCTGTTGTAGATGTATGTTACTGTTATAAATGTGAACGTTGATGCGACATTGCAAGTCAACAAACAATAAGCAATAACATTAAACAATAAAAAAATAAGGGTCCTCAAGTGTGGATCACTGTCAGACCGCAAGGCGATCAATGACTGCGTGCATGGATGGTGAAGAGGCCACGATGTCTCACCCGCTCTGAGCATTTAGAGCGTTGTGGGCCGGTGTCACGAAATAAAGTCTCACCCCGATATAAAGCCTGCTCGAAACAGAGTTTCTCCTGGTAGAAACTTACTGTGTATTGGCATAAGTAATTTTTCTGATATAAAAATATTTAATATGTTTTTACTAAATTATTCAGCAGTGCAATGCAAACGTTTTAACCTGTTTATTATCTGTAAATATATTACGACTATAGTCTATCCCATGTCATGCTGAACGGGAGATACTTTTTTCGGAAATATTCTCTTCCCCAGACAATAATATTATTTCAGGATATAGTCTCCGGAGGCTCGAATCTATTCTCAAACATGCGGGGGAGAATCTGTTTAGAAGTATAGTCTCCGGGTGAAACCTATAGGAGGATATACTCTGTCAGGCGACACCGGCAATTGAACTTTGAAGTGATTTTCTTTATACTCGTAATATGCAGCGGTGGCAAGAGTTCAGATTTTCGCAAATCCGAAACATATGCACAACCAATCAACCTTTCGCTGAGAGTCGTTATGAATATCATCTACAAATTATTGTGGCAACAAAGGAAAACACTCGGGCAGTATGAAGGGTCTCTTGAGTGGTTTTGGCGTTCGAAATGTTGTTAATATTGCCGAAGTAAAATGTGGTTTCCAATATTGGCCACATATAGCTAACTAGCTACACAAGATTTTGGTAACTATGATTTTAAACAATTAGCTGCTAATTCTATTTTATGTTATTCTAATATATATCATATTCAATTATATTATATCATGTTCTATTCTGTTCTGTTATGCTCCACTTCATTCCATTAATGATTCTTGTTATCACACAGTGCGGTTAAACTGAAACAACTACTAGGCCTACTTTACTGCAAGATTATCATTCTAACACTTGATAATCTACTCTCGAGGTCTAGCAGCATTTTTGGAATTTGAGTACACTTGACATATTATTCTCAGTATTTTAAGTCAAGGGTCTCTTAACGGGAAGTGTTTCAAATAATTAGACTAGCGTTTATTTACCACTGGAACTTTCAGTGAGTATTATCTTATAAGTGCCCTCGTGGCGGTCATGGTGACATAATAATTGTAGATACGAACGGATTTGAAGTGAATTCAAGCGAAGCTGAAGTGAGTTGCAGACTATGAAATTTCGATAGATTCCCCTTCAAATTAGTCTTCCCGTCTCAAGAGTCGGTAGACGAATCGGGACAGTGTTATCTCGTTATCCACAATCAAAGTGGATGACTTAACTGATCGATTTATATTGTTATTGATTACTTTCGATATGGCTTATCTGAATGTGAAATTACTTGATGATGATTCACAGTCGCCGAGATAATAGATTGGCGGGTGGAGGGGGGCATATGCCCAGAAACCCGGCGGCTTATGGGGGGCCCGGGTTATTCAGTTTTAGAGAACTTTTGCAATTTATTGTTTTTCAAATAATTATAATACTGTAGACAGTGTAGAGATTTCGTTACAATCAGTTTAAACTTCAAATTACAGCCGAATACAATAATATATGATATAAAAAATATATAATTGTGGGTCGCATATCTGAAATTTTATTACTTCGATTTATTTCAAATTTTTTCTCATTTTATGATGATTTATGGACCCTTGAATGCTCTGCTTAAGGGGTCCCGGAATTTCTCACGTTTGCCCTGCAATTACTTAGAATTGGATACAAAATATTTTGGGTCATTTTCCCTTTAAAATGATGCACGGTAAGAGTGGGCGGATTATGTCATTGAGTCCATTATTTCAGCGTCTTAAGAAAACTATTTGCGATATTAGTTCGATTACCGCAACGATCGGCATTTGTTGCAATTAAAATGCTGGGAAGTCCCGTTTGATTTCGCTTGGGTTCTATCGTCGAAAGACTTCAACAATGACTATTCGCGGTCAATGGCTTTAATGTGGGCGGTCGTAGTAACCTCCTTAACTTAATTAATTAATTGATCAATCAATCGACTGATCGAATCGACAAGGCTAAGATTGAACGACTTGACCTGGTAAAACGATGTTGCACGAACAAGGAAATAAAACATGTCGGGTGCGGTTTGGTCTGGAGAGTAACGCAGATAAGAAACAATTGAGATAACATATTTATTAAGCGGAAGAAATGCGTTAATTAGTGAGTAGTATTGTGATAATTGCAGAGGAACAATTAGGGGGGGGTGTTGACGACTGTGATTTACGCCGAGTCGGGGCGTGCGAATTTGACTCATAACTGAGGTTCCCTATCGGAATAGTTGGGGGTTGAAGCCCCCAGTTCACGGCAATTCTCAAGCAATGGGGGAGAAGGAGAAGAAGTGGAGCAGGGTGTGAAAGATGAGAAACCTTAGAGGAGGAGGAGTAGAAACGAAAAGTGAAGAGGATAAGAAGAAGGTACTGTGATTAAGATCATAGTAGATTAGATTAGATTAAACTGTAGACAATACAAGACCAGAATAGACAAAATAAAATTAGACTACACAAGTTTAGACTAGACAAAATTAGACTAGACAAAATTAGACTAGACAAAATTAGCATGGGCGGAGTTTGGTTTCCGTTCTTGGAGGGGCTAAAGCCTTCTTGGAGGGGGGGCTAAGCCGGGGAAAATAAACTAATTACACGGTAAAGAAGATGAATCTGGGTCTTCTTGGGGGAACTTAGCCCCCTAACCCCTGATAAACTCCGCCCATGAATATTAGACTAGACACGATTAGACTATGTACAAGATTCGACTATAATAGACAAAATTATTCTTATTAACCGGACAGAATAGACGAGATCCGACTAGACTATAATGGATTATACACCCGAATAGGCTAGATTAGACTAGATAACGCTAGACTCGACTAACCAGACATTATAGACTATAGATTAGGAATAATCGGACTGAAACCGACTAGAAAACTGCATTAGATTAGATTTCTAGACCAGATTTAAACTATCAACAAGACTAAATTTAACCAGGCTGTTTTAACCCTATATAGGGCTACCAAGGTGGGGTGGTTATCCACCCCCCAGGTGTTTCCCAAATCAAACGTGTTCCGTTTGGAATAAAATTTTGACGTTCTAGGTAGCTGTAGAGGGTTCATTGGCACACATTTTGAGCTAAAAGTTTTGATGATACCCCATACCATTCAAAACTTATACCCGATATACCCAAGGTACCAGGAAGGGGTGGATACTCCCTTACATTATCGACTATAACTTTTGCGCCCTTTAATATGAAGATACGCAAATTAAACCATTCTATAGATGGAATGCGGGGCTACATTTTCATCCTCATTGAGTTGTCTTTTGACAACCGGAAGTGCTCAAAATAAATTAAAATGTATATAAAGGTGTTATATTTTCATAAAATTTTCATGTTTTTCTTATAACTCATCCATAATTTATTTCTCAGTAGAAATAAATTATGCCAGTCTGTAGAAGGCGTTTATGGCTTTTTTCTGATACTAAATAATTCGTCTTTTGATGACTGGAAGTGCTCAAAATAAATAAAAATGTGTGAAAATGTTTTTTTAAACGCATGCCGATATGTCTGCGTGAACGTGTCAGCATCTACTACATGTTTTTTGTTTTGATTGTACATGAAACAGATTTATTGCTAATTTTTATAGTTGAACATTGGACTTTATTATATGTAAACTATTCTGGTATAATAAATGAATCATGTTTAAAACACACAGAATCTAATATTTTGCTTATGCATAAGTATACGTTTTGTGGAATCGACGGGTACCCATGGTAAAAAATTCATTGTTTCGAGGTGCATTCATATTTTATAAACCTAAATATGCCATTTTGTGCAGAAGTGAATGCTGAATCCATTGGTATATTACAAGTTATGATATCTCAAACCAAACCCAAAATCGCCCCCCCCCCTTGGTAGTCCGTGTTACAAAAAAGCTTGGTAGCCTGAGGGTTTAACTATAGACCAGATTTAGACAAGACTATAGACCAGACTAGATTTGACTTGACTACATTAGACTATAGATCAAACAAGGCTAGATTAGATTGAATTAGGCTTGATTAGATTAACCGGAATGAAATGAATAATTGGCTCATCTAGTTCTCAAGTGGTTCTTCTGCCTTCTTTGTATAGTCAACGATGAACCACTTGAGCCAATTTTACATAATATTTCATTTTGTGTCAGACCATAGTTTTGTTGCGTTAAAACTTGTAGATGAGAAGCAGATGCATAAATATGTAAACGTTTGTAAAAAAATAGAGAAGAATTTTTAAAAATGATAGAGACTGCAATTAAGCAACAATTGAACCGTGAGATGAAGATTAATAAACTCCTTCTCACCCATCCTGTTGGTGCCGCTCTGTCTGTGTATAGTGTGTAACCAGTGAATAATAGTACAATCCAATTAAGTTGATCACATTTGCTCAGGGTATAATTATTATCGCCATGCATGCAGTTCAAAGAGAGTGCTCGTGTTGGAGCACTCGAGAAAATACATTTAGTCAACACGGTGCGGTCGCTAGAGCTGTAAATCTTGTTTTCGGAAATGGTTTTTTGTTTGTCTCATATAATCAAACTCAGTGTGATAAAAAATGTAGTATAATCTATTCCATTATGTTCTTCTGTATTTTATTTATTCTATCTGATATAAATTATGTCTTTTATTCCATCGGTCTATTTTGAAGAGTTCTATTCAATTTCAGTCTAGTCAGTTCTATTCTACTCTTTAGACCATTATATTGTACTATGCTGAATTCCATTTTTTTCTATTCTGTTGTATTCCAATCCATCATATGGTCTATTCCATCATATCTCTTACTGTGCCATTCCATCTCACACCATTCTATCCTATTCCATCCGTTCAATATGCCATCCTATCCCACTAAACTCTGCTCCATCCCTTTCTTCATTCCACTCCATCTATGGCAGTGCAATATATACATGTATAGGCTTACGGTCTATTAACTATTTCTTTTCATTGAATTCTTAACCATTGACTAATTGGCTTGTGTTACCCCGTAATCAGAACTTCGCAATGAAAAGCGATGATCTATTAGGAGTAAAATAGTCAGTCTGTTAGTCGATGAAATACATGAAAAAATATCATCTGCATGGTGTAAGCTTATACCTAGAGTAAATGATGTCTTGTCTTGCTTAGTGGAGTACTTTACAATGCGCCAATTGTTTCCATCGCCTTAAACGTGCATGGTCGTCGAGAGCGGCAGGGTAGACGGGCACATGCTCCTGAGACCCAGCGACTTTTAGGAGCCCAGGATAGGTGTTTATAATTTATGCATAAAAGCCTAAGACTCCTGTCTTTTTTAAATATATTGGTGCAGCGCATTAATAATTGTAACCAGTAGCCTACTTGAAAAATAATTACAACTGAATGAAATCATTATTTACAAATAATTGCAAAATTTCAGAATTCCTAGAAGTTTATCAATCATGGCGTCAGTGCACAACTGGCTTGAGCATGGAGGGCTCATGACGAGAGAAACTCCTGGCCCTATGTGTAGAGCAGTGACGGGCCCCTATACTATCTTAAGGCTGAAACAAATTGTTCAGAAACGAATTTAAGTGATGAAAGTGCAGTTAGAAAACTAACTGATATAAGCTTATTCCAGGAACTATGAAATCCATGCATATATAATTATCCGGCATGAGTTGAACCTGGTATTATCAATCAATCAATCAATCAATCAATCAATCGTAATTTATATAGCACCCCTTCAAGGTATCTACTCATAAGCGCTCAATTATAATCGCCATGTGTGACGTTCATTGAACTCGGATCAACATAGGCAAGTGCTCTTGTGGCGGAAACGAGAGAATAAGCGCGCGGCTGCAGCACCGATCAAGAAGGCCGCGGGTGCCAGCCCAAATACGTCCGCGTGTCGTCTCAGGAGGGAGACGCGAGTCCGCCTTCGTCGTCTTTCGAAGGTAGTGCAGTTCTTCCGGTCGATTCGCCCAGTCCAACAGACACAACGACGATGAAGAAAGAAACACAGTTTATTGAAGCGATCACTACACACTGCTGCACGACCATACGATTCACTTCACGACTGACTGCTTCACTTCGACTCTTCTACGTAACGACTGGCCACTAGCTGACTACCCTCTCGATGACTAACTACACGGAGCAACGGGCTCCCTTATATACCCGAAAAGAGGGAGGGGAACCAGGGTCCCAAACCACGGGAGGCCGTGGGCTAAGCCTCGGGAGGCCGTAGGCTAAGCCTCGGAAGGCCGCGCGCCAAACCTCGGGAGGCCAATTCAGAGAGGCCACTTAAACTCGGGAGGCCAATTCAGAGAGGCCGCGGGCAAATCTCGGGAGGCCGTGGGATAATCTCGGGAGGCCAATTCAGAGAGGCCACTTAAACTCGGGAGGCCAATTCAGAGAGACCGCCCACATCAAAGGCGCTGCCGCGGGAGGCCGAGAGGCTGCCTTCCTACATCAAAGAATACTGCCGCCGAAGGCAGGGAGGCCAATTACAAGAGGCCGACTACATCAAAGGACACCGCCGCGGGGGGAGCGTGGGAGGCCGAGAGGCAGCCTTCCTACATCAAAGAATACTGCCGCCGAAGGCAGAGAGGCCAATTACAAGAGGCCGACTACATCAAAGGTCGCCGCCGCGGGGGGACCGTGGGAGGCCGAGAGGCTGCCTCTCTACATCAAATGATACGGCCGCCGAAGGCAGGAAGGCCAATCAAGCGGCTATCACGGGAGGCTGGGAGGCTAATTACGGCGGGAAAACCAAGAGGCCGATCATGGCGGGAAGGCCAGGAGGCCGTGACCAAGCAAGAGGAGGCCACCGTGACCACCCAAGGGAAACACGGCTGGCGGAGTGGGGCAAGGGGACCCCAATTTCGCCACAATCCTCCCCCCTCCACGCTAAAAAAATGTCCTCATTTTTCGAACAATAAACGCGGCCAACGGGCCTAAACAGAGTCCATGACGTTCCTAATGAGTCTCTCTACTAATCAACGCGATGGAACAATAACAGTCCTTGAAGTTCCCGACATGACAGTTCAAGATACGCAGTGCACTCAGTGGCAACACGAATACAGAATGAGTCCTCACGGGACAACTTCGAACAACATCGATTCGGGTCGTTTCTCGACCAAAGCTGAACACGTAACTCTTAACTAACGTAAACAATTAACCATCCGCTTTCTCGCAGTGGGATAAAACGCATGATCGTACACAATGTGTTATACAGTCAGTTCAATAGTCTCACCATTGTCCAGTGTCCAGTAGTCTCAATCGTCCTTATCAACTGTCTTTACTGATAGCGGGCAGGTCGGGGTACAGTTCGCTTGGGGCGCCGTTCCGCCAGGTCTGCGTCCTGGGTCATAGTCTCACCGTCCACTTCGCTTGGGCGGGATCGCGAAGGCGGCATAGGTCCGACCGCCTCGCCAGACCCATCCTCATGGCATGGCCGTAACTTGTCCACATGGGCGACGAACTTTTTGGAGTTCGGCGTCTTTCGCAACGTATAGTTGACAGGGCCCAGTCTTTCCACGACGACGAAGGGTCCGGAGTACATCCGGGACCATTTCGGGCTGCGGCCTTGGTAGCGACGAGGAGTGTAGTACCAGACGCGCTGACCAGCGGTGAACTCCGCCGGACGTACGCGAAGGTCGTAAGCGTGCTTGCGTCGTTCGGCAGACACACGTAACTGTTCCCGTACCAGCCGATACGCCTCGTCCAGGCGTTCGGCCAGGTCCTGCGTGTAGGCCGCGTAGGTGTGGATGCGATCCTCAGCATCCGGAGGTCTCCCATAGACCAGATCGATAGGCGCCCGAGTTTCGCGCCCGAACAGCAGGTAGTTAGGGGAGTAGCCGGTCACTTCGTGCGGCGACGCCCGGTAGGCGGCGAGCACCAGAGGGAGCACCTCGTCCCAGTCTCGCTGATGGCTGCTAACTACTTTCCCTAGCATGGCATTAAGGGTTCGGTGGAATCTCTCAATTAACCCATTCCCACTCGGATGATAGCTAGAGGTCCTAACCTTATCGATGCCCAATAATTTGCAGAGTTTCCGAAACAGGTGCCCATCAAAATTAGTCCCTTGATCTGTCAGTATTTGCAAAGGGGCCCCGTAACGCACAATAACCGTTTCTACCAGCGCACGGGCAACAGTAGTGGCCTCTTGGTTAGCCATTGGAATGGCCTCCACATACTTAGTGAACCCGTCCATTACGGTCAGGATATAAATGTGACCCCGGCGACTTCGTGGGTGGGGACCAGTTATATCAATGCTTAAACGCTCCCATGGTTCTCCGCACGTCAACGGCTGGAGGGGACCCTGCCTTGGAGGCTGACCACGATGATACTGAGCACAGGGGGAACACCGCTTACAGAATCGCTTTACATCCCCTGACCAGCCCACCCAGTATGCCCGGCGTCTTACATGCCATCGTGTCCTACGAACTCCAAGGTGCCCTCCCGTTAACCCCGTGTGAGCTAACGTCAAAAATTCTTCTCTTCTAGACTTCGGAATTACGGTTTGGTCAACGCCCTCCGGCGTCCGGCGGTAAAGCACGCCGTCTCTTAAGCTCATCCGTTCCCGTTGATGCCAGTAGATCTTTACAGCTTCGTTCTCTTGTAAAAGTTCTACAAACTGCGGGATATCCGCGCCCTCCTCTAGCCACGTGCGAACAATCCTCAAATCGGGGTCGTCCCGTTGAGCTTGTTCCATCGAGTCGACTTGGCTAGGTTCCGTACTGGGCGTTTGGGTCTCAGGTGACGTGACCACGGCGTTCACCAATATCAAATCCTCCAAGCCACACTGGCGACACGGGCGACGCGAGAGCGCGTCCGCATTCCCATGCTTCCGACCAGGACGGTGCATTACCTGAAACTCGAATTCCGCCAGTCGCTCTAACCATCTACCTTGCTGGCCGATAGGTTCGGGCGTCCGCTGTAACCATTGTAATGCAGCGTGGTCTGTCCTTAAGAGAAAAGGCCGGCCAAGCAGGTACTGACGATACAATTTGGTAAAGTAAACTATTGCCAACAATTCCTTCCGGGTAACACAATAGTTTCTCTCCGCGGCTGATAGGAGGCGACTCCCGTAGGCGATTACTCGCTCCTCGCCGTCGATGCGCTGGGACAGTACCGCTCCTATTCCCACGTCACACGCATCGCAGTCCAACACGTATGTCCCCTCGTCTCTCGGCAAAGCTAAGATAGGATCGGTCGTCAACGCTGCCTTTAAACGATCAAACGCCCGCTGACACACATCGTTCCAAATGAACGCTCGTCCCTTCTTCGTCAGCTCAAACAGCGGGGCCGCCAGAGTCGAAAAGTTCTGTACAAATCTTCGATAATAGGAGCAGAGTCCTAGAAATGATCTGACGTCTCTCAACCTTTCTGGCTCCGGCCATTCTACTATATCCCGGATTTTCTCCGGATCCATGGCCACACCATCTGGCGTCACTATATGGCCCAAGAAGGAAACGGTCCTACGCAACAGTCGGCACTTGCTTGGCTTCAACTTCAGATTGGCGCCTCTCAAACGCTGGAACACTCGCTCCAACCGATCTAAGTGCTGTTCCGGCGTGCTCCCAAAGATGATCACGTCGTCCAGATAGACCAGACACGTCTCAAAATTTAATCCGGACAAGACTATATCCATTAACCGCTGGAACGTGGCAGGCGCGTTGCACAGCCCAAATGGCATCACTTTCCATCTGTAAATGCCCCTACGGGTCACAAACGCGGTTTTATCAGCGTCTCTAGGATCCATCGCAACCTGGTGGTAACCGCTCCTTAAGTCCAGGGTACTGAACCACCCTCCGCCTGCTAAAGCATCCAGACATTCATCGATTTTCGGCAGCGGGTAAGAATCCTTCTTCGTTCGATCATTCAATTGCCGATAATCTATGCAAAACCTGAGGGCGCCATCTTTCTTTCTGGCCAGCACCACGTTGGAGGCCCATTCACTAACTGCCGGTTCAATTAGTCCGTCATTTAACATTCTGTCCAATTCACTATCAATTGCGGTCCTGTGCGGCAAAGGATGGCGTCTTAACGGCTGTCTAACGGGCCGTGTCTCGTCTGTCTCAATTCTATGCATAGCGGCAGTCGTTCTACCTAAGTCTCGGTCGGTCGCGGAGAATACATCTTGATATTCAAGAAGCAATCTATCCAAACGCTCCCGAATCTCGGAGGGAATCTCCTCCGGCAAATCTGCCATTAGCATATCGCGGGGCGAAATCTCACTAACAGGCGCGCTCCTTTGACTCTTACAAGTGCTGGGTTCCACCTCCACTGGATGCAATCCTCCTAGGAATCGATCCTTCGTTAGCCTAACGGGTTCCTCGCTCAAGTTTACAACCCTTACCCTAGCATCCGCGCGGTCTCCGACGACAACGCGTGCAAGATGCACTCCTGGCTGGATTTCTTGTGCTTCGGTCATCCATGCAGGCGCTACAGTAGTTAAATCCCCATACAGCGTCTTAACAGGGACTTCGCTCTGGCATTTAGGAGGCACTACAACCTCTTCAGCGATTATCACCCTACGGCACCACATAGACCCATTCCCTTTTACGAGGGGTATCCGTCTACGACCTAGAAACAGTGCACCGTTACCAAAGCCAATCCTACAGCGGTGTTCCCGAAGCCAATCCATACCTAGCATGGGCTCAGTAATTTGGTCAGACACCAAAAATACAGTGGAAACCTCAAATCCATCCCGTACCATAATGGGCAAACGGACCTCCCCATAGACATTAATGTTAGTGCCATTTGCAGCCATCAGAAAACGAGAGCAAGATTGCAGCGCTAACCCTTCGACGATCGTAGCTGGAATCAGGGTGACCTCCGATCCGGTGTCGATCAGGCACATCTGCTGCCGTCCGTTGATGCTCCCTCGAATGTAGATCGCGTTGCTGCTGGCTCGGTCCGGCAATCTGGAACGCGTCGTATGGTTCACCAGAGGCGCTGGCGCTTCCGTTCCGGTCGTCTCGTCGTCGTTCCGGCGGTCGAAGAAGCGACGTGGCTGGCGGCAGTTCCGACTAACGTGGCCTGCGCGGTTGCAGTTGTAGCAGGTCACGCTCCGTCTCGAGCGCTCCTGGTCTCGGTTGTCGGCGTTGCGGCTTCCAGGGCGACCGTTACGCCCCAGATCGTCGTCGGTTGAAGCTCGGTTTCGCAGCCCCTGGAACTGGCGATCGATCCGTCTCTCCATATCTTCCTGCCAGCGTCGTTGCTCGGCACGCTGAGCCTCCAGGAATCGGTCGAGCGTCGACTGGATCCGAGGACTCACGTCAGACTCTTGAGTACTTCTGACGCGGTTGGAAGGCCTCCGTCTATCATCCGAGTAGTTCGTCCGTTGGTAGGCGTCCAGGCGAAGCGCCGTCCTGTAGGCCTCGTCCAGGTTCTTGGGCTCCCGTTCACGTACTTTGAGTGACATGTCCCTGTCGCTCAACGCCTCAAGGAAAGCATCCTTGGCGATGATCTCCGTGGTCTCGTTAGAAGGCACCGGATACGCCAACACGACAAGGCGACGAATGTCGTGTAGCAGGTCGCTCAGAGTCTCTTCGGAACGCTGGCGTCTGTAATAAAGCTGAGCGCGGAAGCTTTCCGCCTGGCCCTCCGTTCCATACCTCTGTCGAAGACGTTCGACAAGCTCCTCGTAGCCGACGTTCGGTCGGGCACCGAAATCCCACAGTAGCTGCGTGGCGGCTTTCTCCAGGCTGCATCGAAGGTAGTCGACCCGGTCAGCGGCCGTCCATTGGTTGTGGCGGGCGCAGACTTCGAACTGCACCAGGAACGACTCCAGCGATCCCGTGCCGTCAAATTTTCCCGGCTTCATCGGAGGCGGTCGAGTCCACGGCCGTCCTCCAGTAGTCTCCAGCATTCTCAGGGAAGTCTCGCGATCATCAGTCGTCTCACGATAGCTCGTCCTCGTCGGTCTCCGCAGCTCCTCGTACATACGGCTGCGGTCGGTCCGCTGCTCTGCCATTGCACTCTCGTCGGCTAATGGCGTGGAGACGTTCGTTCGTAGGTCGGCGAATCCTCCAGCAGGGTAGGCGACTGTGACTTCCTCGTTTTCTTCCATCGTCGGTCGATCTGCGAATGTCGATCAGAAGCGACCACACAACCCCACTTCTGGTACCAGTGTGGCGGAAACGAGAAATAAGCGCGCGCGACTGCAGCACCGATCAAGAAGGCCGCGGGTGCCAGCCCAAATACGTCCGCGTGTCGTCTCAGGAGGGAGACGCGAGTCCGCCTTCGTCGTCTTTCGAAGGTAGTGCAGTTCTTCCGGTCGATTCGCCCAGTCCAACAGACACAACGACGATGAAGAAAGAAACACAGTTTATTGAAGCGATCACTACACACTGCTGCACGACCATACGATTCACTTCACGACTGACTGCTTCACTTCGACTCTTCTACGTAACGACTGGCCACTAGCTGACTACCCTCTCGATGACTAACTACACGGAGCAACGGGCTCCCTTATATACCCGAAAAGAGGGAGGGGAACCAGGGTCCCAAACCACGGGAGGCCGTGGGCTAAGCCTCGGGAGGCCGTAGGCTAAGCCTCGGAAGGCCGCGCGCCAAACCTCGGGAGGCCAATTCAGAGAGGCCACTTAAACTCGGGAGGCCAATTCAGAGAGGCCGCGGGCAAATCTCGGGAGGCCGTGGGATAATCTCGGGAGGCCAATTCAGAGAGGCCACTTAAACTCGGGAGGCCAATTCAGAGAGACCGCCCACATCAAAGGCGCTGCCGCGGGAGGCCGAGAGGCTGCCTTCCTACATCAAAGAATACTGCCGCCGAAGGCAGGGAGGCCAATTACAAGAGGCCGACTACATCAAAGGACACCGCCGCGGGGGGAGCGTGGAAGGCCGAGAGGCAGCCTTCCTACATCAAAGAATACTGCCGCCGAAGGCAGAGAGGCCAATTACAAGAGGCCGACTACATCAAAGGTCGCCGCCGCGGGGGGACCGTGGGAGGCCGAGAGGCTGCCTCTCTACATCAAATGATACGGCCGCCGAAGGCAGGAAGGCCAATCAAGCGGCTATCACGGGAGGCTGGGAGGCTAATTACGGCGGGAAAACCAAGAGGCCGATCATGGCGGGAAGGCCAGGAGGCCGTGACCAAGCAAGAGGAGGCCACCGTGACCACCCAAGGGAAACACGGCTGGCGGAGTGGGGCAAGGGGACCCCAATTTCGCCACAATCTAATAAAAATTAGATCAGTGGTCAAACACACGATATTGTAAAAAATACCATTATAAAATTATGCAGAAATGTCAATTACAAGCAAAAGGTTTCCAGGCCAGTATTATATTAGGCCTGCGTCACCGCTGGCAAACCCACGCAATCACGTCTGACCCACGGTTATTTTTTTAAATTACGAATTACCGCTTTACGTAAATTTTCTTAAAATATTTAATTTCGTGAAGAATTACGTAGATATTGCAAGGTAAGCTTATTTAAAATTTGAAACTTGGAGGGAATGAAGGCATGATAGTTAATACTTAAATGAGAAACTTAAATAATTTTCCGAAGTTACGCTTTGGATAATAATCGAGTTTTTTCTCCTCAGTAGGCCTACCATTTTTACTACAGTTAACCCGAGGTAAACAATAATCTCTTTCATTCATCTTACGTATTTGGGGCACATGGTGGTAAGCTATAGTTAGTTCCGTTACCGATATAATGCCGTGTCCATGAAAGAATTAACATCAAAGTCCTCCTCTTTTTCTCTAGTCTTTGGACTGGCACTACAAAAAATACGATTAGTGGCCGGATAATAATTATGAGAGGGTTATTGCACTAAGAGTTCTATAGTGGTTTGTAGGTTGTATTTAATTACTTTGTACCGGTAGCCTTTCGTCGTATCGTTTGCATTATGACAATCTAGAGCAAACAGTGTCGGCGGCGACAAGTAATCTTTTTATTGTTATACATCTAGCAATAAAACGCTATTATCCTCAGTGGCGTCTCCGCTTATGGGTTTGTGGTTACACACCACACTGTGGCGCGGTGGTGTATTATAGTGGGTATGTTCGTCGCCTTGCAGACGAAGCGTTGCAGGTTCGAATCCACCTTAAGTCGCCGCGTAAGGACCTTGGCAAGTCCTTCACTCGCAATAATTGATCAGCGCTTCGGCGTTAAATTCCGTGAAGTGTCCGCGACGTATAGTATTTTGGAGCGCCTTTAAGTAGAGAGCTTGAACAAGTGCACATGCATACTCTGTAAAAAAATTACCCATGCATGCAATTTGTTCAAATCCGCGGAGTTTCCATTCGGATATTTGGGGTCTGGGAGGGGGAATGAAGTGGCCTAGACTCCCGGCCATTGCAATTTTTCTCATAGCCATCCCATGCACTTTCTAAGGTCTGGATACTCCTCAGGTTATCCCATAATTATTATACGACCATCACGCACGCTGTTATCCTTCGGGTTTGATTTGAACCACATCATTCAAATTGAAAAATAAATAAATAAATAGAAGCCGTGAGCACAATTTGTTCAAGGGAGGGTGGCAAATGCATGGGCCGTCCCCACCATATCCATAGAGGGGGACCGTCCCCTGTGTCTCCCATATGTCTCCTCCCATGGTGTGACCTGAACTCCTATTATATATCATTGCAGTTTTTCATAGCCACCCAACTTTCTGAGGTTTAGATGCGCCTCTGGTTACCCTAAACGACCCTGCAGCCTGTCATTAAATCTCAAAGTATCTGTGGGCAACTTTGGGTAAATGACTTGGTCGTGATAGATCAACTGTCCAAGAATTAAGTGAAGGAATGTCTTGTATTGTTGACATTGTGGGAGGCAATGATCATAGTCTTTTTGGCACTGATGACGTTGGCATTGATAGGTGGCTCTTTCCTTATCTTTTTCGGACATAAATAAGTGGTTTAGAGACATAATCGTCATAAACAATAGTAATAATGCAGACAGGATAATACGGTAGAAATTATTAATAGCAGTCCGTTCGTTGGAACTAATAAACTTCCATCACAACAATCTCAAGAGTAGCATTCGCCGTGCTTGTAATTGGACGAGTGAACTTATAGCAAGTGGCAGGATGCCAAGTAATAATAATAATCTTCATTTATTCACTCAATCTGACACACCGCAGAATGATTACAAGTACATGTTATACGAAATACGGCCCACTATAGCACGACATGCAGGTCGGCTTTACAGCAGTGGGTTCGGTAACTTAACACTAACACTAAGTAATCCACAAACGCTACGTCACGTCGTAAGGGTTGTCTGCAGATACCAAGAACATGGCATGATTCATCGGGGCGTGGAGGATTTTGAAATAGTATTTTATATAAATTTATCGAAGTCGTGAGATTTTAATTTGAGGTGGTGATGAGGGTGTGATGAAGAGCTCGCGCGGGATGATGGTGAATATAGGGGAGCCTGACTTGGATGAATAATTTTGGGTGAACGAAATGTTGAATTGGGGCATTGGAAATCGTTGCATGTCAGAAGGGCAGTGCATTATGTCACTGATTGGCTTGAGTCAGACATGGGCGTAGGTAAGGGGGTGAGTCACGATTTCAATGTATACCCTCAGGAAATAAATTTCGAAGTCCTTAGACAAATTCTGTGTAGTTTTTTTTATTATAATTATGCATTTGGACAAAGCCAAAAATTTAATGGAAACCACCTCAAAATGTTTTCTTCTGGAGCTAAGCTCAAGGCAAAGATCAATTATTATTAATTTTTTAAATGTCTCGAATTACGGCACTGAACAGCATTATTTCGAATTAAGTACTTGCTCAAGATCTCTACACAGTACACAGTACAGCTTCTCAGAGGAGGAGTTACAGTGTGACAGCTTTCGCGAAGCGGCTACCGTGTTTTACGCATAGGCAATGCCTTAAAGAGGAAGTGGCACGTGCAGAAACGGGAATAAGATGAGATGGGACTCTCTAAGAAAACAGAGGGTGTCGCTACGATACCTGCCAACCTTCTAATTGATTCCCAGCTATATAATACCATTTCCGCTGCGGCCGCTAATGAGCCGCAAAATACGACCAGAATTGACACAACACGTGTCGTGAATTACTTGTTGATGGTTCATTGAGTCGAGTTGGTCACACCCCAGAAAGTAGTTTGGCATCTAATTAATGCGACGTACTTAGGTATGTGTGTGCTTTGTGTATTTAATTCTATTTTATTTGTATGTTTATTGTGTTAGGACCCATGATATGTTTATTTGCATGTATGTATATGTCTGTCTGTCTGTCTGTCTATCTGTCTGTCTATCTGTCTGTCTGTCTGTCTGTCTGCCTGTCTGTCTGTCTGTCTGTCTGTCTGTCTGCCTGTCTGTCTGTCTGTCTGCCTGTCTGTCAGTCTATCTGTCTGTCTGTCTGTCTGCCTGTCTGTCTGTCTGTCTGTCTGTCCGTCTGTCCGTCCGTCCATCTATCTGTTTATACAGTCCTATATGCCTCTTATGCCATTTCTCTAACCCCATCGTTCACTTTCTCCTCTCTCTATCTCGATCTCCATCCCTATGCCATATTATCATATCTATTACGCTATCGTATCGCTTTCGATACCTATCTGTCCAGGGCCGGATTAAGGCATGTTCAACATGTGCAGCCGAACAGTAACCCCCACATTTTAGGGGGCCCCACACATGCGATTTTTTTTAGAATTTAGACCAAATGACTAAAAAAAGGTCATCAACTTTTTAGGGGAGAGGAATAATCGGTGTGTTATTGGAAGATTTTGACCAAGCGAATAAAAAAGATCCGCAAAAAATTTTCCGAACAGGGCCCCACGATTCTTAATCCGACCCTGCCAGGCCTGCCTATGTCTCTGTGTCTGCATGCCTGTCTGTATGTCCGTCCGTCCGTCTGTCCGTCCGTCCGACTATCTCTGTCTGAGAGACAATGTATATCTGCCTGACAGTCTGTATGTTCGTCTCTCCCCTATGTCTGTCTGTCTGTCTGTATGTATGTCTGTATGTTTGTCCGTCCGCCCGTCTGTCTGTCTCTGTTTGAGAGACTCTGTATGTCTGCCTGTCTGTATATCCGTCTCTCCTATATGTCTGTCTGTCTCTCTCCCTCTCTGTCTCTCCATCCTTCCCCACTTTCCAACACACACACACACACACACACACACACACACACACACACACACACACACATATATATATATATATATATATATATATATATATATATATACACAGCGCATGCATGGAACTCCCGAGGTGCGCAATAAATCATCGCCAGACGAGTAGATCTCGACAGCATCGGTGTTAATAATCACCACCAGTCGCCTCCTCCACCTCCTCCACCTCCCATTGTCTCCCTCCTCCCATTGTGTCTTCCTCTTCCCATTGTTCCCCAACCGATCACTGCACACCGCTTCACTGCACGCCGTGTCGTCCGTCCCATCCAACTCCCCGAAATGTCCGTCTTTCTCGTCCGTCTGTCCTTCCCATCTTCCTCAGCGTCCCCTGGGGCGGAGGGAGGGAAGGGAGGCCAGCAGGGACCGATTGTCCAGACCAGGTCGACCGAGTTCCTGATCACTTTGTTAGCGAGGTTGCTGGCACGTCCGGAATTGATCGATGATGGGACAGACTATTTAGCACCGATGAGACAATACCTTTTGTGCCCTCCCGCCCTCTTTGGGTGGGTCCGTTGAGGGTGGATGGGGGGGAGGGGTGCGAGGGTGAGGAATTGGGGGTAGCAATTGACGCCGGCATTTGGCAGGTGATTAAGTGATTTGGGGTGGGGCTAATGAGCGATGTTCGGTTTGGCGGGAAGTCTGTTGACGGTAATATTCGACGGACGGTAATGGACGTCGTCGTCGCCGTTGTCGTTGTCGGCGGTAACATGAATGACGGTAATTGATGTCTCAATTGAATCACAGGACAAACTAATGCGACCTAAACTGTCCGCCCGTCCGTCAACGATATGTATCTAGATTAGAAATCTCAAATAGACATTATAAATTCATTCATTCATTTCAAAGATTTGGGCAGCGCCCCTTAACGAAACCCGATTCAGAAGCGCTCCCAGCCGAAAAAAATTAGTCTATCTCTCCAAATTCTTAAATCTTTCGACTTTTTACCCGTCTTTTCTACGTTTTTACCTCACACTGTGCTTTTTAACTTTATATATTCAGAAAAGCGGCCGTCAGAAAAAGGCTAGATCCTGAAAAAAAATAGAAACCTAGACAAGGTCTAAAAAATCTAGATCTTGGTGGAAAAATCTATAAGACTTAGTGGCGTCCTGATTCCCGCACAGCTGATAATGGCAAGATTCTTCGAATCAACGGATCAAATCATGAATTAAAAATAGGTGATAATGCGTCTGTCAATGATGTTTTTTTTCTAGAGTCCTAATAAATTGAGACAATACCACGTTTAGGCCTAAAGAGGTGTTCATCTGAATAAAACTGAAGGCAACAACGATTGTGTATAATATCACATACCCTGCTTATCTGTTAGGATTGAACAATGGTAGACAGACATCTAAGACATGGCTTATTAAACAGTAAGATACGCCGCGTTGAATTTATTTATTTCCCAGTGCACCCGAGTCATAATATATTGAAATAATATCATCTTAAATAAGGTGTTCAACAGCTTGATCGAAAAATATCGTAGTTTTGATCTTTATTCGAAAGGAGGATTAGGAGGAGGAGTAGAAGGAAGAAGATAAGGCGCAGGTGGGGAAAAAGGGAGGAGGATGAATTGTGGAGAAGATAAAAGAGGAGGTACGAGTAGAAGCAATTGATTTTTTTAATGTTTTACTGTGTGATCCAAAAACTTGTCTCGACTATGACGTCATTCTGGTTAACACATGCTGGAGGTATACTTGCGTTGATGAACAGGATGGACAACGTGAGACGGGCCTTGGAACCTTTAAAACGGTACTCTAAAATAGAATTGTAAATTATGGTACTTGTTAAAAAAATTCCTTGTAATAAGTTATCCGCCCTAAGGCATAATTGCAGTATCGGGGACCGGGCCGTGTTGGTATATGTTAAGATCATCGATAAAGCGTCGTTGGGGTCGGTTCTGGTTCGGCGTCATTGGTATACTGTCCAAAAATATTCTATGCACTCGCGGGTCCCGACACTGCACTCACGCCCACCGAATTCATGGGCGGAGACTTGGGGGCAGAAGGGTCCCCTCGATGATTGTGGTAGGGGACAATAATTTTGTTAATTTTCACTGTCGGGCAGAATTTAACTGTTTGGGAGATTGATATAAAGCCAGAACGAAGTTGCTATGACAACGATGACGTAATTTCTATTCTATAGGATGAAGAATTTACATTTTATTAACAATTATACTTCGATGACGTCACATATTTGTTTTTGATTTTGAAACTGTCATAGAAAAATCTGATGAACTCATAAGCGGCACTAATCAATCTTCATCTAAGTGAGTAGGCATGTTTGTGAATTATATCGAAATGATAGTATATTAAATAAGGTGTTCAACTGCTTGATCGATAAATATCGTCGTTCTGCTATAAATCTGAAAGGAGTAGTAGGAGGAGGAGGTGGAGGAGGAGGAGGAGGAGAATAAAATTAAGAGAAGGAGGAGGAGGAGGAAGACTCTGCAGCTAAGTAAATAGGCATGTTTGTACACTATTGCAGCGACTGGAAGCATTTCTGGAGGAGTAGTGTTGGAAGAGCAATTCGTGGGGGAATACTTCCCCAGGACCATTGTTCAATATATATATACGATTGAACAATGGTCGACAGACATCTAAGACATGGCTTATTAAACAATTATGTTTATCACGGACGGAAGCATGAAGAAGAACAAAGGCAGAGAAGCCGATAGTTTTCGGAAGGGGGGGGGTATGGGGCAAAACAGTTGTTATTTTATATTTGTCTGCAAGAGGTTTAAAATTTCAAAGCATGAAATTAAGAGCAGTGGCATTTTGATAAAAGTTTCCAAATGCAATTTATCAGATTCCATTGTGCAGCATTAGTATCAATATTGTGCCTTAGTGCGAAATGATTCCTAGGAAAGAAACCCAAAAGTAGCATTTTGACAACTATAGATATTACTATCAGGGACAAGTTCCAATGTGATGGTATCCTGCTTTTGAATGGATCGAACTTGTTTTATCCATATCAACCGACCACTTGGATTTTCTTTTGCCTGCTGCTCTCATGCTCAGGCGTCCACAGTGGCGTAGGCAAGGGGGGGGGTTTCGGGGGTTAAAACCCCCCCCATTGGCTCCGGAAAAAGTTTTTTTAAGGGTTATTTTGCCATTTTAGTAAGAAAAAATAGCAAAAAACAGGGTTTTCGGCCATAAAACCCCCCCCCATGAAAAATTCCTGGCTACGCCACTGGGCGTCCATGCTGGTACTTTAGTTTGAAATTTTTAAAAACCTAAAAAATCAGTAGTTACAAAATCGCAGCCAATTTTCATGCAAAGACCCATCTTCTTGTTCCTGCCTGTGTGCGGGTGTCCAAGGGAAAAAAGTTGGTCAGATCTGATGAACAGCGTGAAAAATACGCGAAAGTCATTTAGTATTAGTATTTGCTATTTTAACGTCACTGTGAGGTAACAAAGACCATTAGCGACGCCCTCCCCCCCGTTATCCAGTCTTGGAATTGAGGAGGAGGAGGCAGAGTGCAACCAGTGGCGAAGTTCGCGAAAGTCGTTAGTCGTTGTTTTCTCGTTTGACGGCGAGTTTAATTTTCATTCACCAGATGTCGCTACATGTTCAATTACTTTTAAACGCTTCGATGATCGCCAGGTCTGTTACGGCCGCGTGACTGTATGCATATCTTTGTGTATCCATCTGCATGCCCGCTTGTATCGTTTTAATTATGTGTCTTTGGTGCGTAGTCTTCATGGCTTAAAGTGTGACAGGACGGTCATGGACGACGTCCATGCACTTATTTTAAAATCTGAAAGCCGTCCTTTCACTTATTATTTGCCAGCACAGCATGGATAGGTAAGGAGCTTCCATGCAGGCACTTATTTTTATTTTATTTTTCCCACTTTAAGAACTGTGCGTAGTGTTTGGTTAGAGTATTCCACTGTGACCATTTGAATTGTTTTTTAAGTGATAATAGATCGCATTTTCATTCAAACTTTGATATGCAACGGAAAACTGGATTTTCTTGCATACCCAAATGCAACGCTGATTGCTTATGCTTGTGTTGTATATGTATGTATGATAATGTATGTATGTATGTATGTATGTATGTATGTATGTATGTATGTATGTATGTATGTATGTATGTATGTATGTATGTATGTATGATGTATGTATGTATGTATGTATGTATGTATGTATGTATGTATGTATGTATGTATGTATGTATGTATGTATGTATTTATTTATGTATGTATGTATGTATGTATGTATGTATGTATGTATGTATGCATGTATGCATGTATGTATGTATGTATGTATGTATGTATGTATGTATGTATGTATGTATGTATGTATGTATGTATGTATGTATGTATGTATGTATGTATGTATGTATGTATGTTTGTATGTATGTATGTATGTATGTATGTATGTATGTATGTATTTATTTATGTATGTATGTATGTATGTATGTATGTATGTATGTATGTATGTATGTATGTATGTATGTATGTAAGTATGTATGCAAGTATGTATGCATGTATGTATGTTAGAATGCATTTCTGCATGTGTGCATCTTTGTGTTATGCATTCATTTAAACACCTCTTTTACATATTCTCTCCCCTCATAAGTTAGAGAAGATCTCAAAACAACAAGTTATTAACTTCTCTGAAAACGAATTCTTTCCTAACATAGCCTACATAATTATGACGCAACGATTTAACACCGTCGCTGGTTACACTCTGCCAAGCCTCGTTAAAGGAGAATGGCGTCACTGATGATCTTTGTTGACTCACAGTGAATTTAAACTGCAGCTATTACTACTACAATTACTCCACTACAAACTCCGACACTGTTCTCTATATGATACTGCAAACAAACTATCGACTGCAACGACCTCTGTTGTCAAAAGCTGTCGTCAAACCTTCGATCCACATCCACTGTTCGCTCTTTGGCAGAGCCAGTCAAAATGGTAAAAGAAAAGGGGACGCTAATGATCTATGCTATCACACGGTGACATTCAAATTAAACTAAGACTGCGAACCACTAAACCAGTAACGCCATGCTTGTTGTCACACATATATCGTTAAACTGGAATTATTGTAACTGGTAACGATTCTTGTACACCCTCTTTACACAGATTATCGACCTTATATAAAAGAAAATATGATACTCTGCTACTGGTTAAATGAGAAGGCGGTGATAATTATCTTTGTTATGGCAGTGTCGTTTAACATGTAACAAGCTGGACGAAAATTTTATAATTCGATTCCGAAAAGCTTGTAATTTGCAAGTCGTCTATAGTAGGTTACACAGAGTAAGAATATAGAAGCCTAAATTGAACACCTTCTTTAATTCTGTTTCTCTGATTACAAGTTCTGTAGATGAACACAGCTGACACTTGGTAATTCACAATACAAAGCAAAGTGGGGTAGATTTCGAAGTATCCATTGTAATCTAGCTTGAGTTTGCCTGTCTGCCTGTCTCTGGCTGACTGTCTGTATGTTTCTTTGTATCTGTATCGGTGTTTCTCCCTGTCTCTGTCTGTCTCTGTCTCTGTCTCTGTCTCTGTCTCTGCCTCTGTCTGTCTCTGTCTGTCTCTCTACTCTGTCTCTGCCTCTGTCTCTATTTCTGTTTCTGTCTATGTCTGTGTCTGTCTCTCTCCTCTGTCTCTGTCTCTGTCTGTCTCTGTCTCTGTCTGTCTCTGCCTCTGTCTCTGTCTCTGCCTCTGCCTCTGTTTCTGCCTCTGCCTCTACATCTGTCTATGCCTATGTCTCCGTCTCTGCCTCTGCCTCTGCCTCTGTCTCTGCCTCTGTCTGTCTCTGCCTCTGTCTTTGTCTCTGTCTCTGCCTATGTCTCTGCCTCTGTCTCTCTCCCTTGTCTCTGTTTCTGTTTCTGTCTCTGTCTCTGTCTATGTCTCTGTCTGTCTCCTACTCTAGCTCTTCCTCCCCCCATCTCTCCAACTTTAGCCCCTCCCTCCCTCCTTCCCTCCCACAGCAGCAGCATCATCCAGATAGATGTCACATGAAGAATTCATTACCAACAATCCTTTTGTGCTCCTGCCGGAAGCGGAACCAGCGAACCACTGCGTCAGTGCGCATGCGCACACAAAGAGGAAGACGTCAACAACAATATGGCCGACGTTCCCCAGCAGACGACCCAGCCGCCCGCCACCCTGGCACATCCTGACCGGGGGAACAAATCTCACAGGGGATTGAATCTCACGTTGGACGGAGTTTCCCACGTCACTTCGCGACGCGTACTGTATGAGGTGTATAAATTATGTTTGAAACGGAATAGGGATTATCGCACTGTGTACTGTAATTATTATGATTAATGATTTATGATCATATTTTGTGTGTATTTAAATGAAAATGAAACCATTATGTCAGAATGACTTCTAAAGTGCATCGAGTCTAATGTGCAATAATAGGTTTTACCTGAACAAGAATGCGTTGGGGTCAGTAAAACGAATATATATGAGAGAGACAGACAAACAGACAAGCAGAAAGACATATAGGCAGACGGACAAACAAACGGACATAGGAACGGACGGAGATAAACACGGGGACATACAAGGACAGCAGGAGAGAGGGGAAGAGAATAACGAGGTGTGTGATACAGAGACAGAGAGACAGACAGACAGACAGACAGACAGACATACAGACAGACACAAAGAGAGACAGAGACAGAGAGTGAGAGAGAGAGAGACAGAGACAGAGAGACAGAGAGACAGATACAGAGAGTGAGAGAGACATACAGACAGACAGAGAGAGAGACAGAGAGAGAGACAGAGACAGAGCCAGAGAGACAGAGAGACAGAGAGACAGAGAGAGAGAGAGAGAGAGACAGAGACAGAGTGAGAGAGAGACAGAGACAGAGACAGAGTGAGAGAGAGACAGAGACAGAGAGAGAGAGAGTAATGGAGTGGGTGAGAGGGGAGTGAGACAGAGACACACAGAGAGATAGGAAGAGAGACAGAGACAGAGACAAAGATAGAGAGGAAGAGTGACAGAGACGGAGAGAGACAGAGACACACTGAGAGAGAGACAGACAGACAGACAGACAGACATACAGACAGACAGACAGAGAACGAGAGAGAGAGCGAGAGAGAGAGAGACAGACAGACAGACAGAAACACACTGAGAGACAGAGGGAGGGAGAGAGAGAGAGAGACAGGGAGATACAGAGACAGAGACAGAGAGACAGAGAGACAGAGTTCGATAGAGATTGAGACAAACACAAAGACGAGATGATGAGAAGCAGATGAATTTCGAGCAATAGATCCTGATATGAATGCACATGGTTCGACTGAATGGATGAATTTCTGGTGGGAGGTTGTTGTAGCGAACGGTCAATTCTCGCATCATTGCCCTCGACAAAGTGAACCGTGAAAAGAACAATGGTCACAGCACAGACGTCGACGCACTAGAGCGACGCCTCCGCCGCAGACGCCAAAAGAATAGAGCGTCGTTTGAAATGGCCAGCCACCTAGCGGCGACCGACGGAAGCGGACATAAAGACGTCACAGCGACAGATAGAATGATGACGACAAAGAACACGTGATTTGAATGACAATGACGACGATTCTGGTGACGGCGATTCAATGATACGAGAGTCTATGGTGCTCTTTAATAATACTAATAATAATTAGCCTATTAATAATTTGTAATAAATTTATTTATTTATTTTTCGCATTTGCTCCTAATAGCGACCCTTCAAGCCAGCTACTCATAGGCGCTCCCGATCGATTATACAGCGTGGATTCGAACCCACAAATCCGCGTCCCAAACTGGCAGATTAATTAAATGTAACGACTACAATGACAGTGATGATGATGATGACCGCGATGTTGGTGATGATAATGAGGTGGAGGAGTAAGAGGAGGAGGAGGAGGAGGAGGAGGAGGAGGAGGAGGAGGAGGAGGAGGAGGAGGAGGAGGAGGAGGAGGAGGAGGAGGAGGAGGAGGAGGAGGAGGAGGAGGAGGAAATAAGCCCCCCCTAAAAAAGGCCATCCATTTTTTTACAATGCAAAAATAAAATATTTAGACGATTAACCCCATTTAGCCCCCCCCCCCAATTAAACCACTGTATCAGCTATAAGCTTATTACACGAATAACCCATTCATGAAGGACTGTTATAGCATGGAAACCTTTCCCTTTTTAGACCGAAGTTGCTGTTGCTGTTGCTGATGGTGGCTATGATGACTACGGAGATGATGTTGTTGGTGACGACTTGGAATCTGACTAAACTCTCCAACTTTATCTGATTTGATTCGATTCGTCAATTAATTGTCGACCACCCAAGAGGAAGCAGTTGACCTCTGCGATGACCTTGTTCCAAACCCCGGTATCATGTAACAAACAGTCATCTTAGCTAGGCATGCGGAGACGAAAACACACGCACACACACACACACACACACACACACACACACACAAAAGACAGAGAGACAGACAAGGACAGGCATAAATACAAAGACAGAGGGACATAAAAACAGGAAGAAATACACAGAACGACAGATATGCAAAGACATACAAAAGGAAGTGCAGAGACAGGCAGACGGAGGCAGACAAAGCGAAACAGACAGATGACGATAATTATGAAGATAAACAGAGCGAAACACAAGCACAAGAATAAGTACAGTTAGACATCTGAAGCAACACACACACACACACACACACACACACACACACACACGTGCACATCCAAGGCAACACAAACAATTACACAATCAACTAGATTTACACAAGAACAGACACACAAACACTCACACAGATACACACATACAATACAACACACACACACACACACACACACACATGTCAATACAAAGACGCACCTAAACACTTAGAGGCACACAACGACATAGAAACAAACAAACAACCGAACAGGTATACCACGCAACGGCACACCACAGACCACAGCTTAGTCCTCGCTCTACTCACATTGCAACGTGAAACCCGACCCGCCATCTAACGTCTCCTTATCAACCGAATCTCTCTCTCGCTTCGCATGCTCGCCTCCCGACCCGACCCCGCAATAAACCTCCATCCTCTCCGCTATCCGTTTCCATCGGACGTTTCAGCGCTAACGAGCTTTTCCGGCAACCGTGACGTTCCCGGGAACAAGACCCCGGGTTTTGGCCGGAGAGGAGGGGCTGCAGGGTCGCGGGCGATAGGCGGGGAGCGGGGTTTCGGGCGGCGGGAGTTGCGCGACGTTGGGTCGGGAGGAGCGATTGACGGGAGAGGGAAGAATTCGGCTTATTATCGGAGTTAAATTAGATTGTAGATTCGGTTGGAGGGTCTTGCTTTGAAATGTACATAGTTACTTAATTTTTTAATTCGTTTAATTATGTATCAGTCGACTATGTCGGTCTGATTCTCAGTCCTTCTGATTGTCTGTCAAAATGTCTGTCTGCCTGTCGTTTATATCTTTCTGCATGTTAAAATGTATGTCTTTCTGTCTGTCTGTTAGTAATTGATTTATTGATTGATTGACATACGTTGCAATGTCTGCCACATCCATTGATTAAGCTTATTGGAAGGCGTGGACTGTATACGAACTTTGGCATTCTTTCCTTATATTTAACGCAATAAACTTATAAAATGGTGTATAATTATGGATGGATGCATCTAGATTTGACCGTCTGGCATATTACAGCACTTTCATTTGTATATGATTATATCTATACCCACTCTTCTCAAGTTAAAGCACGTTTCTTCATTCCTGCCCTACATGTCTATGTATATATAAAGCACAAGTCCAGCAATCAATCGAACTCCGCCGCTGGTTGTTCTCTGCTACTGCCAGTCCCAAGCCTGTATAAAGAAGGAGGGCGACACTAATCATTTCTGATATGGCAGTGTCGTTAAACATGTGACAGGAGAGTTATCAATCAGACAACACCCTTCAACCCAAATACTAACATGCATGATAACAAGTCATGGTGAAAATTGATTGTTCTGTTTTACCCTACTTATAAATATTAAATGAAAGAAAATCTATAAAATGGTGTTAAGTATAATATTCTGCATATTTATATCAACCTATAATAATCTTCATTAAGTCAACACACACACACACACACACGCACACACACACACACACACACACACACACACACACACAAATCCTATTAAACCAGGATTACACACTATCGTGTGAAAGTTTTGTGGGTGTAATAGTGTCATTCACCTTACGCGAATCACTCAACCGTATCCTTCCATGGCATCAACAACATCGGCAGAAACTCAGTCGTGCCGAACCGACCGTGTAGCCATACCGGAAGTCCCCGCCGGAGACATGCGCACTCCGTCGCCGGCCACCCATTGCGGGCCGGAAACTGCTTAGCGAATTTTACTAAGCGGCCGAGTGTAATCTAGACGCCAACATGGAAATCCTTTGCAATGTCAATTCGATCCTCATAATGATAAATATGTAGGATCGTTCTATTTGCAAGAAGGATGCAAGCACTATTATGGTGCATTGGAAGTTAGTATCGTTCGTCGCCGCAAGGGGTCGGTGTAGAAGAAGGTGATGATCGGTTTTGACGACGAGAAATATTGATAATAATGATGATGATGATGATGATGATGATGATGATGATGATGATGATGATGATGATGATGATGATGATGATGATGATGATGATGATGATGATGATGATGATGATGATGATGATGATGATGATGATGATGATGATGATGATGATGATGATGATGATGATGATGATGATGATGATGATGATGATGATGATGATGATGATGATGATGATGATGATGATGATGATGATGATGATGATGATGATTACGATGACGATGACGATGATGATGATTACGATGACGATGACGATGACGATGACGATGACGATGACGATGACGATGACGATGACGATGACGATGACGATGACGATGATGATGATGATGATGATGATGATGATGATGATGATGATGATGATGATGATGATGATGATGATGATGATGATGATGATGATGATGATGATGATGATGATGATGATGATGATGATGATTACGATGACGATGACGATGACGATGACGATGACGATGACGATGACGATGACGATGATGATGATGATGATGATGATGATGATGATGATGATAATGATAATAATAATAATAATAATAATAATAATAATAATAATAATAATAATAATAATAATAATAATAATAATAATAGTAATAATAATAATAATAATAATAATAATAATAATAATAATAATAATAAATCAACCCGTCAACAGCGCAGGTCTCAATTTTATTTCCGACATGGGTCGCTACCTCACACTAGTTACGGGTGAACCGAGAGAGACCAGCTACTTATTTCAGAGACTCACAATCACATTTCAGCGCTTCAACACCGAAGCATTTGCGGCTCATTTAGAAGACCCACTATGGATGAGGTTCAACCGTTCCAGGCATATTGCTTTTATATTTTATAAGTTACTCTGGAACGAAGCACCTGATGGCAAATAAATAATGTAGACAATAATCAACGATTATATTATAAACATGTAAACAATGTAATGATCATAATAATTGTCGCATTACTGTCATAATTAAACACCTTTAAACTCGGTGTCTTGAGGCTACAAATGATCATTATGAGTCAAGAGTTTAATCAGCAGGTTTCCTGCAAAGCCGTTCGTTGTTGTAACGATACATTCTCTATGAAGCATAATAATTTCTTAAAATATAACTATACTCTCGCTTTCGTCGTCGTCGTCGTCGTCGTCGTCGTCGTCGTCCTTCTTCTTCTTCTTCTTCTTCTTCTTCTTCTTCTTCTTCTTCTTCTTCTTCTTCTTCTTCTTCTTCTTCTTCTTCTTCTTCTTCTTCTTCTTCTTCTTCTTCTTCTTCTTCTTCTTCTTCTTCTTCTTCTTCTTCTTCTTCTTCTTCTTCTTCTTCTTCTTCTTCTTCTTCTTCTTCTTCTTCTTCTTCTTCTTCTTCTTCTTCTTCTTCTTCTTCTTCTTCTTCTTCTTCTTCTTCTTCTTCTTCTTCTTCTTCTTCTTCTTCTTCTTCTTCTTCTTCTTCTTCTTCTTCTTCTTCTTCTTCTTCTTCTTCTTCTTCTTCTTCTTCTTCTTCTTCTTCTTCTTCTTCTTCACTCTAGATATGTAATGGAATATGGATCTGGTATAAGTCATAGTGGATGTGAAAGGCTGTGAAGGAACAAAATGTCGGTTAATGATGAGTTAGACACCTTTAGAAACAATCAAACGTGAATTATAATTATCTCAAAACTTCTGCGAAATATTCATTTTAATACAATGTTATACACCTTAAAATCTGCAAAAAATTATGTTTTATATATTGTCCATTACATCCGATTTGTATTAACTCCCGCAAATGAATGCCTTACTAACAGATGTTAGTCAACATTCAGAACTATTTCAATAAGCTATGATGGCTAAAAGAGGGTATACATACAGGGAAAAGCTGAGAAGGCTGAGATGGTAAAAAGTATTGCAAGGAGTTGTTGGAGAAGGAGGACCATGAAATAGAAGAGGAGGATAATGATAAGGACCTTAGGAGGTTCTGGAGAAGGATTATGTGGAATTGGAAGTGGCGGAGGAGGCGGATTTGGAGGAGGAGTTGGAAAAATAAGAAGGGGAGGAGTAGGCGAAGGAGCAAGGAGAGAAGAAACCGAATGTGTGATAGAAGGAGACCCGAGCTCATACACACAAGTCGCCCACAAAACACACAGAGCAAACGCAGCCTATCGCACTGCATAACCAACAACCAACTCCCACCCTCAAAGAGTGTCTGATTCACCAGAGATATTATAATCGACCACAATATCATTGACGGAGGTCCATAAAATTCCGCTAGATCTGGCGGCGCGCCAATGACAGCGTCAACTTCCGATGCTCACGTCTTCAATGGTTGGCTGACCCCCCGAGTCCCAGGCGGTCGCATCTATCAAGCCGTCTAAACGGGCCAGGCGCGACAGCCAGACCGGGTCCCCGCGGCGGCCGTCTTAACCTCCTGCGGCTAAAATCGTCCGTCGTTCCGCCGAACGTTACTATTAAATTGACAACTTCTATCCGCTTGCCCGTCTTTCGTGGGTCAGCGCGGGTTGCGGTGGGTTAAGGGGTGGGTAGCGTGCGGCGCTGAGCGGTTCGGGAAATCAGGGTGAGGGTTTCATTGATATTCAGGGTCGATGCGTGTGTGTATACATACGCAGTTCAAATCACGATAAACTTACGGAGACACCTTGAACACCTCTTTTACTGATATAGTTTTGATAATATAAATTTGTTACGCATAACTCATAAGTTGCATCTCTCCACAGGATGATCATGACATTGTATACGAGGTTGTTGAATGTGTGAAGGCCGATGAAAGATGAATCAAAGACAGAGCTTTCAATGCTGATAATTATAATCAATATTAAAAACACGCTCGAAAAAAGAAGTATGTGGCAAAACAGAAAAAAAACTGAAATTATTAAAAATATAGTCTTTATGCAAAGAATAAACAGAAAAGGGCCAATTGGCCAAACGAATAACGATGCATATGTTTAAGTATATATATATATATATATATATATATATATATATATGTAAATAGCTGTGAATGAATATTTTATATTATAATGAGTGCACATGCATGATTAACATTGATTTGCATGTGTCCATTAAATGATTGTGTATGCAGATATGTACATGTGATGACACATGTACTGAACTCCGCCATCGGTCGGACTTTCGCAGAGCCAGTCCCACTCCTGGGAAACGGAGGAGGGCGTCGCAACTGATCTTTGTTAGATCACACAACGTCGTCAAAGTGAAACAAATAGCAAACAAATAATCTATGCTCTCGTTCTCTATAATAGCATTTGACTGAGGTGTTAAAAGGACATCTGACGAGTTAAACAGCAGAGGAGGAGGAGGAGGAGGAGGAGGAGGAGGAGAAGAAGGAGAAGGAGAAGGAGAAGGAGAAGGAGGAGGAGAAGAAGGTGGAGAGGAAAATGTGGAGTTGGTGGAGAAAGAGAAAGAGAAAGAGGAGGAGAAGGAGAAGGAGAAGAAGGAGGAGAAAAAGGAGGAGAAAGAGGAGGAAGAGGAGGAGGAGAAAGAGTAGGAGAAGGAGGAGAAGGAGGAGAGGAAAAGGTGGAGTTGGTGGAAGAGGTAAAGGAGGAGGAAGACCAGGTGAAGAAGTAAATGCATGGAGGAGAGAGGATGAGCAACGCGACAAGATGAGATAAGGCGAAGAGTTGGATAAACTGTCACTTGCATTTTATAAATGAATCGAGACGACCACATTGCAAAATTAATGCATTTACTTGTACACCTGTTTTAAATTTATCATGTGCTATATAAGTAGACTGCACATGTGAGGTGTAAATAATTTTTGTGCAGCATACGTTGAAACCTGTTTTAAAGACGACATTTTTTAATAACTGCAACATATTAGGTTTTTAAAAATCTCTTCAGTGCTGTAATATGCCGAGCAAATTTCTATACAGGGTAACGACCTCTGTTGTCATAGACCCTGGTCAAATCGGATCCATAAAATTCTGTCATAAATATGCCATGTTATTACGCAGATGAAGGTCAACACTAATGAGCTCTGACGTCAACAATGTCGTTAAACTGATGTGTGCTGCAAATATACGATTTCGCTATCTGCTGCTATATCTGCATACATCTGATGTTGCAAAACCGAGCAACGACTGAGCAATAAGAAACTTTAACACTCATACTCTATTTATAATAGTGTTTCTGTTGCCCAATATTGCGCGAGATAAGTTTTTGAACCAAGAAGATTCATTCATTCATTCATTCATTTCAAACACTTATATAGCGCCTCTTCAAGAGTATCTACTCAGAAGCGCTCCCGACCCAACCACGGTTAAAAAGAATAGTCTTAAGAGCAGAGTAGAACGTAGTCTCAAAGGCTCTAGGCACAAGACGTAGTTCCACAGGAAGCCCATTCCAGGTTGTAGGGCCAACAACAGAAAAGGCACGGTTCTGTGTGATAGAAGTGCGTGACCGGAGGACAAGAAGCTGAGCCTGTTTAGAAGAGCGGAGAGAGCCACGGCGCTGGACGTTCAGGGTGGAGCAACAGAGCTCCTGCAAATAAACAGGGGCCACACCCGCGAGACAGCGCCAAACCAAGGAAGATATCCGGTAAGTGATCCTTTGTGAAGATGAATTAATTGAGCCGCATGCGATCACTGAACAAGGTCAAATCGAATCATATACTTGGTCTTTGAATCAGACAGGTGATGCCAGACCAATGTTTTGGAATTTTAGGAGGAGAATGACGCTAAACAGGAGGAGGGCTGCAGGAATAAGGAGGGTATAGAGGAAAAGATGAATAAATTAATGGGAGGTGGAAGCTGGGTGAGAATTGCCGGGGGTTGGGAGTTTCATCCCCCCAGTCTTTCTTAGAGCCCCATAGTAAAATCTGTTTTTTCACACCCAAGTTTCAAGTGGATTATGGTCCACCCCCCCCCAGTTATTTTTTCGCAATTCTTACACTGGGTGGAAACATAGGTGCCATGGAGAAGGATGAGGAAAGGAGAACGCCATCTCCCTCGCCGCCTCGTCTTTCCACCGACTGAGTAGTAATATTCGTGATAACTGTAATACATAATTTCATGCGGCAGGTAGACGCTCGTAAAGCACACCTTTTTAAAATTCTTCAAGCCACCTATATAAGATTATATCATAAAACTATCAAACGTGACTATTTCAATTTGCATGGCGACTCTTCGAGGGGACAATTACAGAGATGCTATATATATATGTGTAAAGCAATAACCCAAGCACATGCAGCCAAATATTATAACTGTCTATAGATGTCTGTGTTTATAGATGTCAGATGAATGTAGAGCCCTGCGCCGGCCACGCCGCGCCGTCGCCGCCGACATTTCTTTAGCGCCGCCGCCGCCGATTTTTGTTGACCGGCGCGCCGACGCCGCCGCCGCCGACAATTTGTCGGCGCGCCGCTGATGCCACTCTGATGAATTTATTTCTTTTTGTTGTATTGTTCATGTCTTGCATGATTTCGCCATAAAATTGCCGGTCAGTGCGAAATAGGCATATTTTTCAAATTTTCTACTCAGTGTGTTTTGACAAGAGAAAAGTAAAGCGGCCTATAATAACTTCGCTACACGGTATTATCATTATCGACTGGGTGGCTGTTTTGTTTACACTTGTGTGCTAAGACATCTTACGGGCATAACTTCGCCTGTCAGCGCAGATAACTCAGATATATTGGAAGATAATTTACATGGTCGTCGCTCGGATATAGTTTCTGAGACACGATGAACATTGCAAACGATGCGTTTCACCTCGATAAAACGACACGAGAATGGGTGTTTTGAGTCACAGAGAGACGAGGTTTCCTCCTCCCACCACCACCACCACCCCTCAAATGTCGGCCTGTGTGTGTCTTACGTCCTTGCACTTAGTACAGAATGAAGGAAAAAGAGACGCAGGGACTTTCAGCCAATAATATGGGTAATAATACAGGCAAGACGGAGATAAAATAATGCAGGACTATTAGACATGACATACATGCAGTGTAGTTTCTTGTGGTCCTTAAAAGACATCATTCTGTTTGCGATTTTCAAATTAGACCTATATTGCCGTTTCTCTACCTCTTCGAATACAGTCAGAATGCGGTATGTGGTAGGGAGATCGTCAGACAGATAAGCGAATACGTTATAGACCTATGCTTAATATGGCTATAATGTCTGATTTATAATATAGATAACTGGAGACAGCAGATTAACCCTCGGGCTACCAAGGGGGGGTGGTTGCCACCCCCCCTAGGTTTTTCGCAAATCAAACGCGTTCCTTCTGGAATAAAATTTTGAAAAAATTAGTAGCTGTAGAGGGTTCATTGGGACACATTTTGAGCTAAAACTTTTGATGATGCCCCCTACCGTTCAAAAGTTACACCCGATATACCCAAGGTACCAGGGGGGTGGATACCACCACCCCTAGAATATCGTCTGTAACTTTTCCGCCCCTTAATATTAAGAGACACAAATTATACCATTCTATAGAGGGAATGTGGGGCTACATTTCCATGCTCATTGAGTTGTCTTTTGACAACCGGAAGTGCTCAAAATAAATTAAAATATATATAAAGGTGTTTTATTTTCATAAAATTGTCATGCTTTTTCTATTATAACTTATCCATAATTTATTTTTTAATATAAATAAACTATGCCATTCTGTAGAGGGCATTTAGGGCTATTTTTTAATACTAAATAATTTAAAATTTGATGACCGGAAGTGCTCAAAATAAATTAAAATGTATAAAAATGTTGGGTTTTTTGCAACGCGAACCGATATGTGTGCGTAAACGTTTTTCAGCGGCTAAAACATGTTTTTTGTTTTGATTTAACATAAAACAGACATATTACTAGTTTTTATAGTTGAATATTGGACTTTATTATATGTAAACTACTTTTTATATATAAATCATGTATAAAACACACAGAATATAATATATTCCCTATGCGTAAGCATACATTTTGTGGAATCGACGGGTACCCATGGTAAAAAATTCATAATTTCGAGGTGCCTTCATATTTTCTAAACCTAAATATACCATTTTGTGCAGAAATGAATGCTGAATCCAATGGTGTATTACAAGTTATGATATCTCAAACCAAACCCAAAATCCAGGGGGGTGGTAACCACCCCCCCTTGGTAGTCAGTGTTACAAAAAAAGCTTGGTAGCCTGAGGGTTAAGAGAATCAGACAGCCTGGGCTAAACCAGGTTTGCATATCGGGTAACGCATAGATTCCCTCCACCAATCTCTGTCCATCGCCAACTGCTCCGCCTCCTCACACCGGTACACCGCTCACACCATCCCCAGACTTCTCCGAACATCACAAGCCTCAGAAGTAGGGTGACATCTCTCATCAGCCCATTAACTCCAAACGCACAATCAGCTTTCATGCATGGCGACAGGGCTGCATTATATCAAATCGTCGTCCGTAGTCATATAAAGCTGGGAAGCTGTTAGGCATGAAGCTCTCTCTCTCTCTCTCTCTCTCTCTCTCTGCCTGTCTGTCTGTCTGTCTCTCTCTCTCTGTCTCTCTCTATATATATATATATATATATATATATCACGCTGATATGTGTGTGTGTGTGTGTGTGTGTGTGGCGCGCTCGCCAAATTACGGTAATTTATACAAGGCAACCCTACTTATAACTGATTCTGAAGACACTTAGATGAACTGAATTACACATTAGACAAACAGCCAGACGCTCAACCACATCTGATATGCCAACGTAATGATGAATGCCAAAGCTTGAGATTTCTTGACATTATGTCTCACAATACAAGTCCACGCTGTATGTAGGCCTATACATGTACCCTGTATGATTGTAATCTCCTGCCAGCGCCTTACACGTATGCAGTATTACATGTAGGTCCTTCCCATGCCTGCCTGCACATCAGACTACGCATTCCCACCACTCGTCTCTGCCCATCGTATGCTGCTCCGATTCCCCCCACAACTCCTCCTGACACTGTATACCAGCGTCAGAATCAGGATGAAAGCCCTCATCAGGTTACCTCTCAAACACATTTAGGTTTTCAAACTTTACACCAGGGCCAAAGACATCTCTATAAAATGAAGCTTTTGTATAGAAGCCCTTGCCAGGGTTTGTAGTACGTCTGATTTGTAGCAACACGCACGAAAAGCCGAGGACCAGTTTGCGTTGAGACCTCCGTGCCTAAGCCCACGAACCTCGCTTAGCAGAGACAAGTTGTGGCATGCATTGCTATTGCCGTATACCCTATGACTAATGCCCTTTGTTTGCGAACATTTACACGGCTGTTTCAATCTTTTGGATGGACAATGCGGCTAATGAATAATAGGTCCTATAATCTTATGATACATCTTGAGCCACCATGCAGGTTTAGAACTGTAGCTGTCAGGTCAGCGTCTAAAAACTGAACCTTTTGAAGATTAGCTCATATTTTGTTCGTCTAGCATTACAGATTTTATTCTGAAGTAAAAGTTTTTCAATTTTATGCATATTTCATTTCAATCCATATTTCTTAACACGCTGCCTTTGTATTTTTTGCTCCTATTTCATTATCTTTCTTTAGCTTCAGAAGACCTTCGTTCCTCTGACCTTCGAGGTCCCTTGAGGGCCTTTCCAGATGACCCTGGACCTATCTTGGGGCAGGCAGTATATTATTTTACCCCTCGACGCCGCGCTGCGCCGCCGTCGCCGATATTTTGATGACCCCGCCGCCGCCGACTTTTGTTGGTCGGCGCGCCGCCGCCGCCGCCGACCAGAAATGACCGGCGCGCCGCCGCCGGATGTACCAAGTCGGCGCAGTGCTCTGGATGAATGCCTCAGAAGGAGATCTATGGAATATAATTTGAACGTCAAGGGGAGGCCATTCCTTGCAGGTCGAGGAACTTATAACCGCTGCTTGCATTCTGGAGGTGCCAGTCTCACGGCAGGATAAAATATCTATAGGAGGGCAACGGTAACGATGCTTGATATCAAGCACACGTTGTCGTTAGATATTTAGATTGAAACAATAGATACTATAAATATGGAAACTTTAACACATTTAAAATGCGACATATATTTTCCACACCTCTTTAAAACTGTGATTCTTGAAATAAAGCAGCATTGAACGCTTTAATTCATAGTCCACCTGACACACAATTTGCAGGATAAGATTATTGTAGAAACAAAAACTGGTCAGACGTCGATCTACGGCTACATCGGTAAGTGCGCTGTAGCCGCGTCTCTGTGAAATTAAGAGAGCGTGCGGGCCGCGGTTCGCTTCCCGAAGGTGGCTATTTCAGAAATTACAAATCTCGGACTATAGCACGGTCCGCACACGGGGACCGAAATGGCGTGGCGACACTAATCATCTTTGAAATGGCAGTGTCGTTAAACATGTAACAACCTTCCTTTTATTCATACTCTTAAGTAGTCAATAAAAACAATAATGAGCATAGCGCATGCAGAATAAAATGACAGCAAAAGCATGCAGCGACAGCGGCAATTGCAACGACAACTATACAACATATAAACAGCAGCAATGACAGCAACAGCTGCAGAAACGGAAACGACAACAAGAACAACCATTACAAAAATGGTATACAATGGTATTGAGACTAACAACTGCATGATTCTTTTTTTTTATTAAACACCCATATCTCTGAACTACTTTTATTATAAATACTGACACTGAAAATTTACATTGACACATAAAGCTGCACAACTCCATATTTTATATTGCACACCCATATCTCTGAATAACTTTTATTATAATTACGGGCATTGGTCCTCGGTTGTTGATGATGATGATAATTATGTACAGGTCGCCCTCTCACTAGGTATTTCTGCTTGATGTTCACCGCTTGGTCTGTGAACCCGGGTGTATAGGTCAGAAGTGAAAGTGACTTGAGAAGTAATAACATAGAGGTTAAGGGTCGAGGTTGGGTCAATGTACAGAGACGATTCTGTTCGAAAAATCGAGGAGCATTATAATTGGCGTTGGGTTGGTGGGGGTGCATGGGGTGTCTGGTCGAAAAGTGGGGCGTAAATAAACGACATCCAAGAATTAGTGAAAGATATTCTGAGAACTTTTGTGGTGTTTTATAAAACATTCTTCGCTGTATTTTATTGTCGTAATAATGATGATAAATGTCATATAAATAATAATAATAATATTATTATTATGATCACAACATAAGAATGATAGCAACCTTAAAAATAGCAATACTGACAATAACAATAATAATATTATTGTTATAATTATAACTATATATCAATTTTGATTCCATTAGTATCATTCTTCGTTTCAATTTATAGCATATTATAACCGAAACAGAATTTTAATGTTTGGCAGCTGCATGCGAGGCGACCAACACCAAATGAGTTGATTCTGTAAGCCTTTTGTGAAGATGGCCCCTCCCCATATCCCGATTTTTACTCCTTTAACTTGGAAAATGTGAAAACCCAGTCATGCTTGGGAAAATACAAGCAGATCTATAAGTGTGTGTATATAATTATATATATATATATATATATATATATATATATATATATATAAGTTGAACAGACGTCACAATATTTTTCGTGTTTTATTTGCGGTTAGCGAGGCATGAAGTATAGAGATGATTTTCTATTTTGAGCTCTTGTTATATGTACCTTTAACAAGCGATCAGACGAATCTATATAATAGTAGACCTCGGTATACGCAAGTCACATTTTATAAAATGCCTGTGATTGCCTGGAGAAAAAGCGTAATATGTTACGACCAACAATAAATAAGAAGAAGAAGAAAGACTCTTTGCAAAGCAGCCAAGCACGCGTGACTATATATATATATACTACATATACAATTATACTGCGCAGGTCAGCGGCCATATTGGTTTGTTTATTAGACCACTCCGTCATTTCGGTGGATTATTTCAACTTTATGCAGAATTCGCGCAGTAATTTCACACACGTTCGAGTTTACTGGTTCTAGGTTCGTGTACCGAACTTATTTGTCGGGTTCGTCAAGGATTTTGCGTTGGAAGGGATTTTGTTCGCAAGTCGTCTTGTGTCGCCCACGTGTTGACGTTAGACGCCTCTTGATGCACACGGTCGAGCTCAACCATCAAGACCGTGTGGCTTCACCGCTGT
>OX457049.1:41952858-41960358 GCA_949752735.1 Lumbricus terrestris
AAATACACATTTCCCAAGACAGTTTTGCATCTAGACAGGAAGAGAGGCTTAGCAAGTAGGACAGAGACAGGCAAACAGACAGACACACACGGACGTATGAGAGGCACGGTCATGTTTCTCTTAACAATAAACAACTAATTAATATAAAACCATACACTTCAGATAACCACCGCCAACGCCACAGCGCCTCGCAAACCCCGCCCACTCGCGGGCAGCTCCGCCCACCTGGCCGCGTGACGAGTTCTGATTGGACGCGACGGAAGGCCAATCAACCTGCAGCGATGCGACGATCATCCGATGCGTTTTTCCGTATCTGTTCTATTAAATTGGACTATTGTGGGACGTGGAGACATTTCGACGCGTCTGTCGCTTGGGGGAATAAACGCTGTGTGGTGACATCTTGCGTCGGGAATCACCAGCTGGAAGATTAAGGCACTGCCACGGAGGTTGTGTTGTGCGCTCTTAGCAGGAGGGTTCTGGAAAGGGGAACAGGCGATAGTAAGTGAAGATATATTGTTCTGGAAAACAGGTGAGATACTGAACATTACGACGTTTTCAATTGTTAAGTGATTTGTTGTTATAATTGTCATTATCATTAGTGTATGCGATGTTGTATACACTGCCATATAGAATTTATATGGCTTACGGTCGCTTTGATAGGCTTATGAAGCGAGTCGTATTACCTAATGAAGGTGTATAAGATCGTTTTTTAATATAAAACCTAATTACTAATACTAACAATAACTCTGATTGTAATTTTTATTAATAGTAGTATTAATGGTGATGGAATAAGTAATAATATTAGTATAAGTATTCGCATCGTATACACGTAGTGTTCGTATTGTATTTTTTGTGGTTTTACAGTTTAACGTCAATGTGTTATATTAAAGATCATTAGCGACGTCCTCCTCCTTTATCCAGGCTTGGGATTGGCAAAATGCATTCTTCATTGGCGGGGTGGGATCAATTGTGAAATTATATTATGACTTATATATTATAATATACAATCGTTTTAAATGTGTTTAGGCAACTATAAAGAGGCTTTACTCAGATTACCTGTTGTAAATCTCCCTAAAGTTTTTCGTGCTGAGAGCGCCTCGGAAAGGTCAGTCATCGAGAGGCGCTATATAAATGTACAGATAAATACAATACAATGTCAGTGCATTGTCAATGGTGTGAGAACTTATTTCTATGTGCATGCGTGAGTTGTGGAATAAATGTCTGGTACATTTTGATTCAGAAAACTTGGTTTTTAGACACCTTGAAATTGACTTAACAGACGCTACATATGCAAAATCTATTACGCTGTAGTATTGATTGTCTTACTCATGTATAATACATCAAGCATTCTAGAATTGCGATAATTAGTATCTGAAGGAGTTATTCATTTCGGGGATAAAAGCACGCAAAAATGTGGCGTTACTTATCAAGAATGCCATCTAGTTTTTTTCGCGGATTTTTTTTTATATATTTGCTTTTTTAAGAGCTAGCACTTTTTCACTTTTTTAAAGCTATAATCGGTTCCAGAAACGTTATATAAATTTATTTCATGCATTTTCACAAAATATGCACTCCACTCTCTTATAAAATTCACTTATAAACCAAATAATGTGTGGGCTACTAATAGATTTCGGTGCGACCAGTTATATCAGCGGTTCCCAACCCGTGGCCTGCGGGCCAAAAGTGGCCCGCCAGGCCTCAGAAAATGGCCCGCCAGGCTTCAGAAAATGGCACTCATATCTCAAAGAATTATCAAAAATACATGAAAAAATTATCAATTTGGACAGGATAGAACACATTATTATTTTCTCTTACAAATTATTTTATTTTAACGTCGATAAATAACATCAAACATTATATTTCGAATCAATTATAACAATTTTATAGGCTTTTAGTTAATACAATTTTAACCTTGTGGCCCCCTAATGTCCTTCAACTAAGAAAAAGCGGCCCTCGTGTCCTCCAACTTAGAAAAAGTGGCCCTCAAGTCAAAAAAGGTTGGGAACCACTGAGTTATATGGTCTGGAATTATGTGACCGGGAGTTCTACGAATTCTATGGCGTGATTTCATTCAGAGTCGCTTTCAACACATCTTTGTATTGCCATGCATGCATGCATGGGATCAAGATACATATTCCATGGGAGAATAAGAAGATGTGGGGGTTGGGGAAGAACCCAGGCATGAACTCAGCCCGTCTATATATATATATGGCCATTCCATTATTCCACGTGAAAAGATATATATATATATATATATATATATATATATCACTGCAAATGCTTACCTCTGAGTCAAGTCACACCGAAAACAAAAGGTCAAGGCAATTTACAGTAAGTAGCAGTAAGAAAGCAGAAATCAATAAGGCTAAAACAATTTTTCTTACATGATTCCTGATTTTACAAATAATAAATGCAGCTTATATATATACGTGATATAGCTGTAAAGGTATACACGTTGATACAAGATTGACTTTATAAGTTGGGATTTGGATGTATTGACAAGTGGAATGTGAGAGAACCGAGAATTTAAGGTGCGCCACGATTTATTGAAGATGGTCGAAACCTGCAGGGGAGACTCATGATTAGCGGGTTACAACAAAAATATACGAGATCAGATAACTGTGCATGGTATACAAGACGATGGGACATTACAGGTGTTCTCATTGCCTTAGCAGAAAACGCATGCAGGATCAAGTACAAATTAATAAGCCTAAAACACCTTTTCTTGCGTGATTCCTGATGTTATAAATAGTAAATGCAGTCTAAGAGGTATTATAATACAGCCGAGGGGAAAAGCGTCGACTTGCATCGTATAAAGATAAGAAAAGTCATGATAAGAATGAACAGATGACGAAAACAAGTTTGTGAAGAGACGAATTGAATTGCAGACGTTCAAGAGAAGGAAGGAGCGAGAAAGAAGGAAAATAGGAGAAGGAGAAGGAGGTGGAGGAAAAGAAGAAGGAGGAGGAGGTGGAGGAGGAGAAAAAGAGGAAGAGGAGGAGGAAAATAGGCAGAGAAGAAGGGGGATGAGGCGTGGAAGGACGAGGAGGAAAAGAAGGAGGAGGAGGTGGAGGAGGAGGAAATAGGAAGAGGATAAGTAGGAGGAGGTGTGGATAGACGAGGAGGAAAAGAAGAAGGGGAGTAGGTGGAGGAAGAAAATAAGGAGGCGGAGGAGGGGAGGAGAAGGGGAGTAAGAGAAGGAAGAGGTGTTGAAGGAAGAATAGCAAAAGGAAGAGGTATAGGTGGAGAAGGAGGGAGAGTTGGAGGAGGAGAAGGAGGCGAAAAAAGAGTGGAAGAGGTTAAAAAGAGGAAGTGGAATAGGAGGAGGAGGAGAAGCAGAAGCAGAAGCAGAAGCAGAAGCAGAAGGAAGAGGTGTAGAATGAGGAGTAATTTGAAAAAGAAGATGAGGATGAAGAAGAAACTGAGGAGGAGTAAAGGTGGATGAGAATATGTGGGAGATATATAAAAAAAGAGAAGGAGCCGGAGTATAGGTGAATAGGAAATGAGTTATTATAAGAGTCACGTTCAGTCTGTTATACTGCCGCTACAGATGACCAACCTTTTAAGCAAATATTATGATAAACAGGCCTATATATATATATATTCGAATATTGAAAGTATAATAGTACAGCTCATAACTTGGAAGTACCAGTCCCAAACGTAGAAAAAACGTAGGAGGTCGACACAAATAATTTTTGTTATGATTGCACATGCATTGCCGCTAAACATCAACAATTATAACATTTCTTAATATTCATTCGTAATCTGCATGCGAGACTTCAAAACTTGAGAAGTCTGAAAATGTTATTTGAACATGCATTATTATAGTCAAACTAATGCTTGATTCACCAATAATATTTCTGCGATTATTTTACCATGGATCCATTTTGCACTCGTATTGTTTTGCGTTTCACTCTTATATATACGATCTGTTGAGAATGTATTAAAGGTGGCCGATCAAGACAATCAAATTCCGCGCTCAATGCATGCATGCACACACACGCACACACACATACACGCACGCACACACGCACACACAGACACAAACACACACACACACGCACACGCACGCGCACACACACGCACGCGCACATACATATAAATATACATTATAAGATATATGTATGCATATTGTAAGATGCAAGGGCGGCTCAATGCTTAGATCTTGTCGACAGTTGAAACATGGTTGTTTCCGCTATCTGCAGAGAGACCCTCAAACGCGGCATCTGCAGGTCTTCACACGCCGGGCCAACGTGACCCTGACAGCCGCCCGTCAAACAGCCCGGCTCGACGCATTATCAATCCAGCTGTGGGCTGCAGTAAAATCCAGCTGCACTGTGTCATGTGCTGTTTGAAATCGAAGCAAATTGTTTTACGTTAAACACCTCTTTTTTTGAAATAATTACTTTATATATATTCACGAGGTATTTATCAAAAAAGTTGAAAACCTATGCTGTCGCTATTAAGAATGAAAGATAATTTAAAGCTTAAATAATATGTATGCTGTACTATAATTATACTTGTGTAAATTTTGGAATAGTTGTATTTATGGAAGTTATTAAAGATATATTGTGGAAGATTTGGACATTGTTTTTAAATTGCAACACGATGCCTTAAAGGTCCTGTGCGTCACATAATATACAACGAAAAAAGATCTCAAGTGCTGTAATATGCCGAGCAAATTTCTGTCCAGGCTCCGGCCTCTGTTGTCATAGACCCTGGTCAAATCGGATCCATCCATGTATCTCCAGCTGGGGTACATTTGGTCGTCCATCAATTTCGGAAATCTTTTAATGGTATATGTATCAGTTGTACATTACAAATCTGGAATATGTAAGCTATATATACAGGGTGCGCCAAAAAAGACCCCCTTAGGTTTTTTGCCAAATTTCATCAAAAACGAAACGCAACAAAAAAGTAGCAAAAAAACTATTTCTTTCTCATCTGAAAAAAATGTTATCAAATAGCCTTGATATTGCAAGATGATCATTATTATTACTATTTAAAAAGGAAACAGACAGCGTAGTTGCGCGTCACTGAGAAGTCATTTAGCAAGATGACAATCAAATTGGTAAATAAGGAATCTGTCAGATCAATCAACAGGTCCATCAAGAACTTTGCAAAAAGACTCAAAAGAAGTTTTGGCACTGGTGGTGGGCACATTGAACACAAGTTGTGAAGCACTAGCAAGTTCATTTGACAACAGTTATTTGAGATGAGACTTAATAAAAATCGTGTTTTTGTTACTTTTTGCTGCATTTCGTTTTGAACCGTCAAAAAACGGTAGGTGGCCTCACTAAAAGTGGTGTAACTTTTGTTCTGTTTGAAATATTTTGATGAAATCTGACTACCATGTGTAGATATGAATTGTCATTAAGACTGTAAAATTTCATTTCGAAATTCTTACTTCTGGCCAAGATATTGGGGAAAAACTAGGTGGGGTCTTTCTTTGGCGCACCCTGTATATATGTATATATATATATGCGTATATATATGCGTATATATATATATATATATATAATTACATATACAAAGACACGATGTTCGATGTCATGGAGTATATAGGAAGATGAAGACAGTGAATCTGTCGTCCGATTAGTCGTCTTTCCCGTCTTCCCTCATGACACAATGCTTCCTCTCTTCCTCTCTTCCTCTCGTTCATCCGTTCATCCGATCCGCTGCAGCAGTATCCGGCGCTTGTCTGTCTGTCTCTATCTGGTACCGTCCGATAGCATTGGTCGCAGACAATGGGAGGCTGACGATCGCTGAAGTCAGGGCCAGGTGTCCCTCTCTCTCTCTACATCTGAATGGTATGAACTGATGCATCGACGGATGGATGGGTGGATGGACAGCTGAAATGATAGCAAGTGGAGGAAAACAACTGCAGCGTCTTTTAAAATCTGTTGCTAGCTTGAACGATGGATGCATAGTTTAATTGAAGCACATAGTCTTTTGTTATTTGGGCATATTGCACAATCCACATTTATATAGCCATGAGATCTCTTTTCGAAGGTGTCTAAGGCTTTGCAAATTGTAACTTCAGTTTTGAATGATGCTGGTTTAAATCTGTTAAACGTGTGGTGATGACAACAGAGGCCTTTGCCGTTGAGACAAATTATTTTGACATAATAGTATAGTGTAATAGTTTCAGTGTAAAGACATTGTGTTTTATCAGAGATCATCAGTGTCCCCTTCTTGTTTATCTAGGCTTGGGACTGGCACTGTCAAAATAAAATTGATTATTATGACTGTTTTCGTGTAGTATAAATAGGCTACAGGGTATCAAGGCATCGCCTTATGTTATATAAAAGATGTTAATTTTAAAAATCCGATTATTCTTTGTAGCAAGCTCTCGACAGATTTTAAGGGTGTTAAAATAAAATTGATTTTCTTTTTCAGTGATCAAATAAGACTTTCCCAATGATCCTTTGAACTTCTGAACAGTGGACAGTTCAACTTGTTCCAATGGGTTTTTCAACTTTCACCCAGTGGTCAATTATAGATTCTTCGGTAATGGACATGTTGAAGAAGGCAAACGAAATTTAGGCTTGTTACATGTTTAACTACAATGCCATACCAAAGATGATTAGTGTCAGAAAACAACCAGTGGTGGAGTTTTAGCGGGTTTGATATAAGTAGTGAATGTTTTACCCTTAGAAAGGTGTCTAAATATTGTGAGATAAGACGTTCTTCGTTATGCGTGTTTCAACAGAATCATTGGCCCAAACCGAATAAACAAAATTATATAAATTCGGGACCAACTTTCCAGACAATTAAAATAAGCAATATTTTGTTCAAAACTGATAATTTAAAAAAAATTAATTTTGTATTTTTAAAATAATTAATTTTATACTTTTATCGTTACTTTATTTATATTTAGATTTCCAGCAATAATAATCATGACGTGGGTCTTTATGCACACACTATTATGACGTATTATGTCGATTGTGCTAATTTTAATAACAAGGTTTCCTGTCCATTTATTGCTTGAAAGAAATCCACGATTGAAGCAAAGCAAAACGATGCTGTGCCATCAATGTCCAATGAATGTCTTTGTGTTGGTGAAGGTTGTAAGGGCTTCATCTTCCATTTCCGCCTCATTCTTGTATCTTCCATCTACAATCCTTCCCATTTTTCTCCTTATCCTCCTCATCCCCTTCCAGTTTTCATCTCCCTCTTCTTCTTCCTCATCGTCATCTGCATCAACCTCATCCTCCTTGACCTCCTCTTTTCTCTCTTCTCCTCCTCCACTCTTCCTCCTCTTCCTCCTCTTCGTCCTCTTCCTTATCTTCCATCTCTTCCTCCTCTTTCTCTTCCTCTTCCTCTTCTTCCTCCTCCTTCAATCCCTCCCTCTTTCTCTCGTCTGATAACTATTTCTCGACACTTTTCTCCATCCTCCATTTCTTTTCCATCAAATACTCCACTTTCAATTCTTCAATTATTCTCTTTCGTTCTTTATCCTTCCTGCCTGTGATTTCATCATTTTCCTCTCCAACTTCC
>OX457049.1:41962858-42035358 GCA_949752735.1 Lumbricus terrestris
CGCTATAGAGTCGTCTTTATCTTGATACAGCGTCGAATACCTCGTAAATAAGACATTGCACTTCATGTTTTCAACCAAATTTATGTTAGTTTAAAATCCATTGATGACACCTCTTTTAAATTTATTTTACAGAAATATATAAGTAAGCTGCGCATTCTTTTATGCTTCGGTACTGCATAAATCCTATAGACACCTCTTTTAAGTATCTTGGTATGAAAATATATAAGTATTTTGTTGGTCGAGTGCGGATGGGTTGTAAACGATTCAGCAGTTACAATATACCACTAAACAATATATACGACACACAACTGCAAGGAATGCTATTTCATCAAACAGGATTCATTCATTCATTCATTCACTCGCTCACTCAGTCATTCCTTCTTTCGTTCGTTCGTTCGTTCATTCATTCATTCATTCACTCATTCATTCATTCATTCATCCATTGATTCATCCATCCATCCATTCATTCATTCATTCATTCATTCATTCATTCATCCATCCATTCATTCATCCATCCATTCATTCATTCATTCATTCACTCGCTCACTCAGTCATTCCTTCTTTCGTTCGTTCGTTCGTTCGTTCATTCATTCATTCATTCATTCATTCATTCATTCATTCATTCATTCATTCATCCATTGATTCATCTATCCATCCATTCATTCATTCATTCATTCATTCATTCATTCATTCATCCATTCATTCATTCATTCATTCATTCATTCATTCACTCGCTCACTCAGTCATTCCTTCTTTCGTTCGTTCGTTCGTTCGTTCATTCATTCATTCACTCATTCATTCATTCATTCATCCATTGATTCATCCATCCATCCATCCATTCATTCATTCATTCATTCATTCATTCATTCATTCATTCATTCATTCATTCATCCATCCATTCATTCATTCATTCATTCTTCATTCATTCATTCATACTAGTATGTGATCAATCTCCGCGTCCCATCGTGGTAATAACGTGTCACAATATTATATGAGATTCTATTGATTTCAATAAAATCAATATCAGTTATCATCAGTGCTAATATTAATATTATTATTATTATTATAGTGGGAGGATCACATTGCAGCGATCTAGTCTTTATCGGATCATTTCCAATGCATACTACATACATTACTGTGATTCGAAATCATTTTATGTATACATTTACTCTACGATAGAGTAATGGATAACACGCTGGCCAAGAGTGCGAGAGGTATAATGAGTTCGAGACCCCGTTGGGCGAATATGCTTTGTAGGCTAGCGCCATGTATTGCAGGCTGTCTGTTCAGTTAGTATAGTTAAGATTTGTGCATTCTGTAATCCAAGTTCCTGTAAATTGTTTCAACTGCATAATTGTACACTGTAACCGGTTGCGGTTTGTCAACCGGGTTGTTGATTAAACGAAAAATTATTAATTATTATTGTTGACACCCCTTTTACGAAGTTTTACAGAAATATATAAGTAGGTCGTGCATTCTATTAATGCTCTCGTGCTCAAAAAATAACCGACACCTTTTTAAGTGTAATTAGATGAAAATAAGTATGCTGTTTGCCATAAACGGGTGGTATATGTGTATTCAGCAGTTACAACAATTACACAACCAAACATAATAATAATATTATTATTATAGGACACAAAAATGCAAGAAATGCTATTAAGTTAATCGTATCAAACAGGATTGTATATGATAACCGTAAGCATAATATCATTGCATGCATACATTGTATTGTATTGTATTCCATTTTATTGTATCGTATTGTATTGTATTGCACTGCATTACATCGTATTGTATTGTATGTATTGTATTGTATTGATGTCAGGACCGACAACGAATGAAGAACGAAAGCGGAAATGATAGATGATAATACGTCACCAACGACAACGGGACAACAGCTGTTGCACAACAACAACAACGACAATAACAACGACAACAACAACAAAGGCAACGTAGACAACAACAATTGGTCGTTGGCATCTTTGTTGAAACAGGAACCAAGATCGGTCAGTTGATCATCTAATACCATCTCAACTCAACTCATCTCATGTCATCTTATTTCATTCCATCTCATCTCATGTCATCTTGTCTCATCTGAACTCCTCTCTTGTCATCTAACCCCATCTCAAATCGACTCATCTTATCCCATCTCCACTTATCTCATGTCATCTTTCCCATCTCATCTAATCTTATGGCATATAATCCCAACTCATCTTGTGTCAATGTGTCATCTTATCCCAAATTCCATCTCACCTCACCGTGTCTGTTGTCAGTATGATCCCATCTCATCTCAACTCTTCCCGTGTCATCTTATCTCATCTTGCATCGTAACATCTCATTTCATCCCATCCTATCTTATTTTATCTCAAATCTAATCTATATTATCTCTGTGCATATCATCTCAACTCATCTCATGTTATCTCATCCCACCTAACCTTACCTCGGCATTTCTTTATCTCATCCTTTTCCATCTCATCGTAGTATTCACATCTTATTCAATCTCACCTCACCATATGTCTTCTAATTTAATCTCACTTCTTAATCAAATCGTCAAAACCTAATGCATCTCATTTCGCCCCTTAGCGTGTCATCTAACAACCAGGGCTGTTTTAAAGGAATTTTTAGAACTGCACAACCCCTTCTTTCCTTTCCCATCTTCATTGGTAAATTACTTCCAATGGGAGGACAATGACCTTTTTGATAGTTTTAACTGTACAGAAGTGCTTCTACAACTGCACAAATCCATTTAGAACTACACATTATTTTTGTGTACAACTGCACGTTAAAAAAGCCCTGCTAACAACATCATCGTAACCTATATCTTCTCTCATCCCACACAGGTATACGATTCACCACCAAGTCACTATCACCGACCACCGTTCGCCCATCACCACCACCAGCACCATCGCCACACCCTGCAACCCCCACTGACCGTAGACATCGCCTGCAGCAGCCTCTCACCCGTCCCTCTCCCAGCGCCGCCCTTCACCTGCGAAACGTGCCACAAGTCCTTCACGGATCCGAGCAACCTGCAGCGGCACGTGCGATCTGCGCACGCCAGTTCCCGCTGCCACACGTGCACCGACTGCGGGAAAGCGTTCGCCACGTCCAGCGGACTGAAGCAGCACCAGCACATCCACAGCAGCGTCAAGCCGTTCCGTTGCGAGGTCTGCCAGAAGGCGTACACGCAGTTCTCGAATCTCTGCCGGCACAAGAGAATGCACGCCGACTGTCGACAGCAGATCCGGTGTCGCGGCTGCCACCAAGAGTTCGCCACGTCGACGTCGCTGTCCAAACATCGGAGGTTCTGCGATGAGGCCATCGGGAACCACCTGGAACCGTCGTACCGTGACGCTGCTGCTGCCAACGGTGCCTTCTCCACGCTCGAGGGACTCTCCGTCGCTGCTGCTGCGGCGGCCTCGTCGGTGGCTGCTGGAAGGGGAGGGGTGCTCCCGTGTGGGACGTTATCCGCGAAGTCGTCTGGATTCCCGGGTCTGTACGGTGGGCAGGGACCGGACGCTGGGATCTGTGTCTACCCGAGTTTCTTTCAGGCGCCTTTCCAGTTTCCGCTTTTCCAGACGGGCCTGCCGCTGTTCGGTTCGGCTGTTGTTGGTGGGAGGAATCTCATGGAGGCTCGCAGGTTCGGTCTTTCTGGAAGTGTGGAGAGGGAGCGCAGAGAGACGGAAGGGTTTTATGCGACGGAGGAAGAGACGGTCATAGACGATGATGAGGAGGAGGGGGAACGAAGCTGCAGCGCATCTTCGCAGGTCTCAAGTCTCAGCAGCCGGGGAATTGTGGACGAAGGGGAAGACGCGAAGAGTCCGGAGTCACTTCCAGGTCGGAGTGCCACTGCGTCGTCACCCAGGTCGGATGATGCTTGTGAGGTCTCGAGAGTTCGACGACAGCGGACCTGCGACACAGGATCCGTCGTATCCGACTCTGAGACGAACTTAGAGGTGAAAGGTCTACTGGACACATCGCCAGGTTCGGTGTTAAGCTCTGGAAAAACATGCGAGGGCCTTCTTGCAGGTGACGACGTATTTGAAGAAGAAAACAGATCTACCACCAGCGAAAGTCTCAGAGAATCCTGGGATGATGACGCAAACGAAGACGCAAAAGAATCAGATGCTATTGAAAGTCCGAAGGGGATGACCACCTTGGACACCGTAGAAAATCTTCAGCAGTCGAGAACCAAAAACACAAACGAAACTCTCATTAGTGCAAAGGTCGAGAAGGACACTGTCGTAAGCCCTAAGAGGACCAAGACTCAGGACACAATAAAAATCCCAAAGACACTGAACTCTTTCGATGTCACAGAAAGCCCCAAGAGAGGGTTCAAGTCAGGAGAAGCCCAGTCGACCCACAGAACGACCCACGACTTCAGGAACGTCGCCGAAATGGCAACAAGCGAGATCCTTCCACTCGATCTCAGTCTCAAACCCAGATCCACCACATCACCCAAACCCCTCGCCTTATACCCCCACCGGCGGAACTCGTCCCCAACCACTCCAGCCCACAGTCCAGCCTTTCAAGCGGCAAGGACTCCAAGCCCTCCAGTGTCGCACACCCGACCATCATTTCCGCGCTGGATGCACAACGCCCGATCCCATCCACCAGGAAACGACTGCGCAACTCTACCACCTGGGTTCCAGGACATGGCCGCAAGGATTCGGTCTCTCCAAGCCACCGGCGTGCCTATGTTCCCGCTCTGCCTTCCACCCCGAGGCTTCCCCGGTCTGACCCGTCAACGAGACCGGCTCTACCCCTTCCTGTCGCCCCTGCTGAAGGGCCCTGTTCCCCCGCCGCCTTTCACCGCCGCTGGGTCCCCGTCCGTCGGGAAGTACAAGGACCGCTACTCGTGTCGTTTCTGCGGGAAGGTGTTCCCGCGATCGGCCAACCTTACCCGACACCTGAGGACGCACACCGGGGAGCAGCCGTACAAGTGCAAGTACTGTGAACGATCATTCAGCATCTCATCGAACCTCCAGAGACATGTCCGGAACATCCACAACAAAGAGAAACCATTCAGGTGTCTGCTGTGCGATCGCTGTTTCGGTCAACAGACGAATCTTGACCGTCACCTGAGGAAGCACGATCCGCCCAGTCTTTCCGGATCGCCCCCGCTTGCTCCGCGGGGTCGGGTGCGCAACCGTATGGACCAGGAGTCGAACGATGATCTCCATCACATCGATCCGGAATGGTCCGCTGAGGAAGACGATGTCGTAGGTGGTAGATTCCACGATGGGAATGGGAAAGTGGTGGAGAGGAATCCCCGATGGGAGGAGGAGGAGATGGAGGACAATCCAGTGGACGTGGAGATGATGATGGAATGCAATGGAGCAGGGCAACTGGAGGAGAGGAGCGAAGTGGATACGCGGAGGAATGGGATTGTGGAACCGGAAGAGGTCTATGATCTGTCGGACAACGATCTGGACGGTTGTAGCGACGATGACGATGGTGGTGCAGGGGGAAAGGAGTTCCTTCCGGTTTACAGTCTGAACGGATCGTTTTCTGTCGTTTCCGGTCTACATGTGGACACGTGACGTTCTTCTCGGAAACCCCAAACCACTGGAAATTCCCAATGCTGACTCATCCCCACAAACGTCATTGCCATTGATACCAGAATAACAACGAAAATGCCCCAACAGACCTTTATCTTAACTTTCAACTTGTTTAACCCTCAGGCTACCAAGCTTTTTTTGTAACACTGACTACCAAGGGGGGGGTGGTTACCACCCCCCCCTGGATTTTGGGTTTGGTTTGAGATATCATAACTTGTAATACACCATTCGATTCAGCATTCATTTCTGCACAAAATGGTATATTTAGGTTTAGAAAATATGAAGGCACCTCGAAATTATGAATTTTTTACCATGGGTACCCGTCGATTCCACAAAATGTATGCTTACGCATAGGGAATATATTAGATTCTGTGTGTTTTATACATGATTTATATATAAAAAGTAGTTTACATATAATAAACTCCAATATTAAACTATAAAAACTAGTAATAAGTTTGTTTTATGTTAAATCAAAACAAAAAACATGTTATAAATGCTGAAAAACGTTTACGCAGACTTATCGGCTCGCGTTGCAAAAAAACCCAACATTTTTATACATTTTAATTTATTTTGAGCACTTCCGGTCATCAAATTTTAAATTATTTAGTATTAAAAAATAGCCCTAAATGCCCTCTACAGAATGGCATAATTTATTTCTATTAAAAAATAAATTATGGATAAGTTATAATAGAAAAAACATGACAATTTTATGAAAATAAAACACCTTTATATATATTTTAATTTATTTTGAGCACTTCCGGTTGGCAAAAGACAACTCAATGAGCATGGAAATGTAGCCCCACATTCCCTCTATAGAATGGTATAATTTGTGTCTCTTAATATTAAGGGGCGGAAAAGTTACAGACGATATTCTAGGGGGGGATGGTATCCACCCCCCCTGGTGCCTTTGGTATATCGGGTGTAACTTTTGAACGGTAGGGGGCATCATAAAAAGTTTTATCTCAAAATGTGTCCCAATGAACCCTCTACAGCTACCAATTTTTTCAAAATTTTATTCCAGACGGAACGCGTTTGATTTGGGAAAAACCTAGGGGGGGTGGCAACCACCCCCCCTTGGTAGCCCGAGGGTTAATGCATGCACGACCTAACTCATACAGAAACAGTGGATATTGCAGTTTTGCCCAATGGCCGTTGTCACAATTTATCGGATACGTTGCGGGATGTGAAACACGTCCTATAATAAGAATAATGTTAATTTTCAGCAATTTACCAACTCCTGAATATGGGTTTTGACATTTCGCGATTATAGCTTTTCATCGGTTTAGTTAAAAAAAATCCTGCTATAGTATATTTCCCAATATTAGAGCATGGCTCGGGAAGTCAATAATTTTATCTACCGAAACTCTGTGTCTCTTATGTTTGAAAAATGTAGTTAATATAAATTGGGAACTTTACCAGGGCTGGCTATAATTTCCCAGAAAAATTACTTCACAAGAAGCTACAGTTGCACTATTCGAGGTGATTTTGTTGTTGCACGTTTTCGTCAACACTCAGTGCACCATCCATGCACTTATCTGCTGCATATTAAACTATTTTGTTTGATCTTCTATGCAAACGTTGAAGAACTGTGTTATACACTTTCACTACGAATGGCCTTACATCGGACCGAGAACACGTTGCTCGTTTTACGCAGGACACGACATAAAGAAACATTGTGTGCTATAAAATGCATGGGATGCTGCTGTATTTCTGATATTTATTATTTATTATAATAATGATATAATACTGATGTATTGGCTAATTCTGCCTTCACCTAAGAGCCTCCTTTATTAGATCCTATAGTAATTAACGTGCCACTCATTATTTTATTACCATTATAATATAATAGTCATTAATATACTTTGTTTTTAGACCCTGTTCACTATTTTAAAACATGATTTTTAGCATCCACATTAATGCTTAATCTTTTCCAGGGCTAAAAGTGTGCCTGAACGGTCATGGACGGCGTCCAGGCACTTATTTTAAAATCTGAACGCCGTCCTGCCACTTATTGGCCAGCACAGCCTGGAAAGGTAAGGGGCGTCCATGCACTCCTTTTGGAAAGGGCGTCCAGGCACTTCTTTTTTCACACTTTAAACACTGATCTTTCCCAACTGGAGTTAACATAATCGACCTGTAAATATGTACTGATGAATACATCTCTCTATATAATTATTGGTGTCGGCATGTTTAGCATCATCAAAACATTTTAATGCTAATTAATATTAATGAGCTAAGCCGGTCCTGCAGGGTTGCCTATAGCATTTTGTCAATCATTTATTAGTATAATTATAGGCTAATTAGTTAGCATAATATTTTCCACGTGAGATTTACGGTGTATATTATGCGAGACTGACGTATTAAAAAGTGACAATTTTGTTTCACAATTATTATCAGCACTGCGACATTTTGTATGGTATAATACTGCATTGTATTGTATATTCGTTTAATTGAAAATCAGACAATTCCTGGTTTTCAATTAAATGAATATACAAATACAATACAATACATTGCGCCGTTTAGATTCACTTTTCTGAAGCATTAACATACTGTATCTATTTTATAGGCGATATGATATTCAAAATATCATCTGACATTAGCCTAAAGACTGCAACATCTTAAATACTTTTTGTTGCGCAAGACATTTTGAAGCAAGGATTACAATCTGGAATGATGATAATGTGTCTCAAGGAAGTTGAAACATTGTCTTTGAGATTTCATAGATCAGTAGCGGCGCTAGGGGGGGGGGCTAGGCGACTAAGCCCCTTAAAAAAGGCCATCCATTTTTTCCCATGTAAAAATAAAAATTTTGGACGATTAGCCCACTTTAGCCCACCCAAAACTGAAATCCTAGCGCCGCCACTGATCATCCTGGTGCAGAATATACGTCAGCAAAGTGTTTAACACAAAAAGATAGTTTTGACAATAATAATACTATTTCACATGCACTCACCGTCGTTATTAACATGTTGCGTTGCGTCATTTCTTTTGACTCAGTTGCCACCTTAATGACAATTCTAATGACATTTTCTTTCTGAGGCATGATGACATTTGGTGTGACTGATATATGACGTTTTAAGGTCGTTTTGACTAAAGCACATTAACGTAATGTTGCAGTGAATATATCGGTTTAAAATATTTTGATCTCTTACAACTAACTCAAGTGACAATGACTTGACGTGAGTCGTGACTCTTTGAAAATGTTACAATGAATACAATCGTGACTCGTGACACTGTTGACATAAGTCATGCATGTAAGTTAAAAAAAGAATGTTGCTCCATCGCATTTTTAATTAATCAATGTCTGCACTTATAATATTATGCATTTTAATTGATATTTATTCAATTTATTTCCAAATTCTATTTAATTAATTAGGTGTTACCCTGTTACACTGGATTCTCGACAGTGTTGCCCATGGTACATAATTATTATTTCAATAGCACGCTGAATTACGAGAAATCTTGGTCTGAACCCCACCATGCATGCAGGGTATATAGATAGAATCTAGAAATTTGCTTCGCAATAGTGTCTGCGTTTTCTTGACCTCGGCAGTAAGTGAAGAGGGCGAATGGTCATTCCAATACACCGTCTCGTGCCCCACCCCACTCGTCTAGGCATTAGTTTATTTAGATGCGAGAATTTTCATTTCTGTGTAACAAATTGATCGTCCAGCTTGAGGTAATTTAAATGAGCCACTCTCGTCATTTTATCCGATTGAATTCGCCAGTTTGTTATGTCATTTAGATTAGTGAATTTGTCATTTAGTTGAGGTAATTCAAATGAGCGAATTCGTCATTTAGACAGGTGAATTTGTCATTTATTCGATTGAAAATTCATTCGTCACAGCAGATTTCCCATGCACTCTTCCCATCCTATACAATATCATGACGGAATTGGTTCATTTATAATCTAGACCAATATTAAGTGCAAGATTCATCACAAAAAGTATCGAAGACAGAAACTGACAGAAGCACAATCAAAAAGCTTCGTGACCGGAAACCCTATCTTCCCGCCACTCAGAGCGGAAGTTGGTGTCACCGGAAGTGAGACGAGACCGGCGCATGCGCACTGCACGGAAGCGACACCGCGCATGACCGTGGATGGATAGATGTTTTCCCGCGGACGATCTCGAAGCTTATTCACTGATTTCCGCCCGGGACGCATGTCACCCATTATCGCTCAAGAGGCAATAGAAGCGGGAATGAGGCAGGACGCCATCCGGCCGGCGTACGTGGCGCCCCTAGCGTCCGGGGAGGATACGACGACGGGATTCGGTCGGTGTGACAGCGCACTCTGGCGTCGTAGACATGCATGCGGATGGTTGGGGTCAAGCGATGGTTGAAAGGGGTTATGGGGAAGATGGCACTCTCAGACTGTCAGTACTTGAGTCAATCAATCGGTCGGATGTATTCCTATATATGCACTCCGTGTGTGTTCGTTTGTGTGATTGACCGTGCGTGTCTCTCTTTGTGTCTCTGTGTGTGTGTGTGTGTGTGTGTGTGTGTGTGTGTGTGTGTGTGTGTGTGTGTGTGTGTGTGTGTGTGTGTGTGTGTGTGTGTGTGTGTGTGTGTGTGTGTGTGTGTGTGTGTGTGTGTGTGTGTGTGTGTGTGTGTGTGTGTGTGTGTGTGTGTGTGTGTGTGTGTGTGTGTGTGTGTGTGTGTGTGTGTGTGTGTGTGTGTGTGTGTGTGTGTGGGTTTCTCCGTCTGATTATTTGTCTGCCTGTGTTTACATGTACATGTGTCTGTATGTCTATCTGTCTACCTGTCTATCTGCGTGTCTGTCTGTGTGTCTACCTGTCTATCTGAGTGTCTGTCTGTCTATCTGTCTATCTGAGTGTCTGTGTGTCTGTTTGTCTGTCTGTCTGCCTGTCTGTCTGTCTGCCTGTCTGTCTGTCTGTCTGTCTGTCTGTCTGTCTGTCCGACCATACGTTTGTCTATCTGCTTGTTATCGTTTAGTCACAATTATAGTCCGACTGACTTCATGTCTAACAATTTGTCCTTCTCTTCGTATGTACTTTTTGTCTGCCTTCCTAACAGTTTGTCCATCTGTAATTCTGTAAGTCTGTCTGCCTATCTTCTACCGCTTACCATGCAACCTGTATATCTGCCTTCCTCCATGGTTTCTTAACTTCTTGCCTTTCTCCCTGACAGCCTTCCAGTATTTCCATGACTTTCTTATTTTCGCCATTCCTCCTTGCATGTCTGTCTCCCTGTCCTCTCCTCCTCTTGCTCTCCAGCCTTCCAATAACCATGCCTGCCTATGTCCCTGCCTTTCTGCCTCCCTGCTGTAGTATACCTTTCCGCCTGTCTGGCTACCTTATTGCCTGCCTGCCTGCCTGCCTGCCTGCCTGCCTGCCTGCCTGCCTGCCTGCCTGCCTGCCTGCCTGCCTGCCTGCCTGCCTGCCTGCCTGCCTGCCGCCAACCATCTCTGCCTTCCGACCTCTACGTATCCCTCAACCCCTGGAAAGACAATAGCCATGGTTGTCCCATCTTTCAGTTCTTTCAACAGAGAAAGGACATTGTATCTATAATAAGTGTAGAGGGCCACAGTGTTCCCAGGATGCTTTGACTGTCGTCAGCCATCACCAGCCTCCTCCTCCTCATCAGCCAACCTCCGTCGCATCTTTGGAACTGTCTCCAAGACTTGAGGGTCCTAAAAGCCGTCTGCAAGATAAGTGACGTCAATTTCCGTCCCAAACCAGTTTGAGCTGATGAAGGCCAGAACAACGCTTGAAACGTACATGTATGAGTGTATATGCAAAATATATATGCATGTATAATATGATATGTTTGTATGTATACTCCTATGCATCTAAGCACACGAAGGAATTGATTAGTATATTCCTCATCGAAGTATTTCTTGGTATTATAACTCTGTTGTATTTTAATTTATATCGGTTTTTGATAAATAGTTAATATTCGACTACCGACTATTATGTCAACTCATGTATGTATGTTTGTCCGTCTGTTTATATGTTTATATGTCTGTCTGTCTGTCTGTCTGTCTGTCTGTTTATATGTATATCTGCAAATCTGTAAATCTGTTTAATTTGTTTATATGTTTATCTGTCTTTTTTTTATCTGTTTATCTATCTGTTTGTTTGCCTGTCTGTCTGTCTTGTCTGTCCGTCATCCGTCTCTTGATGTCTCTGCCTGTCTCTCTCTATATATCTGTTTCTCTCTCTCTCTGTCTGTCTTTCTATCTGTCTGTCTGTCGTTTAATCTGTTTCTTTGTTTATCTGTTTATCTGTCTGTGTGTGTGTGTGTCTGTCTTCTCTTGATGTATCTGCTTCTCTCTCTCTATATATATATATATCTCTCTGTCTCTCTCTCCGTCTGTCTGTCTGTCCGTCTGCCTATCACCGGATGACTTATCCCAGCGAAGAACTGCTCACCCCATAAGGAGATCGCTGCGTCACCCGACCCGGGGGTTAAGCCGACTGTTAAATGTTTTGGCTCGACCTCTGACCTCCCATTCGATGCCATTAACATAACGTCCGCATAATACTCTCGTCGCTCATACTCGTGCATGCGGAGATTGAAATAGCCTCGGGCCCCGAGAGAGAAAGAAAGAGAGAGAGAGAGAGATGTGGGTACCGGAAGTGCGGAAGAGTTGAGCCAATTAATTCAAAGAGTATCTTGAAACGGGATACACATGCGGATAGCTTTTATATCATTTATATCGTCCGTATTATATGCGTAACAAACAGGGCACCGGAAAAAACAGTATAATTATACATGTATATATATATATATATATGTGTGTGTGTGTGTGTGTGTGTGTGTGTGTAGGTGGGTGGGTGTGCGTGAGAAGGTGCATGCGTGTGTGTTTGGGAGTGTATTGTGTATTCATACATTCATTCGTTCGTTCATTCTTTCGTTCGTTCGTTCGTTCGTTCGTTCATTCGTTCGTTCGTTCATTCGTTCATTCATTGGTTCGCTCGTTCGTTCATTCATTCGTTCATTCGTTCATTCATTGGTTCGCTCGTTCGTTCGTTCATTCGTTCGTTCGTTCATTCATTGGTTCGCTCGTTGTTCGTTCATTCGTTCGTTCGTTCATTCATTCATTCATTCATTCGTTCGTTCATTCGTTCGTTCATTCGTTCATTCATTGGTTCGCTCGTTCGTTCGTTCATTCGTTCGTTCGTTCATTCATTCATTCATTCGTTCGTTCATTCGTTCATTCATTGGTTCGCTCGTTCGTTCGTTCATTCGTTCGTTCGTTCGTTCGCTCATTCGTTCGTTCGTTCGTTCGCTCATTCGTTCGTTCGTTCATTCGTTCATTCATTTATTTATTTATTTATTTATTTATTTATTTATTTATTTATTTATTTATTTATTTATTTATTCGTTCGTTCGTTCATTCATTCATTCATTCATTCATTCGTTCGTTCATTCGTTCGTTCATTCGTTCATTCATTGGTTCGCTCGTTCGTTCGTTCATTCGTTCGTTCGTTCATTCATTGGTTCGTTCGTTCGTTCATTCGTTCGTTCATTCGTTCGTTATTTCATCAAATCATTCATTCAATCATTCATCGTCTGTTTATAAATATCCGTTATAATATCAGTCAAAGTATCAAAATGTCAATATATCTGATGCATTCAATTTTTTCAAAACCATTATCTTGTTCAAAAATCCGATCTTTTAACTATGATATAAAATTGAAAAATGAAAATATGTAACCTCTTGAGCAAATCACAAATGCATGACCAAGATTACAAATAACACTAATAATACGTTTTAATGACCATACAACTACCAATGCTAATAATAGACAGAATAATAATAGCAATAGAAGAAATAAAAATAGCAGCAAATCAGCAGCAACAACTTTCTTACTGCACCTGTTGCGAATGTCCCACCAACATCAATAACCCCCATCCTTTAAATGACCCCTCCAACCGCAGCGGAAGACCTCAATCCCCTCAACCCACGACCCACGGAGTCCTTAGTCGTCAGATCCGAAAGCACACGCAACCCCTTCTTCTCAGGGTGCAGAATAAAAAACTTACATAGATACCTTTTGCCCGCTATACAATCCTTGCTCTCAATGCGATTCACTCTTATCAAGGCCGAAAATCTAAATGCCCTGAAGCAATAATACGGCGATGAGTCAGCCTCACAGTCAGAACGAACTTAACCAGATTTAATAAGCATTTATAAGATATTCGTATATTTAAATATAAGCTGAAATATACTTAGTATGTGGCGGAAACTCATTGTTTATCGTGTAGGCGAATATAATAGAAAACTAGAGAGACTTAGCGAGGGAGAAAGAGACAGACAGATATAGATAGACAGACAGAGACAGGGACAGAAATAGACAGACGGACACAGTGAGAGACAGACAGACAGACAGATAGAGACAGAGTAACAGAGACATAGGCACAGACACAGACAGACATACAGACAAACAGAGACAGAGAGACAGTGACAGAAACATAAGCAAACAGGCAGAGGCACAGCCATGGACACAGGCAGACAGAGTGACACAGAGACAGAGACACAGACATGGACACAGACATACAGAGTGAGACAGGAAAACAGAGATAGAGACACAGACAGACAGACAGACAAACAAAAAGAGACAGAGAGACAGTGACAGAAACATAAGCAAACAGTCAGAGACACAGGCATGGACACAGACAGGCAGACAAACAGACAGATAGAGTGAGACAGAGACACGGAGACATAGACAGACAGGCAGGCAGGCAGACAGCCAGAGAGGCGAGCCTGCAGTGGCGTAACTACGGGGGGGGCAAGGGGGCAGCCGCCCCCCCAAATGAAAGGGCTGCCCCCCAATCCCTGCGTTTGTTTTACTTTTTACTTTTACGAGTGATAAAGAATTAAAGAATGTTATATAATTTCTGACTTATTTTATTTTTTATACAACTTCCTGTACAACTTCTTATAGGGTGGGTGATGGGAAAGTGGGACAGGCCACTATAGTGCACTGTGGGACAGACAAGCTAGTGAGGCTTGCATGCGTATTATGTCCAATACTGTAATACATCCAAAATCTAAAAAGACATAGTCTATGGCAATATACCGATGCCGATGCACGCTTTAATTGCCAACGGTAGCCACCCCATCATTTTATGCTGCCACCCCACTGCCCCCCATGAAAAAATAACTGGCTACGCCACTGCGAGCCTGCAGTTGTTTTCGGCATTGTAGCCTCAGACATTATAATAGCCATGAGTATGAAGCGTTTAGCGCTGTATATCCACCTCATAGCTTCGTCATTCCTCTCCCTCACCGTCTCAACTTTCCATCGACAGTGTACGGAAAGTGTACACAGTACAACCGAGTCGTTCATCCACTATTTTAAAATGTGATGCACTATTAGAAAGAAATTGTCATCTAAAATGCTTTAGAAAACGCTGGCTTATGCGACACATGTAGACTCCAGACTCAATATCTAATCTGTGTCACAACCGTTTCAAAGGTGTTTAATTCAACAATCAGCTCAAACAACTTGATCAGCTATTACTTAGGAATAACTGTAAGCAGTAGTCTGAAAATGTTAATAACTATAATAGTCCAGGGCAGCCAAATCTCTGCCCTGGTGGGATTTGACCCCCGACCTCTCGACTGGCAGTTCTCTCCACTGTATACAATATCACAAAGCATCCCATCCTCCAACTATAAAAGGGAAAATCGAATTAAATTCTCAGCCTATACACGTATAGATGTGCAAATCATTCAACAATTCAGTTTTTATGAGATAATAAACTTTAAAGATCGCTGCCGGTCTTTATAAACCGCCAACATATAAATTCCAAGGATGAAACGATTCCTTTAATCTCGTTTAGTGTCGTTTAATCTCCTTTTATCTCCAAATTCGGGGCGTCTAAAGAGTTGGCTTTATCTAAAGATTTATGTGATGATGTGACGAAGACTGTCTTGTATAGCAAGACCAGATACACTTCCACCGAAACTACGTCACGAATAGTAATTAAAAAAGAGCTGTATTATGCCAAACAAATTTTTTTTCGAGCGCAACGGTCTCTGTTGTCATATTCAGTCCTCGTCAAAATCTGGATCCGTCCATCGCGGATAGTAGATTGATAATGTGTTAAAGAAATCATCCATAATATTATTCGGTGTGTTGGGGACATTTTCTAGCTCAGTGCTGACATGAACATGCTAGACCGTTGCCATGGAATGATAATATAATGTTTTAAAGGTGTTTTAATAATATGCATCTTGTGGCTCAGTGCTGACCTTTACTATAGCGATACGGAAAAGGATTGCACAGTCGTTGAACACAAATATTATTTCACTTATATAGTGTTACCAAGATATGATTTAAAGGTATATTAATTAATCACTTGTATTATTCACTGTATATAAACGACGCCTTGAGACTCAGTGTTGACTTTACTGACGACATGAAAAGAGGTACAACACTCATTAAACACAAAAATCATTTTATTTATATAGTGCGATTATGATATGTTTTAAAGGTATCTTAATAAATCACTTGTATTATTCAGTATATAAACGATGCCTTGAGGTTTCAGTGTTGACTTTCACTGACGACACTCAGGAAACGTAATGAATATTTTATTTACAGAATAATCACTTGATGGTTAAATAAAAACGCCTTATATGTCTTAGGAAGTCACTTTTAGTTACATCATGTGGTTTAAGTGTCAGCCATGTTGACTTTAATATTAACTTGCAAGGTTGTCAATTTTGAGACAGCAGACGCAATAATTATACTTGATATACATACGAAGGTTAACATGCGCTTAAAAGGTTTAAGAATCATTAATTTTTTAACGACAGCTTGAGGTTTTTAAGTTTAATATCACCGACGACCCAGCATTTGAGCGCAATAATTATAAATTTATATAATTGTGGTTTAAATGGTTTTAAAGGTGTCTAACGAATTACACTGCAATGTTAATTTTTTTTTCGATGGTCTCTAATTTGGCGTGCTGCATGCATTGGACCTGTAAGTTCTCAGTCTACTAACAGTGACTGTACTATTAGTAGTCTATTATAGTTTTATTTTAATTAACGATGCATGTATATTGTGTGACATCCTCCTTTATTCAGACTTGGGATTGACACTGCAAAAGTCCGAGAAGTGGCGCAGTCATTATCTATCTGTCTGTCTGTCTGTCTGTCTGTCTGTCTGTCTGTATGTCTGTCTGTTTGTCTGTCTGTATGTCTGGTCTGTCTGTCTGTCTGTCTGTTTGTCTGCATATCTACCCAACAGACTATCTGTCTATCCATGTCCCTATATGTCTGTTCAATGTGTTCATCTATCAATTTTTCTATCAACCTAACAATCATTAAATTTTTAAGGTAGCCTATAATTATAATGAAGCACCATGCATGTTCATAGCGATAATATACATCAATTCATCCATTCACCGTTTTCCCCACCCATACTTTCATTCTCACCCATTCACCCAGTCATGCGCACTATATCCGCCTATCTACATGTACCTTCTGATTTGTCCTCTTCTCTTCTGCCCAGAATCCCAGATGCCCGTGTTTACGACCAACCCAATATACTATACTAAGTCCCAAACGCTAGCCCTCCGCTGCACAGAACCCAATTTATACTCTCCCAGAATCAACCCCATAAATTCACTTCGTTCCCATTTAACCCCGGCCATCAACCCCTCTTTCACGCGTGGTGGCTTATCGCTCCAACCCTTCCTATATCTCTGCAATTTCCACTCCTCTCTGTCCTCGTCACGATCCCATCTCGCCCCAACTTCATTCGTTATCATCGTGGACATAAAATCCAACTATTGAAGAAAGATCAACGATTTTGATTCATCTTGAACGAAAACCTTTTCCGACCCACTAACACACACACAGGCACACACACAGGCACACACACACACACACACACACACACACACACACACACACACACACACACACACACACACACACGCATACACACGCGCGCGCGCACACACACACGCACACACACGCACACACACACACACGCACGCACACACACGCACGCACACACACACACGCACACGCACACCCACATGCACGCTCGATCGTACATGCGCACAAACACAGGATCACATATACATAACCTACAGCGCGGACACTCACGAGCAAACCTTTTCAAACCATGACACACACCCAAGGGATACAGGCACGCATACGCACAATTACACGCACACAAGCAGGGTTAAAGTGTGGTTTGACGGTCATAGACGGCGTCCGTGCACTTATTTTAGAGTCGGAGCGTCGTCCTGCCACTGTTGGTCAGCACAGCCTGGAAAGTTACACTTCTTTTGGAAAGGTATAAGGAGCGTCTAGGCACTTATTTTCCCACACTTTAACCCTCGGGCTACCAAGGGGGTGGTTGCCACCCCCCCCTAGGTTTTTCGCAAATCAAACGCGTTCCGTCTGGAATAAAATTTTGAAAAAATTGGTAGCTGTAGAGGGTTCATTGGGACACATTTTGAGCCAAAAATTTTGTGATGCCCCCTACCGTTCAAAAGTTACACCCGATATACCAAAGGTACCAGAGGGGGATGGATACCACCACCCCTAGAATATCGTCTATAACTTTTCCGCCCTTTTATATTAAGAGACACAAATTATACCATTCTATAGAGGGAATGTGGGGCTACATTTCCATGCTCACTGAGTTGTCTTTTGACAACCGGAAGTGCTCAAAATAAATTAAAATATATATAAAGGTGTTTTATTTTCATAAAATGTTCATGTTTTTTATATTATAACTTATTCATAATTTATTTTTTAATATAAATAAATTATGCCATTCTGTAGAGGGCATTTAGGGCTATTTTTTGATACTAAATAATTTGGAATTTGATGACCGGAAGTGCTCAAAATAAATTAAAATGTATAAAAATGTTGGGTTTTTTTGCAACGCAAACCGATATGTCTGCGTAAACCATAGATGTAAAAAACGATGGAAACGGAATAAAAAACGGTAAAAAACGTCGTTTTTTTCGAAAAAATAAAAAACGACAAAAAAACGATAAAAAACGGAAACGGTAAAGAATTTGACTTTGCTACATCTAAAACCGCATTTCAACCTTGAAAACATTGATTAGGAACCTACTACACGTAGGCTATCTCTTAAATGATGATGTTAAACGATGAAATAGTGACTTTAGTTAGTTGAATCCTTGAGATTTGGCGGAAAACATAAAAAATATCAGAAAAAATTAAAATTAAGGAAAATAATAACAGAAAGTAAATGAATAAATAAAGTCAAAGAAAAAATAAAAAACGATAAAAAACGATGGGAAAAATAAAAAACGAAAAAAACGACGTTTTTTGGGAGAGAATAAAAAACGAAAAAAACGTTTTTTACAACTATGGCGTAAACGTTTTTCAGCAGATATAACTTTTTTTTGTTTTGTTTGTACATAAAACAGACTTATTACTAGTTTTTATTGTTGATAATTGGACTTTATTATATAAACTATTATTGTATATATAAATCATGTTCAAAATAAATAAAATCTAATATATTCCCTATGCGTAAGCATACGTTTTCGTCTAATCGACGGGTGCCTATGGTAAAAAATTCATAATTTCGAGGGGCATTCATATTTTCTAAACCTAAATATACCATTTTGTGCAGAAATGAATGCTGAATCGAATGGTGTATTACAAGTTATGATATCCCAAACGAAACCCAAAATCCAGGGGGGTGGTAACCACCCCCCCTTTGGTAGTCAGTGTTACAAAAAAAGCTTGGTAGCCTGAGGGTTAAGCACTGCACACAAGCACACAAAATCACAACATGAATTCAAACTTATTCAAACCAATTTAACGAGAACGAGTGCATATATATATATATACATATATATTTACATGAAAAATATGTAGTTATGTATACGTGCACTTGCTATAGCGCCCCTTCAAACCCTCTCTGCTCAGAGGCGCTGCCGAATGCAGCGCGGACACTGCATCGGAATTTCACGCCGAAGCGCTGAGCAATTGCGAGTGAAGTATATGCTACTTGCCCAAGGTCCTTAGGTGCATGGCGACTTGAGGTGGATTCGAACCTCGAACCTTCCGGCTCCAAGGCAACGACACCACCACTACGCCACCGCTCTCCACGCATATATATATACGTATATATATTATATATATATACTTGATAATATATATATATAAATATATATATATTCACACTTTGCAATAATACATGCAGTGGATACGAATTTGTTCCTATTATTCTTGGCATCGCGCTCCCTTTATCTGCCTTTATCTAACATACATAATAATCGTTTCATGTTGCTTTTGTCTTGCACTTCACCTCTGCCTCATGCATTACTCCATTTAGAGCCATTTTCCACGTCCGGACATCCGAAAAGACCTCTCCCACCGTCCACTCCCAACCATCCATCCACCCGTGCATCCACCCATCCACCTTTTGTCACAACCAGAAGTTACGACTGTTTTTGATGATCCGCCATCTTTTCGAAATTCCATTGTCGCACGCCTTACAGCCGACTTAGGACCTTAGATCACGCTCTGTTCCGTGACGCCAACGCGATCGCTACAAAGTCCCCTCCCTATTCAAAACGGGACACGGCGGTAATCCGGCTGAAAGCGTCGGAGACCAACGGGCTTCCGGTAAGGGGACTTCATAAGGGAGGGGGATATCATGAGGGGACTTTATATAAAGGGAGGGGGACATCATGAGGGGAATTTTATAACGGGGAGCTTTCTAAGGCGGTCTCGCCACACACGTCTGAATCAATGCCGGGATGCGCGGTAATGAAGCACATGGCGTGTCGTCAACAACATCCATCTATACGAAGGCGCCATTGTGGTGTATTATAGAGTAGAGAGACGGATGGTCGGTGATTCCCCCGTCTTGTCACGCACAACCGGGGGACGCATACGTCCCGCGGCCCCTCGCCTGCGACGCCCGACCGCCGATCAATCGTGACCGCGATGTCCGGTCGAGAGATAACTGATGCGAGACCTTCATGACTCGGTGGTGGTGGTGGTGTCGGTGGCGCGCCCGGGGCAGCGCCCGGCACAAAGATCGAAGCGTTCGTCGACTGTGAAATGTTCGCAGGTGAAGTGAATGGATGGGAAGATTGCGCGGCGCGTACGACGTGTACACCGTGGTTCGTAAAATCGTGATCACCTGAGTTTCTATAGTTTCAACGAATTTCAAACCAAACTTAGATGCGACCATGCTCTGCTTGTATGTTTGTCTGTATGTGCACTTGTTATAATAGCGTCCATGTAGATCTCTTTCTACTCAGATGCGCTCCCGACAACAGTGCGGACACTGCATCGGAGTTTAACGCCTATGCGCTGAGCAATTGCGAGTGAAGGACTTGCCAAAGGTCCATATACGAGGTGGCTTAGGGTGGATTAGAACATGCAACCCTTCGGCTGCAAGGCGACGAACATACCCACTACACAACCGCGACCCATGTAATAGTAGTATATTTGCTGTTTAGTCGTCGTTGTCGTTTTAGTTTGACGTCACTGTGTGATACCAAAGATCATTGGCAAGGCCCTCCTCCTTTATCCAGGCTTGGGACTGGTACTGTCAGAGTGCAACCAGTGGCGGAATTATCATGCACGTTAGTTTTTTAAGTGTCAATTATAAATGGTGTCCTGAATATTATTACATACGCCTTTGGGACTGAATTGACGCTGATTTTAGAAACCGTTTAAACGAAGAAAAGCGATGCTATAATAGCAACATGTATGTATACACTGTAAACACAATTGCCATCGTGTTACGGTTATAACATTCAAGCCGGTACATGCGAACAGGCCATACGGTAACAGTAATAATATTGTAATTCTATTATAATATCAATAATAACGACATTGATTCATAATAATTATGATACGACAGCAAATGTTCTATTAAAACACCCTTTAAACGTTGTTAACATAAGCTATATAAAATTAGACTCAGCACGTGTATTATTATCAACGTGCAGCTCGACATCGAGCATAATCATTACTTCTGCCCTTCAATCCGACACAACGCTGATCTTGGACACCACTAAAATGCTTTTAAGCGATGCTATAATAAGGACTTGTATACCAACAATTTTATTATGAAGAATGCCCGTTACAGTAAATTCCTAGAACATTCTCTCTATGACGCGCGATTCTATAATAATTGACTCAACACAGCGCTCGTGAATAAGCTGGTGCCCCGAGCCTGGTTTTCAAGTAGCGATTTAGAAACTTGGAGATTACGATTACGATTACAAAGGTAACAGCAACGTGACAGCAATGTAATAGGAGTGTAATAGCAATGCAATAGCAATATGACGCAAAGCAATCGCAAGGTAATAGCAAGGCCCCATGCAGCAAGGTAATATCAAGATAAAGGAACGTAATAGCAAAATAAAGCAATTCAACAGCCAGGTACAGCATTGGACGTATAATAATAGACCACTACTACTGGTGTCAGGTCGGGAGCGCCTCTGAGGAGCTCTCTTGAAGTGGCGCTATATAAATGCACGATTACGATTACGATTACGTCCATCAAAACCGATTTGCCTCTTTTTTTCCGATTCGCTGTGTATACTGTAAATACACCGTATCGCAAGTCGTCGCCACCGGAAAAATCACGACCGTAGCGATCTTCAATTCAATGAGACGGTCCCCGTTTTTTCGCAACGGTCTGTAACCGACTTCTCGGCCGGGTGACTTGGCGCTCAATGCCTGGAACCTGTCACAGATCGATGCACCGGAATGGAGGGAAGCACGGAAGCGTGACAAGATCACGTGATTGAGTGACATCAAAGTGACGGGAATTACGCGTGGGGGCGATGAAGAGGAGTGAGGGGTAGGGTTGGCCTAACGGAGGAGTGTTGGGGTGGGGGTGGAAGGATAGAGTTAGAATCCTGATTTAATGGATTTACATGTAGTATTAGCATACAACATTGTGTGGACGAACTGTGCTTGACTTATTAACTGCGTCGCTACTAGCAGGCTGGCAGTGCCAGCCCAAAACCTTGACGAAGGAAGGAGGGCAACGCTATAGTCTCTTTTGTTGTCACACAGTGTCGCTAAACTGAGACTATACTTACACGGTACGAGTGCAGTGGTGTAGTGTGTATAGTGTATAGGTTCGGTGTCTTGTTGTCGGAAAGTTGTTTGTATATTTGCAGTTTAACTCACTGTGTGGTAACAAAGACCATTAGCGACGCCCTCCTTCTTTTTCCAGACTTGGGTCTGGCACTGGCAGAGTGCAACCAGTGGCGGAGTTAGGAAAGTTGTGGCTTCGAAGATCGAATACACCTCAAGCCCCATAGGGACCCTCATGAACAAGTTAGTCCCTCAATCGGAATTGCGTGCGAGTTCACTGGTTCAATGTTCACTGGTTTTGGCGTTGAACTCCGATTCAGTGTCCGCGGTCCCAGCAACAAACAATCTGAAACTCCCAGCGACATCCGTCCCATCGTTCCACCCACCCACCCACCCGACCCACCGACTCCCCAAAATAAACCCCAGAATATATCACCTCTATTATATCAAACATCAACCCTATGGTTATGGATGGTCACGCCCCATCTCACGTACATCATCCATACCGCATGGTCACATCTCCACATCTGTTTCTACTAAAGCCTCCATGCCACGTAATCCAAATAGAGGGTAGTCCTTCCAATTTGCATGCTATTAGTGTCACATCCGTCTTGGAATGATAATTTCGTTGGTCGGGTGCACACACACGGATCCCTGCAGTGCTCCTAGTTGTAGGGTGCGTTCGCGCCTGACAACAATTATAATTGCCATGCATGGAGTCAGATATTATTATGTTAGGCCGATATTATCATTCTCCAGTTCAAGGGTTGTGGAGTCCGGGGGTGAGGGTGGGGTGAGCGTGGTCGGGTGTCCGAAGTTAAACTGCCCGTCAAGGTTATATGACTTTTTGAAGGGTCATAGATATTTCATATAGTAGTAGGGACCCTAGGGGCCGATATTATCATTCTCTAAGTCAAGGGTTGTGGAGTCCGGTGGGGTTTAGCGTGGTCGGGTGTCCGAAGTTAAACTGCCCGTCAAGGTTATGACTTTTTGAAGGGTCATAGATATTTCATATAGTGGTAGGGGGGCTTGATTGTCAAACGAGATGTCGGGGTTTAAATTCCCTGTCAAAGGCAGAATTTTGGATCTGCGACCTCTTAACCTCTACCTGAATCTCTTGACCCACTTAGATTGAGTAGACTGTCGTCGGTGTGAAGATTGCACGGCGAGGGAGAGATGACTGTCCATCGCTCTTCTTGCTCTGCCGTTATCAGTTTCCTCCTTTTTTTCTACTTCATCTAAATAATGATAGTGATGTTGCTACTGCTGCTGCTGCTGCTACTGCTGCTACTGCTACTACTACTATTACTGCTACTGCTACTGCTACTGCTACTGCTACTGCTGCTGCTACTACTACTACTACTACTACTACTACTACTACTACTACTACTACTACTACTACTACTACTACTACTACTACTACTACTACTACTGCTTCTGCAACTATCATTACTACCACTATACTGCCACTAGTACTACAACAACTATTACTATCAAAACTTGTATACAGTCACTATTGCTATCACAACAAATACTACTACTACTAATGTAACTATACTATAACTACAAATGATGCTACTACTACTACTGCAGTACTATGATTATTACTATTACTACGACTACTATTATTTCTACAACAACGACTACAACTGCTACTGCAGCCATGTCTTCCACTACTAATAAAATAATAATGACAATAATAATTTTATTATTATTTCTATTATTATTTTAGTTTCCAGTGCTTCACCCTTTTCTTTTACGTGGACTTGATAGTGAAATGCTAGATTATAGATTCAGCGGCAGAGGGTTCTGCTTATTGGGGTTAACGAGGGCAGGTGATTTAGTGCTGTAGTGTGAGCTGGAAATGGAGAAGTTGGAAGGCTGGGAAGGAAACGATCGGCGGAAGATTTAAGTGGGAATCGGTTGATAAGGAAATTGGAAGAGAGGAAATTGATGACGAATAACTGGAGAGGGACAATATAATGGGGAGATAGGTGGAGATGTGGAATCTAAAGATCGACAGAGATACAGATAGGCAGATAGATAGACGGACAGGATAAAATGCAGACGGATGGGTTGATGAGTGGGTGATTTGGTGAGTCAGTGACCGTCAGTCACGCAGACAGGCAGAAAGTCATGCAGAAAGGCAGGCAGAAAGGCAGGCAGGAAGTCATGCAGGAAGGCAGGCAGGAAGGCAGGCAGGATGGCAGGCAGGAAGGCAGGCAGGAAAGCAGGCAGGAAGGCAGGCAGGCAGTCTAGGCAGACAGTCTAGGCAGGCAGTCAAGCCTCGAGGCAGGCAGGCACACAGTCTAGGCACGCAGGTAAGCCAGTCAGTCTATCAGCCAGTCAGGCAGGCAGGCAGGCAGGTAAGCAGACAAGCAGGAAGGAAGGCAGGCAGGCAGGCAGGTAAGAGAACAAGCAGGAAGAAAGGCAGACGATCAGGCAGGTAGTAAGGCAGGCAGGCAGTCAGAAAGGCAGTTAGTCGGCCTATCAGCCAGCTTGTCAGTCAGGCAGACAGGCAGGCAGGCCGGTGTCACGAAAAGGAGTATCCCCCGTATTATTCGTATCTCTTCCAAATAAAGAGAGAAGTAAAAAAGTCACTTCCCCCGTGTATCTATTTCTGCAAATTAATTTCTATCTGCTTTGTTTTGAGCAATGACACAGGCAGGTATGTTTATTTATACTAGATTTTTTGCTTTGGTTATAGAGCATCTAGAACATTTAAAGCACTTATAAGAACACTTAGAGTCACTAAATAAATTCGAGTTGCCTTTCTCTGAACATTGCTTTGGACACTTAAAACAATTAGAGTAACTTTGTATTTGACTACAGTATAAAATTTTCAATTATGCACAGTTTTCAAGAAAGGGGATAGAATGGTTTATCCCTCGGATAGCCTGGACCGGTTAATTCCATCCGGGAGGATAGATAAACTAATCTCCCCAAGATAGCTTTAAGGGGGGGGGGGTCGAATATCATCTGACACCGACTTTAAGGGGCCAGTTTGCAGTCAATCAGTCAGTTAGTCAGTTAGTCAGTCAGTCAGTCAGTCAGTCAGTCAGTCAGTCAGTCAGTGAAAAAGTTAATAAGTAAGTATCAAATCAGAAAGTGCATTATTTAGGCATTGAGCAAGCCATTCAATCAATCAATCAATCTGTCTTGAAACCAACCAACCAGCCAATCAGGGAATCATTTTGCCAGAAACCCTTTGTTCGTACGCGACACTCCATAACACCACCGCTCCATTGTCTACGAGACAATCGGCGAAACCTTCAAACGGTTCTTTCAAGTCCCTTTCATCTTCACAACCGAACAAGTATTCCGTCTTCCCCTCTCGTTCCTCATTCCCTGGGGTTCGAACCCTGTCCATCCCCGATCTTTACCCATTTTCCTACTGGGCGGTTCCAGCCTCTTCAGCCGTGTGTGACAGCTCACCTTAGAAATCCCCGAACTATTAACTGTTCTGGCAAACCACTACAATGGACATTGTTGTCCTAATTACTAATGATTGGCTGACTGACAGTAGGAATTGTCCTCTGTTGCCAAACTGAGTTCAGACTATATTAATTGCAGTAGTTAACAGGAACTCTTAATATTAATTGGTAACTCAATTGTGAGCTGGAAGAGCCTGGACAGAGAGATAGAAAGAAAGATTTGCATGCATACAGAGTGAGATAGAGAAGAGGCATGGAGTCACAGATAATGTAAATGAAATAGAGGGAGAGACAAACAGATAGACAGTCAGACAGACAGACAGACAGACAGACATACGGACAAACAGACAGACAGACATACAGACAGACATACGGACACACAGACAGACAGATATACAGACATACTTACATACAGACATACACCGATACACAGACACGCAGACAGACACACACGGACACTGATATAGACAGACAAATACACGGATATGAACACGGTGAGAGAGACAGAGAGATAGTTATCGTTGTCCTTCCTTTATCCAATCATCCGCAGTGATAAAATTCGTTGCTACAGTCAACGACATTATGCGATGTAAAATATGTCTAACGTCACCCTCCTCCGTTATCCAGGCTTGGGACTGACACTGTCGAAGTACGAACTGAAGCTCGGACTGCGCCAAGCGGAGTTTCTTTTGCCGTGACTCTCTCATCGCCACCTATCGAATGGACAGCAGACTAACACGCGAGCAATTCGCCACCTGGTGAACTTGGCGCAAGGTGGGAAATTCGGTTACAGCGTTAGTCGTGGGGCTTGTAGTCAAGCGATTCCACAGCGTAATGGTAATAAATATTATTAATAATCTGTGAGCACTTGAACATAAGGTGATGAAGCCGAAACAATGTGAGACAAGGTTAGATCAAGGTAAGATAAGGAAAGAGCAAGATACAGCAGGGTAATAAGATGGCAATTTCAAGGTAATAGCAATGCACTATAATAGCAGGGTAAAACAAGCAATGAAAACGTGTAAAGCAAGGTAATGGTAAGATGGTTGCAGGATGAAGCAAGATAATACCAAGGTAATAGAAGTAATAGAAGTATCGTCAAGGTCGTCGCAAGATGATATCAAACAGGGCTGTTTTAAGGAATTTTTAGAACTGTAGAACTCCTTTCCTTTCCGATGTTCCATATTAATAACTTGCTTTCAATCGGACATTTTTTGATAGTTTTAGCTGTACAGAGGTGCTTCTACATGTACAACAGCACAAATCCATTTAGAACCGCACATTTTGTGTACAAAGGCACGTTAAAAAAGCACTGAAAGCAAAATAAAGCAAGGCAATAATAGCTGTATATAATACGCAGGGCTTAAAGTGTGCCTCGACGGTCAAGGCTGCACACCGTCCTGCCACTTATTTGGCCCGCACAACTGTACAGGGAAAGGTAAAGAACGTCCTGACACTTTCTTTTCTGCAATTATTTAACCACTGGTAATGCAAGAAGTAACAACAAGGAAGAGCAGAGATGTAATCAAGGGTATACGCGGGTATACGGCGTATACTTACCTCCGGGACAAACGGCATCGTATTATAATAGGCCTACAAGATACACGCGAAAGACAAAAAAGCCATCCGATTTTTTCGGACGGGGAAAAGGGCGGGGGGGGGGGGATTTTCGGGCGGATGACTAAAAAAAGGCCATATGAAATTTCGCACGCAAATGTCGATTTTTCTCCCGCGGTCAGGGTGTGCACACCTCTAAATTTAGCAGCACAGCCCTGGGGATGAGCAAATATATACCAGGGCTTTTATAACATGCAGCTGCACACAGAATGTGCAATTGTAGAAGCACTTCTGTACAGCTAAAAGTAGCAGAAAAGGTCATTGTCATCGTATTGGAAGTAATCTATATACCATGGATGATGGGAAAGGAAAGAAGGAGTTGCGCAGTTCTACAAATTTAATAAAAAAAACAACCCTGAAATATACTAGATGTATAAATGCATACTAAATGTTGCTAATGCAGAAAGTTGATGTAGAGGACTCCACAGCTAATGATATAGGCCTGTCTATCAGAATCAGATGACCAGCCTCACCAAATCCGTTGATTCTTTTGAACACTTGAGGGGATACAATGCTTATACATTTCTGGGAAATTAAGTCTCGCGGATTTTGAACGATTGGGCGGAGTTTCGTCTGATTGACAGATACAGCGTCCGGCATTTAGATGATGAATTGCAGCTTTAGAAGTTTCGGGTGTGGGATAGTCGTGTTGACAGACAGACATACAGACAGACAGACAGACAGACAGACAGACAGACAGACAGACAGACAGACAGACAGACAGACAGACAGACAGACAGACAGATAGACAGACAGACAGACAGACAGACAGACAGATAGATAGACAGACATATAGACAGAGAGACAGACAGAAAGACAGACAGACAAACAGACAGACATACAGACAGACATATAGACATATAGACAGACAGACAGACAGACAGAATGACAGACAGACAAACAGTCAGACAGGCAGACAGATAGACAGGCAGACAGACAGACAGACAAACAGACAGATAGACAGATAGACCGACGGACAGACGGACAGACAGACAGACAGACAAACAGACAGGCACACTGAAAGACAAATTTACCCACCAGTTCTGGGAAATTAAATGCAGACAAACAGACTGAAAGACAGGCTCGTTCTCATGATCAAGTGATCAGACAGACAGACAGACAGACAGACAGACAGACAGACAGACAGACAGACAGACAGACAGACAGACAGAGGGTGATAAGCAGACAACAAATAAACAAGAAGCCGGACAGTTAGTCAAACGTACTCACAGAGACATAGACACAAACATAGATAATAATCTGGAGAAAGTCATAATGTCCACAAACACACGCACGCACACATGCCAAATAGACAGCACACATAAAATCATAACTATACAATATAGATTCAATATTCTTTTACTTTTAGTGGTGACCGTTCTAGTGGAGTTACATGCATACACGAATCAGTCGTAGTCTACACAAGCGTTCCTACAACGCTAGTTCCGGTTACTCAAACTAACCGTTCACTTCAAGCCCATTAGCGCGCCTGAAACCCGGATCCTTTTCCGAGCTCCAACTTCAAATGACGCCCACAAGATGGCAGCAGCTATAGCTGGCACAGAACGCTAGCCGTGCCTACCGTTCGTTCCGCTAAAAGACCAGTTGAAGCCGCGCTTTCCTGCAGCGGTGCGGGTTCCGTTAGTTCACAAACTTCCTGGTTGGTGACACTGTATCGGAAATGTCGCGAAGAACGGTCCTCGGATTCTTCATCCTGATCTTGTTCACCGCAGGTAGGAAATTGTTTGGTCTGGTACGTGGGGGAAGAGGAGATTTTTGCAATAAACGTCTAGTAAAAAAAGACAGATGAACAACGCCACGAAACAGGGCATTTTTTTAGTGTGCAGTTGCACACAAAATGTGCAGCTCTAAATGGATTTGTGCAGTTGTAGAAGCAGTTCTGTGTAGTTAAAAATAGTTGAAAACAGTTCATTAACCTACGATTGGAAGTAATTTACCATGTAGGATGAGAAAGAATGGAAGCGGCTGTGCAGTTCTAAAAATTCAGCCCTGCCACGAAAACGACAACAAAATAGAGGGGTGCTATTTAAAATGGCTAGCATGTGGCAACTCTGCGACTGCATGGTTGCACTCTGCCAGTGCCAGTCCCAAGCCTGGACAGCGGAGGAGGGCGACACTAATAATCTTTGATATGGCAGTGTCCAGTGCCTATAAAGTGTAGAAAAATGAGGGCCTGGACGCCCCTTACCTCTCCAAAAGAAGTTCCTGGACGCCCCTTACCTTTCCAATCTGTGCTCGCCAATAAGTGGCTGGACGGCGATCAGATTTTAAAACAAGTGTATGGACGCCGTCCAAGACTGTCCAGGCACACTTTAAACCCTGGCAGTGGCGTTAAACGAAGGTAAGCATGCGACCATTGAGTAGTTGACATAAAATTATATGTAGTTCAATCTCCGCTCGTATAACCACAACCTGTTGGTGTGTCGCATTGACTCCTCTATACGCGGTGAAAGTTTACGCAAGAAGTTACCTGCGGACGATTAAGCTATCGAGCTATCTGGCTAACACAGTTTAAACGCGACTTATAATATTATTTTGAGAAAAAAAACTAAAATGATTAAACTTCTTCACGCCTTGTTAAAATAATGTGTGCATATCTCGCGCAAGAATTAGCATAGCTATATTTACTTAGGACTCGTGAAAGCCAAAAATGCACTTAGCATTAATTTTGTTCCATTATCGCGTTGTTCCATTATCGCGTTGTATTGACGAAAATTAATTACGAATTATTCGTCAACCAGCATGCCACTATCAAAGCAGTGGTAGTGTCAGACTCGTGCCTTGATAAGGGGGTGGAGCGGGCGACGTGAATCAGCTTGCTTATGGGTAGCGTGGCTAAATGCTGCAACTATAATAACCAGTTGCCAAGAAGAAAGAGCGGGAAAGAGAAAGAGGAAGTAGGATGATGTAAAAGGTATAGAGGAAGTAAGACCCAAAATAAAAATATTATATATAAATAGACACACACACATACATACACACACACACACACACACACACACACACACACAATGAGATGCGGAGAGAGAAACACACTGAAATGCAAAGAGAGGCAGACGAACAGAGTCTCTCTATTATTACATAAATGTGTTATTACATTTAAGGTCATCAATCTTTAATCCATCTCTTCAACTATCCATTCATCTATCAATATAATCTACAGTATAACTCAATTTATCACTGAGATGCGGATAGAGGCGGACGGACAGAGTTTCTCTATTATTACATAAAAATTTGTTATTACATAACGTCCTTTAATGGTGGATGGTATAGAATCTCCCATACCATTTACTACCATCTCGGCATTAAAGGATTAGGGTCATCAATCTTTAACCATCCATTCATCTATCAATATACATGTATCTATAACTCTAATTTCCTCATTCACTTTTCTCGCTCATTCTTTACGAACAAATTAGAGGTAGATTTAGGTCCAGAGACGCTGGGCCAGGGACAAAGTGGGATAATCATCAAAAACCACGCAGTGGTTGTACGCCTACAGGATAAAATGGTTCCTGGCATGCAGTTCTACTAGTCTATAATTGTAGTGCTGGTGAAAATATAAACGCATCCCTTGTCTTTATGGATACCTTGGGTGAACAATACTAAATCTTAGACATTCACCACACGCAAGCATCCATGGATATTGTAATGTATCGTGTGTGCATGGATCAAATAATTCACGACCAATAGAAGACTATAATGGGACATGTATGTATGTATGTATGTATGTATGTATGTATGTATGTATGTATGTATGTATGTATGTATGTATGTATGTATGTATGTATGTATGTATGTATGTATGTATGTATGTATGTATGTATGTATGTATGTATGTATGTATGTATGTATGTATGTATGTATGTATGTATGTATGTATGTATGTATGTATGTATGTATGTATGTATGTATGTATGTATGTATGTATGTATGTATGTATGTATGTATGTATGTATGTATGTATGTATGTATGTATGTATGTATGTATGTATGTATGTATGTATGTATGTATGTATGTATGTATGTATGTATGTATGTATGTATGTATGTATGTATGTATGTATGTTCGTTTAATGAGTAAAAACAGGTTGGCAAACCGCAACCTGGTACATTGTGAGACAAAAATTACATTGAAATAGAAATATTAAAGGGAATTATAATCAGTTATTGGAATTAAATTGAATCGAAAGTTAGACTAAGCTATAATATGTCTGAAACGGACTCTAGAAACAAAGTTTCGGTCATCTTTGCTCGGAAGTTCATAATTGTGCATACGGGCCCTGCGATCTGGACGACGGTTGTTCTTTGGCGGGACAAGAGTTCGAAGGACGTGGAAGTCGTTCCTGGCTACAGCATGCAGCAGTCGGTCCTCAGCCAAACTTACTCGCATTGCAACTGTTGCGGCACCTGATGGGAGGATACGCTGCGTTCTTATAAGCAGTCTCTCGAGTCTCTGTCTATCAGCGGCTGTAGTAAGGCCCCACCAGGCACGAGCAGCGTAAAGAAAGTGTGGCTGCATGGACGGCCATGAACGGTGCCCAAGCAGTGGTTTTTAAATCTGAACACCGTCCTTCCACCTACTCGGCCAGCACAGCTTGGATTGGTATGGGGTGCGTCCAGACACTTTTATATTTACGCTTTTTAGCACTGATCTGTCAGGTTTCTAAAAAAAACCTCACTATAGCATTCTCATGGTTTTTCAGAGCATCAAGGTTAGGCGTGCCACGTGCTGGAACAATGCTCTTAGCCTATATGTAAATTGTAAAATAATACCATGAACGCCGAAAAACTTAAGAGTTAGGATGAAATGCTGTGCTCGTTGTTTTCAAGTCGGTGAACGTTGCCAATGATCACGAGAGCATATTTTCTAATTAGAAATACATAGACCTAGTAGCAAAAAAATAACTATGAGAATCGAAATATAACAAATGCAATCATCTGAAGAGGTACATTGTAGGGACGAATCTAAACAAGTACTGGTACTGAAGAAAATAATTTTAATCGATTGATTTGCAAAATTTAATCGCGAATAATCGCCTAAATAGCGATCAACTTTGTCAACGTCACGTAATACGTGAAGAACTGTTCGTAATATTCACTTTCCGATCTTCAAATTCATGCAAAATGATTTGTAAACTGCCACTGAAATGTTTCGCATTGTCAATTTGCTCAATCCAAAAATTGTCCCCTGAGAACGTGAAATATGTTTAAATAAACAATGATCGAAAATGATAATAGTAGACAAGTCAAGTATAATCACTAATTAGCCATAATATTTATTATGAGAACATTGACGCGTCAACAAACCTTCTTATCTGTCTTGTCACCGGTTGGCCTATATCTGCGGCGTGACCTCAAAGAATACGGTAGTCAATAAACGGAGATAGCACTACTATACTGTCGCTGTGCCTCTGTCTATATCAGTGGTTCCCAACCTTTTCTGACTTGAGGGCCACTTTTTCTAAGTTGGAGGACATTAGGGGGCCACAAGGTTAAAATTGTACTAACTAAAAGCCTATAAATTTGTTATAATTGATTCGAAATATAAAGTTTGATGTTATTTATCGACGTTATAATAAAATAATTCGTAATAGAAAATAATAATGTGTTCTATCCTGTCCAAATTGCTAATTTTTTCATATAGGCCTATTTTTGATAATTCTTTGAGAGATGAGGACCATTTTCTGAGACCTGGCGGGCCACTTTTGGCCCGCGGGTCACGGGTTGGGAACCACTGGTCTATATCATTCGCTCTGTCTCTGTCACTGTGGATGTCCTTCTGCGTACTGTAGTGTGCTTCTGCTTGTGTATTGTAGAAGTGGTCAATGGTCAGGGCCATAACGAAACTGAATACCCACCGTACGATGGATGGTACAACAACTTCGCACACCCAGACTGGGGAGCCGCAGGTATGTAAGTTTTTAATTATTGATCAACAGTAATTATGTTGACAATCAGAGTGTTAGTGAATGAGTGAGTTGAGTTGAGTGTGAGTGAGTGAGTGAGTGAGTGGGTGAGTGAGTGAGTGAGTAGTGAGCGAATGAGTGCATCAGTCAGTCAGTCAGTCAGTCAGTCAGTCAGTCAGTCAGTCAGTCAGTCAGTCAGTCAGTCAGTCAGTCAGTCTGTCTCTCTGCCTCGATGTCTCTGTCTGTGAGTCTGTCTGTCTCTGTCTCCGTTTGTCTCTCTCTGTCTGTCTCTGTCTCTGTCTCTGTCTCTGTCTCTGTCTCTGTCGCTCTCTCTCTCTCTCTCTCTCTCTCTCTCTCTCTCTCTCTCTCTCTCTCACACACACACACACACACACTCTCTCTCTCTCTCTCTCTCTCTCTCTCTCTCTCTCTCTCTCTCTCTCTCTCTCTCTCTCACGCATTCAAAGAAAATATCTCAACATACATCTAACATGGTTATCACATAACAAATACAACACTGACCATTATTGTAATATACAATGTCATATATAACCTTATAAACGGCCCAAATGAACACAGAACGATTTATACTGCAATATAAATTAATGTAGTCGCATTCTGTAAAAGGAAGAAGGATTCAATATAAAACAATTCTACTGTTCGGCTGATTGTGAGAGTTAATTGCACAGCTGTTAATTGCATTTGACCTAGGATGTTAGTTCCTGGTCTGTTTTGTTTTTCTTGTAACTAATTGACATACAGACAAACAGACTAGACAAGCATTATAATTATACGTCTATGAATACATGACCAATTGAACAGAGACATACATGTATGCAAACATACATGCACACATACATACATACATACATACATACATACATACATACATACATACATACATACATACATACATACATACATACATACATACATACATACATACATACATACATACATACATACATACATACATACATACATACATACATACATACATACATACATACATACATACATACATACGTACCAGGTACGTACATGTACGATAGCATGAAGACCCAATAAACGAACCAACAATAACACTTTAATTCATTCATTTATTCACGCCATCGTCGCCACCATTACCCCTCTCCAATAATTCTCCTCTTCCTACATAATTATACCCAGAGACTCTCCCAGGCCACCCACACAACTCCGCCACTGGTTGTCCTCTGCCAGTGCCAGTCCAAAGCCTGAATAAAGGAGGAGGGCGGCACTAGTCATCTTTGATATGGCTGTGTGGCTAAACATGTAGCAATGCCACCTTCACACCGTGATTCTGACAAACAATACAATCTAAAACAAAGACCATAAAACTGATGAAGACAGACGATCCTGTGGCCTGTCCAATTTTAACAGTTCACCCCATAGTCATGGGAGTTAGTTATCCAGCAGGTTGCCTGAAGTTCAATTTCGAAAGGCAGATCTGGAGTTAAAGAGTACGTTTGTCATAATTATGTCCTGCCGTGACGAGGATGTGGTGGAGAAAAATATGCGGCTCTGGTGATTCAGTAAAAACTGAGGGAAAAATTTAAAGCTGTGTCCTGTAAAACGATTCGAACGGCACATGCGCTTCTCTGAGACTCACAAAGTTCACGAGATCCACGCAAATAAAAAACATGCATCATAAATAAATAACTAATAAATAAATATAAATTTTTAACGCGCGCAAGGTCACACCGAAATGTGAATCTGAGGCGCGGATAGTCAGTCGCCAGAGGAAGATACAGTTAGAGATCCATGTACTTGAAAGCCAAGGAGAGATAGCGAGTTTTTAGCCGCTTTTTGAAGGAAGGAAGTGAAATTGAACTTCGAAGAGAGAGCGGAAGCCGATTCCATTCCCTGGGTGCAGAAGCATGGAAAGCACGCAAGCCCATAACTGTTTTGCATCGAGGTTCAGATAAAAGACATCACAGCCATACACGAAAGGATGAAGAGAAATTCCATGGAGACACTGAACAAATCGATGAATGAACGAATAGATGAGTTTAAAAATGAAGAAATTAAATGAATTATTAAATGAGTTAATGAATTAATTAATGCATTCATTAACCAATTAATTATTGAATAAATAGATGTGAATAAAATAATGAATGAATTGGTTAATTAATGGCTGTGTGACTTATTTTATACGACTGTCTGACTGACTGAATGAATGACTGAATGCATGGCAAACGTTTTCATCGAAAATTCACGCAATCAATAAATCAATCATAATATTATTATTTCACCTGTCATTCAATCATTCATTCATTCATTCATTCATTTATTTATTCCTTAATGTCTTAGTTCCTTCATTCTCTCATTTCTTCATTCCTTCATTACTTCCTTCATGCATTTATTCATTCGTTCGTTCATTCACTCACTCACTCATTCACTAATTCATTCATTCATTCGTTCGTTCGTTCGTTCGCTCATTCGCTCATTCCTTCATTCCTTCATTACTTCATTCATGCATTTATTCACAGACTCACTCACTCATTCACTCGTTCAATCGTTCATTCACTAATTCATTCATTCATTCGTTCGTTCGTTCGCTCATTCGCTCATTCCTTCATTCCTTCATTACTTCATTCATGCATTTATTCACAGACTCACTCACTCATTCACTCGTTCAATCGTTCATTCATTCATTCACTCGTTCATTCATTCATTCGTTCGTTCATTCATTCATTCGTTCATTCGTTCATTCATTCATTCGTTCGTTCATTCGTTCGTTCATTCATTCATTCATTCATTCGTTCATTCATTCATTCATTCATTCGTTCGTTCATTCGTTTATTCATTCATTCATTCGTTCGTTCATTCATTCATTCATTCGTTCGTTCGTTCGTTCATTCGTTCATTCATTTATTTTTTATTCATATGACTCCTCTCCATGACTCATAATCAAACGACTCTCGTTACGTACACTTTTTCTTCAGTAAACTTTTAAAACAACAGAGTATCAAAATAATTATTTAAAACTGGCTCTATCGATAGTTGTGCGAAACATGCAAAGGCATGTTTCAAAGATCCAAATGAGACAATATTGGTCGAATAGAAAATCAGGCTATACAGTAAAGTTATTTTTTTGCAAATTATTCTCAGTTATCTATGAAAGCTGATTGAAATAATTCTATCTCCGATTATATTACCAAACAGAAAAATAAAGTTTCATAAACAACGAGGAATTGACTGAACGGAAAGTAATTGCTGCGAATTATTCCGAAATTATGGTGTAATTTACTATGCCGATTTAGAGGCGTGAAAGAGAGAGAGACACAGAGACAGAGATACAGAGACAGAGACAGAGACATAGAGAGACAGAGAAAGCATGAGACAGACAGACAGAGACAAAGATATAGACAGAGAGAGACAGAGAGAAACAGGTAGAGACAGAGAGAGAAAGAGAGACAGAGACAGACAGAGAGATAGAGAGCGCGCGACAGAGAAATAGACAAATAGAGATATATAGGGTGACACGAAAGTTCGTTCACACTTAAAAAATACGTTGTCTCAGTCACGGCTCTCATATTTCTTTGTTATAATTATTTTGTCAGTGTATACATATTACATAAGTCAAACGAAAGATACTGGTATAAGTTTCACTATGATCCGGTCCGTTGCTGCCATAATTGCCATTATTATGTTATTTTAAAATGGAAAGACGACCAGTTTTGCGGAAAAACCTGCATTCATCAAATTAATACAGCAAAAAATGTGTGGGCCTATAGCTTCGTACACAAGCGTGACAAGACACCGTTGTCACCGAGGAAATATACAGACGTAGGCTATTAACTAATCCAGTGTCGATGTTCCCGGGCAAAACGAAATCCGTCTTTGTTTGTGAGCGGCTGTCAGCATAGGCACCCTGTTACGACGCCAGTTTCTCCTCTTCAGATCGTTCAACATTAAATTTAGCATCGAATAGTTTATCTAAGCTTACTACCACTTTCATTACCAAATGCGGACACAGAAATTTTCGATGGGGGGGCCAAAATTTGTAGTCTTGATCCGCCGAAAAAACTGATGACGCCCTCCACCCAAAAACACTGCTCACCTTCTTCGCCCGCTGCGGAGACGGACATACGAAGCTACTCACGGGGGGGGGGGAGGAGCAAGTCAACTTTTCAGGTCAGAATAGTTGGTCAAAAATAAATAAATTTCTAAATGGGGGGCATGGTCGGATTGCCCCCCCCTGGATCCGCCCCTGCTCATTACAAACTTTTGGATGATTTTCAATGCGTCCGCGCTTGTATTTCGTTGCATTTGACAAAGTCATTGATCCAAGGCCGTACACAGCCAGGATTTGATTTCTGGGGGGTGTTTGCTCACTTTTCCCCCAAATTAGCTGACGACCTTTTTGTCATCACATGCTTTTCGTAGGATTTTTCGCCCGAAAATAGTTAACATTGACGTAAGACGATCTAATTTCATGCTTTTTTCTTCTAAAATTGCGATCGTCCGCTGGCTCTTGGAGGCGAATACATTGCACACTGTAGTTTTTACATTATGTGCTAGTAAATGCATTATATTATTTTTACATTTTTCATTGGGGGGGGGGGGTGTTCAAACACCCAAAACATCCCCCTAGCTACGGCCTGGCTTTTATCGTCCAATGCATTTCCTATCAATCAATCGTTGACTCTGCCTCGAACAACCCATAATTTTGGTTACCCAGCGCTCTGAACGCTGGAACTTCTCTCCTATAATTGAGTATCATTCACTAGCTAATATTATTGCTTTTGTATGTGCACTTGTTATAGCGCCCCTTCAAGCTAGCTTGAGCACGAAGCTTTGTATGATTAATTTTACCCATTTCAAATAATAAACAACATAGATCATAGGCAACCTAATCATGCGGAAGAGTATTCGGCTTTGGACATACACAGCATATTGGGCCAGCTGCTTGACGTCATATCGAGGCACGAGCTAGAAAATGCGTGATGTCATTTTACGACTAAGTTGATGTTTCATAAAAATTACTTGAGTCCTGTGTATGTTGGCAAAATATTTTCGACATCTGAAACATATTGACCGATATATTAAAGTTTGACAACAGTGAACGAACTTTCGTCTCACCCTATAATAGAAGACAGAGGGAGAGAAAGAGAAAGGGAGAGAGAGAAAATAGAGAGACAGACAGACACACAGAGACAGAGACAGACAGACTACACAGACACAGACATACATAGACATAGACAGAGACAGACAGACAGACACAGAGCTGACACAGAGATAGAGAGAGACATATAGAGGGAAAGACAATCAGACAGACATAGAAAGAGGCAGATAGTTGAGCAGAGAGAGACAGAAAAAGAGAAAGGAAATTTGAAAGAGACGAGGAAGACAAGCAAACAGAGACGGATCAGGAGAGACATAGGCCTACAAAGAGAAAGAGAGGGGCAGACACAGAGACAGAGAGAAAGATAGACAGATATTTGGAGACTGACAGAATATTGACATGCACTCTCCATCGCTTTCTCTATCTCTATCTCTTTCTCGGAAAAAGAAACGCTAAGGGCCGCAATGGACTTGATGTTTATTCGTACACATGATTATCTAAAAAGTTATTGCATTGTATTTATGAATTTATATAGCGTCTCGCAGTTTACACGACTCAGGGGCTCTCAAACTGGGAGAGACAAGTAAAGAAAAAGATGGTCTTGAGATAGTTCTTGGTCCACGAGTTTTAGTAAGGATGAAGGGGAAACTGGTTCCACAGCGCAGAGCAGAAGGTGGTGGTGATCATGATGCTGCTGCTGCTGCTGCTGCTGATGCTGCTGCTGCTGCTGCTGATGATGATGATGCTGACGACGACGACGATGATGACGATGATGATGATAATTATTATAATTTATTATAATTTATGTTGACACACAACAGACCTGTAATAACAGAGAAACTCATGACAACAATGATGACAACATCTGGTTTGTAACGGAATAAATGCATGATAACAATTCTGCTGGTTATGAAATTCAGAAAATTGATTCGAGTCATGAGACTAAATGCGTCAGTTGAGGCAATTTGAACGCGACATCCAGGAAACAGATTCAGACCGAGGCAGAGAGACTTGACAGACAGACAGATAAATAGACAGATAAAAAGACAGACGGACATATATAGAGAAAATGAGAGAGACGGAGACCGAGAGAAAGAGAGAGAGACAGATGTAGATATAGAGACAGATTTAGAGAGAGAGAGAGAGAGAGAGAGAGAGAGAGAGAGAGAGAGAGAGAGAGAGAGAGAGAGAGAGAGAGAGAGAGAGAGAGAGAGAGAGAGAGAGAGAGAGAGAGAGAGAGAGAGAGAGAGAGAGAGAGAGAGAGAGAGAGAGAGAGAGAGAGAGAGAGAGAGAGTTAGAGAGAGAGAGAGAGAGGGGAGGGAGAGGGAGAGAGAGAGGGAGGGAGAGGGAGAGAGAGATGGAAAGAGATACATACAGATAACGATAGACAGACAAATGCAGGGAGGAAGAGATACAGAGACAGGAACAGACAGATAGCCAGAGAGACAAGGAGATAGAACGACAAAGAGAAAGGGAGGGAGAGAGAGACAGGAACAGATAGACAGATAGACAGAGAGATAGACAAAAAATACGGAGGAACAGACAGAGAGAAAAAACTCTTAGTTTGGCCACGTGCACCTGCAATGCGACTCACATACAGTTACCAGTGACACTTCCAACCATACCAATGCACAAAAATTGTCTAAGCACCACACTACGTGAAGTTACCAGTGACACTTCCAACCATGCCAATGCACAAAAATTGTCTAAGCACCACACTATGTGAATTTCCATTGTAGAGACTCCTCTGCTTCGTCTCCTGCCCCCGGCCTACAGCGACGGTGTCTACGCCCCATCGGGACCCAACCGCCCCAACCCCATCAACATCAGCCGGATCGTCTTCAATGGAAGCACCGGAATGGGTTCCTACAAGAACCGAACGGCTCTGCTTGTCTTCTTCGGTAAGTCCAGCTTAATATCTTCTAAAGTCGCTATATCAATATTGGTTGGACACATTGACTTGCGTACTTACATACATAATTATTATGCTCACGCGAGTCTGTTGCGATTTTTAGTATGTACATGTAGTTTTAGGCAGTGCTTAAAGTGTAAAAAAGAAGTGCCAGGACGCTGTATTGTATACGGAGACTTAATTCGGTCTTGTTGGCGGGACACGGAAAAAATTTCGTGTTATTCGTCCCCGAGAAAGCTGCTGACCTTTTTTTTACCGATTCAGCCGCCCAAAAAATTGACGACCTTTTTTTAGTTATCCGCCAAAATTTTCGAGGAAAATACCGATTCCGCCGCCAAAAAAAGTTGATGACCTTGTTTTTTTAGTCATCCGCAATATTTTTGGGGGAAAATACCGATTCCGCCGCCAAAAAGTTTATGACCTTTTTTCCTTTTTTTCAGTCGTCCGCCAAAATTTTCGGGGAAAACAGGAAAAAGGGACCTTTTTCCGGGGAAAATATACAAATTCAGCCGTCACGGACGGCCGTCCGCGTAACTACCGTCCTGGCAGTGCTGACCAAATAAGCCATAGGACGGCGTCCCGCCTCGAAAATATGTGCCGGGACGCCGTCCATGACCGTCCCGGCACACTTTAAGCCCTGGTTTTAGGAGCGATATAATATAAATTCGCAGCAATGAAAAATAATGATTAGCTCGAGCGCGTGGTCGTGTGTCGTGACTCAAGGCCGTATAGCCAGGATTTGATTTCGGGGGGTGTTTCACCAATTTACCTTCCTAAAAACCTGATGACCTCCGGCCGAAATCTTCCAAAAAGTCACCAATTTCCCTTTTTAGTCATCCGACATTCTATTTTGTTTACATTTTCCCATCTCGGGTGGTGTTTTTACGGTTTTATTTCAAGGTTTTTACATCATGTGCTCATAAATGCATTCTATTATCTTTCACATTTTTCATTTCGGGGGGTGTTCAAACACCCCAAACACCCCCCTAGCTACGGCCTTGTGCCGTGTTTTACCATTTAAATGCAACTTGCTTTCTTCCTCGTCGTATGTTCGTAGGCTCACACAGAAGTATTTTCGTTCAACTGGCGCTGTATAAATTCTTGAATTCCTGAATAAACGAAAGAATGAACGAGTGAACGAAAGAAAGAAAGAATTAATGAATGGATGGATAGATGGATTGCAGTATGGACGGATGGAAGCGTGAATAGATGCATGAATGAATGATTTAATTAATTAATTAATTAATTAATTAACGAACAAACGAACGAATGAATGAACGAGTGAACGAACGAACAGATGAATAAATGAATGAACGAATGAATGAATTCGTTAATTAACGAGCGAAAGAATGAACGAATAAATTGATGGATGGATGGATGAATGAATGAATGAATGAATGAATGAATGAACGAATGAATGAATGAATGTCTCGTTCCACTGTCTCCCATGTTACGATGGTTTGTTTAGTGCGCATATGATATTCTTAGGTCAGCAGTTGGTCGAAGAGGTTCTTGACGCACAGGCTGCCGGATGTCCTCCAGAATATTTCAACATTCCAATTCCCAAAGGTCATTCGGAGTTTGACCCCCTGGGAAAGGGAGACAGGGTCATACCCTTTCTCCGTTCCCGCTACGATCAGAGAACGGGGCTGTCGCCCAACGTACCTCGAGAACAGGTTGGCATACATGTAGCTTAACATAGCATACTGTAATATAGCATAGCAAAACATAGGACAACGCAGCATAGCATGACATAACATAGCATAGCACAGCATGGTAGAGCATAGCATAACATGGCATAGTATAGCATAGCATACTGGAATTATAGCATAGCAAAACATAGCATAACGCAGCATAGCATAGCATAACATGGGTAGAGCACAGCATAACACAAACGTAGCATAGCATAGCATGGCGGAGCATAGCACAGCACAGCATACCAAAACATCGCATAACGTAGCATAACATGGCATAGTATAACATAACTTTGCATTTGATAGTAGCATCATTGCGCAGCAATTTGTAACACAGCCTAGCATAATTATCAGAGCAGTACATTGCAGGAAATGACATCTCGCATAACAACAATAATTGCAAAGTTTCACAGCGACCCACCGCCTTCAAGAAGTTCAGTATAATACTAACCAGATTTGCAATGCCAAAAGGCAAATAATTGACACTAAGGCTTAGTGTCAATTATTTGTGACTAAGCCTTTCAGATTCTAAAAAAATTTCATTTTTCACTCCACCCTAGTACACAGTCTCCACTGCAATTGCATGATAATAAAATAATGGCACGCCTACACAACTACGATCAGGACTTCCTTAGTTAGCATAACATAACCATAACGATTACACAATTATGTATTTGTTATATACTTTTTATTCCGACATTTCTATAGCGCCCATTAAAACCCACGACTCAGAGGCGCTCCCGACTACAGCGCGGACACTGCATTGGAGTTTCACGCCAAAGCGCTGAGCAATTGCGAGTGAAGGACTTGCCCAAGGTCCCTACGCGGCGACGTGAGATGGATTCGAACCTGCATGTAGCCCTCCGGCTCCGAGGCAGCAAACGCACCACTCCCCCACAATGTTCTGCCTATAATCGATCAGGACTTTTTTTAGTTACAATAACATATCCATAACCATTACACAGTTGTTATCATTTATTTATTTATTCCGACATTTATATAGCGCCCCTTCGAGCTCTCTACTCAGAGTCGCTGACGACTACTGTAACAGTGCGGACACTGCATCGGAATTTCATGTGTCTTCTGTCGTTACAGTTGAACGAAATCAGCGCCTACTTCGACGGCAGTCTCATGTACGGACCGCACAAGGCATGGGCCGACACCCTCCGTCTCTTCGAAAACGGTCTCCTGAAGGCGACCAATGACACCAAGGGAAAGATGGACTCAGATAAGAACTTCCCGGCCGTCAACGATGTTCGTCTTCCCTTCGCCAACCCACCGCCTCCGAGGGATCACTACCTCAAGCCAATCAGCAGGTTCTTTAGTAAGTAGATTGCGGAAACAGCAGGCGAATTTCTTGGAATGACTCTATATGAATTTGTGACTGAATTTGGGCAGTGGCGGCGCTAAAGGCTAAGGTCACCCTATAAAGGTCATCCGGGTTCTTTTGGCATGCGAAACCGCCTATATTTCTACCATTTTCGACCGGATGACTAAAAAATGGTAGTCAGAAATTTTGGCGGATGAAAATGGAAAATTTCCTCCGCGAGAACTCAGCCCCCCAAAACTGAAATCCTGGCGCCGCCACTGATTTTGGGTATGCCTCTTATTAGGATGCCTTCGATCTGGCTCAGAATGTGGGGAGCTTTTGGTCTCTCGTGTTGGAACCTCGAACTGTCAGCATCGTGCTTTCTCAGTTCTCTGTCTGGAACAGTATCCTGTTCATGTAGGGTTGACTCTTCATAGTATTAAGGCTCTTTAATACGAGTTTATATCACCGTTTCTGGTCTGGGAACGCATCTGAATCGGATTCTTGAAGGGGCGCTAAATAAATTCATGAAATGAACAAATGAATGAATGATTGATTGATTGAATGAATGTATGAATGAATGAATGAATGAATGAATGAATGAATTAATTAATTAATTAATTAATTAATTAATAAAGGAATGAAGGAATGAGTTATCTTTGCAGCAATTGGCAATCCGCGTGGAAACGAGAATCCATTTCTACTTACATTCGGGATCCTTTGGTTTCGCTATCACAACTTTCGAGCTCGTCAATTGAAGACGGCACATCCCAACTGGAGCGATGAGAAGCTGTTCAATGAAGCCAGGATATGGACCATAGCTGTTCACCAGGTAGCCTCAGGAATTATTTTAATTTAATTTAATGTGAAATGTACTGATTCAATTTTACGTGATTTGAAATGATATAAATCACTTTAATCCGATCATAATTATTCCATGTTTGTTTCCATATTTATTTTTTTAATTAGATTTTATTAGATTTTAATCAATTTGTTTTACATCATTTTAACGTACATGCTTTATTTTCTTTATTTGTTGCTTACTTTATTTCATCATATTTAATTTCCATGTAATTTAACAGTTTAATTCAATTTGGTCGATCTTCAGTATATTGACCTGACAAGAGCTTGGTTTCGGTTACAATTCGTCATCTGAGATCTTGGTTTTTTGTATTAAGTCGCTAGCGCAAGGTAATACATTAATAACAGGGATCTCAGTTTCAGTTTGTAAGTTGTTTGATTTGTGTAGAAAATCGTTATGTACGATTGGCTGCCAAGCTGGCTCGGAGAAAACGATGATAATTCGACCCTGCTACCACCGTACAGTAAGTGTCTCGTTTCTCGTTGGTTGTACGTTGAGAAAGGTTTGGTTAAGATAAGATAATGACTAAGGAAGTGGTCGCTTACGGGCAGAATATTGGAGACGGTGATGGCGGTAATAAAAAGGAGGACGAGGACGAGGAGCGGGAGGAACAGGATGAGAAGGAAGAGGAGGAGGAGGAAAGGAGAAGCAGGAGCAGGAGGAAGAGGAGGAGAGTAGGAGGAGGAGGAAAAGGAGGAGAGTAGGAGGAGCAGGTGGAGGAGGAGAAAGAGGTGGAGTAGCAAGAGAAGAAGGAAGAGGAGTAGGAGCAGGAGAAGCAGAAGGAGGACGAGAAAAAGGAGGAGCAGTTGGAGGAGGCGGAGGTGGAGGGAGGAAGAGGAGGAGGAGATGATAATTACCGACCCGTTTAAGAGTTGCTTGCTTTGAACAACTTATTTTATCTAATTAAATCATAGTGATCGGAAGTAGACAGGAGGATAGATGGATCCACATAAAGCCAGACACTCAGATACAGAGACAGGCAGACATACATTTTAATATGCTACATACAAAACGCAGCGCTCCATAGGATGGCATAGCATAAAATTGAACTGTATGACAAAATGTGGCATCCTACAATTGCGATAGAATAGCATAACACAGCAGAATGCAGCATCTTATGTTATATCGTAGCGAAATGAGGTACCGAATAATTATGATATGGTAGCATAACGTAGCACAGTACAGCATCTTATCTAATAGCTTTTCTATAGCATGGCATAACGAAGACACTTAAAATAATGTATGCTTAATCTGATAAATAATTATTTATTTATATAATAATTTCTGACTTTCTGCAGAGTACGATCAGAACATTCATCCACAGGTTGCTCATGTCTTCCAGTCTGCTGCCATGAGATTCGGACACACCTTAGTACCACCAGCAGTTTACAGGAGGTACTCGCATGTTACAGTACTATACTAGCAGTAATGCAACCACTGCTACTGCTATATATACAGCTACCGTTACTACTACTGCTACTGCTACTGCTACTGCTACTGCTACTACTACTACTACTACTACTACTACTACTACTACTACTACTACTACTACTACTACTACTACTACTACTACTACTACTACTACTACTACTACTACTACTACTACTACTACTACTACTACTACTACTACTACTACTACTACTACTACTACTACTACTACTACCACTACCACTACCACTACCACTACCACTACCACTACCACTACCACTACCACTACCACTACTACTACTACTACTACTACTACTACTACTACTACTACTACTACTACTACTACTACTACTACTACTACTACTACTACTACTACTACTACTACTACTACTACTACTACTACTACTACTACTACTACTACTACTACTACTGCTGCTGCTGCTACTACTACTACTACTACTACTACTACTGCTGCTGCTGCTACTACTACTACTACTACTACTACTACTACTACTGCTGCTGCTGCTGCTGCTGCTGCTGCTACTACTACTACTACCACTCCCACTACCACTACTACTACTACTACTACTACTACTACTACTACTACTACTACTACTACTACTACTACTACTACTACTACTACTACTACTACTACTACTACTACTACTACTTCTACTACTACTAATCTCACGACTACAATACTAGCAATGCCATGTCATGCTATGTCAAGTAGTGTAATGGTTTTTCTATTGCACTATATTAGTTTCGGTATGCCTTGCAACACCATTTAATGTTGCGTAATGCTAATCTTGCATTACGTTAATGTATGTATTGTTGTTTCGCGATGCGTGTAGTGGTTTTGTTGTGGTGCGATTTATGATGCTCTATAATTATGGTGTGCTTTATGAAAGAATCTTATGTTGTACTATTCGCAGAGATGCCAGATGCAATTTTAAGAGAACTACAAATCAAACGGCAACGCCAAACAAAAGAGCTCTACGCACCTGCAACACCTTCTGGAATCCTCAGGTAGCCTAGAGATATTTACTAACGCTGAGTTCCTATACATGTAGTTCCTATCTTCACCGACCTTTCTTAGCATTGTACCGGTGCTGATTCACTAACATTTTCCATGCCATGTCATGCCATGCCATGCCATGCCTCATCTAACCTTTCCTCGCCTAGACTTGCCTTGCCCTATCTCATTACCATATATTTACCATTCCTAAACTTACCTAACCTTACCGAACGGAACTTACCCTGTCGTAGGCCTACCTTACACCTGGCCATGCCATATATTACCTTGCTCCATTTTGCTTACCTCACCGTACGCAACATTGCATTACTTTATCTTACCTTACCTTGCCTTATTTAACTTACCTTATTTACCTTACCCTATTTTATCTTACCTTATTTTACCTTACCTTATCTTAACTTATCCTATTTTACCTTACCCTATTTACCTTACCCTATTTACCTTTCGAACTTGTACTTCACCCTATTTACCATACCTTGCTAACCTTACCTTACCATAAAATTATATACCTTACCCTGTTTACCTCACCCTATCGTATAGGGTAAGATAAACAGGGTAAGGTAGATATGGCAAATATATTATATTTACCTTACCCTTATTATACTACCTTGTGTACTTTACCCTACTTACCCTAACTTATATTATATTTCACTTTACGTTACCTAGCCTGCTCGAAGTCTTCTACCAACATCTCGCAGATCTTCTCTCTCTGGTTTTGCTTAAACTGGCTTCTAATCCTTCCTTTGAACTAAAGAAACAACCCGGTTGGTCAGTTTGTGAGTCAGTTTACAGGAGGTACTCGCATGTTACAGTACTATACTAGCAGTAATGTCTGTTCGCCAGACAACCTAATCAATAATTAATCAGCTGTTTAAAGATTCAGCCAATCAGTCTGACAATGAATTAATAAACAATCGCCCGATTGATTCATCACGAATCCATCGAACCAACAAATCGATAAATCAATCAGTCAATCAACCAATCAATCAAGCAAACAACCAAAAAACATTCAATCAATCACCCAGTGAATCGATCAATCAATGGAGCAATCATTCTAACGATGAATAACCATGAGGGTATAATTATTATTATCCGTGCCAACAGGAAGCAATACGTGAGTCTGACATCGATGAGATTCTGATGGGGATGATGTCCCAGATCGCCGAACGCGAGGACAACATCATCACCCCCGACCTTCGAGGAAACGTCTTCGGTTCCCTGGATTTCTCTCGGAGGGACCTGATGGCCGTCAACATCCAGAGGGGCCGCGACCACGGTCTGCCCGACTACAACACGGCCAGGGAGTTCTTTGGACTGCCGCGGATAACAAAAATGAGGGATATCAATCCAGATCTCTACGATAATGTACGCGAATCTCTGTGCTGCGACACGATGCGTTATAATGCGTATAATGCTTCATCATGTTTTGCTATAATTATAATTATCACGTCATGATATGTTATGCTTTTATTTATATTATTACGTTGTGTTATGCTATGCCGCGTCACATTATGTTAAATGCTATAGCAACCAGGGCTTAAAGTGTGCCCGGACGGTCATGGACGGCGTCCATGCACTTGTTTTAAAATCTGAACACCGTCCAGCCACTTATTGGCTAGCACAGACTGGAAAGGTAAGGGGCGTCCAGGCACTTCTTTTGGAGAGGTATGGAGCGTCCAGGCACTTCTTTTCCCACATTTTAGGCACTGATAGCAACTATGCCATGCCTATGCCATAATTATGCTATTGTGTATTGCTACGCCATAATTTGCGATGTCACGCTATTATATCGTGCCACGTTCTATCTCGGCCATGCTATGTCATGAATATTATGTCATTCTATATTATATATGTTCTGCCACGCTATGTCTTGTCATGATGTGAAATGCTGAGTCATGCTACGCTAGGTCATGCTGCGTCATGTTGTGTCATGGGATATTATGCCATGACATGTTATTCATGTTATTCTGTCTTATGTGGCTATTCAGAGGCACTCCGGACTCCTGCATGGCAGCGAAATAAGGTTTTTCAGTTGTTAACTGAAATCTGCTTATGTAGGATAACAGTAAACAGGCTCTGCCTTTTATGTCATGTCACGCCATGACACGTGAGGGCAATACGTACATCACATGCGTTGGAAGACATGTTGCACTATTGTGATCAGTTGAACTATTTTATTAGTTAGTAGTTGTTGGGCGCGGTGGTATAGGGGCAAGTTCGGTGCCTTGGAACCGGATGGTTCCAGGTTCAAATCCACCTCAAGCTGCCGCGTAGGGACTTTGAGCAAGTCCTTCACTCGCAGTTGCGGTGTCCGCGCTGTAGTCGGGAGCTCCCCCGAGTAGAGAGCTTGAATGGGCGCTATAGCAAATGCGAGAAATAAAATAATAATAATAATAATAATAATAATAATAATAATAATATACAAAATTTCGGTTGATACTTTCAGAATACTGAATTATTTACCAACCTAAGCGCTCTGTACAAGAACTCCTTCGACAATTTCGACATCTGGCCACTTGGAATGCTGGAGACGACACCAAAGGGACCGGGTCCTCTCTTCCGGACCATCATCCTCAACCAGTTCCGCAGGATTCGTGACGGGGATCGGTTCTGGTACGAGAACTACAAGAGAACAAAGTAAGAACTCATTGAATGAATAATTGCATGGAGAAGAAGATGGATGCATGGGCGCCCGCACATAGGGGCAAAAGGGGGCACTTGCTCCCCCTGGAAAAAACAATTTTCTATTTTTAGCTCCTACTTTTTGGCTTTTAATAAATTTCTTCAAACTAAAGTGCTAATGTTAAAAAATTATACAGAACGTGAAATTGAGAAATTGCCATTTGGAAACCTCTGTAAAAAATAAACTTGTTCTTAATTTTCTACTGTGCATTTTCAAGCTCTTGCCGAAAAAAATGACCGTGACCATTGTTTTTGCCCCTCCTGCAAATATTTCTTCGGGCGCCCATGGATGGATGATGATGATGAGGAGGATGATGCTATGTGAGTGGATAAATTACTGAATTACTTACTGATTGATTGACTGACTGACTTAGCGGATTATTTAATTGCTAAATGAGGTAATGATTGAATGAAGGAACGAAGGAAGGAATGATTTACTAACTGATATAATAAATTAATCAGTTACATTACGCCATGTTTAATTAAGCGATGACATGCCATGCCGCGTTACGTCATGCAATGCCATGCCGTATTATGTCAAGCAATGCCATGAAATGCCGCGTTATGTCATGCAATGCCATGAAATGCCTCGTTATGTCATGCAATGCCATGAAATGCCTCGTTAGTCATGCAATGCCATGAAATGCCGCGTTATGTCATGCAATGCCATGAAATGCCTCGTTATGTCATGCAATGCCATGAAATGCCTCGTTATGTCATGCAATGCCATGAAATGCCGCGTTATGTCATGCAATGCCATGAAATGCCGCGTTATGTCATGCAATGCCATGAAATGCCTCGTTATGTCATGCAATGCCATGAAATGCCTCGTTATGTCATGCAATGCCATGAAATGCCGCGTTATGTCATGCAATGCCATGAAATGCCGCGTTATGTCATGCAATGCCATGAAATGCCTCGTTATGTCATGCAATGCCATGAAATGCCGCGTTATGTCATGCAATGCCATGAAATGCCTCGTTATGTCATGCAATGCCATGAAATGCCGCGTTATGTCATGCAATGCCATGAAATGCCGCGTTATGTCATGCAATGCCATGAAATGCCTCGTTATGTCATGCAATGCCATGAAATGCCTCGTTATGTCATGCAATGCCATGAAATGCCGCGTTATGTCATGCAATGCCATGAAATGCCGCGTTATGTCATGCAATGCCATGAAATGCCTCGTTATGTCATGCAATGCCATGAAATGCCGCGTTATGTCATGCAATGCCATGAAATGCCGCGTTATGTCATGCAATGCCATGAAATGCCTCGTTATGTCATGCAATGCCATGAAATGCCTCGTTATGTCATGCAATGCCATGCCATGCCGTATTATGTCATGCAATGTCATGAAATGCCATGTCATGCAAAATATCTGGGCAACCCTCATCTCCGCACCTCCTCCTCCCTTCTTCCTCTTGCAAACTCTTCTCTTCATCAACTCCTTGTCCAATCCCCTCCTTGTTCTCTTAATTTCTTCCACAATCCTTCCTCTTCCTCTTTCTCCATCCCCTCCTTCACCTTCCTCCTCCTCCCCTACCCTTCCCTTCATTCTTCCCCGATCAATCTCCTCTTAACCCCGTTTTCTCCCTCCTCCATTCTTCCTCTTCCTTCTTCTCCCCTCAGATCCGAAGACCGTCTGTTACACCCGGCACTTCTAAATGGACAACTAATCAGCAGCATCACTGGGAGGGCGCTATAAAAATTCTCGTAATGAATGAACGTATTGGGGTTCCATCATATATTCTATTACCGTCGTTGACTTTAATTATTGACGATTGCCGATCTCGTGTATTGTAGATTGTTTTCCGAAGAGCAGGTGAGCGAAATAAACAATACAACGTTGAACGATATCATACTGGCGGTGACGAATATAACACGAATCAATAAAAACGTCTTCTTCTTCAGCACAGCTGCAGGCAAGACTTGCCTCATCCCAGTCGTGTTACCGTTCCTGTTACTGCCACAGTTCCAGTTATCGTTCCTCTTTGCCAAATAGGAACGAGAACTGGAACTGTGGCAGTAACAGGAACGGTAACACGAATGTTTTTTTAACTACATGTTCCTGTTACAGAAATCTGTTATTGTCACTTTTTAAATGCCCTTTCTCTTTCCATTGTATGTCCTTGACTTTCCACATCCACCCTCCATGCTTTCATCTGTCTCCGCTTTTTCAATCTCTCTCGTCTTCGTCTCCTTCTTCGTCTTCTTCGTCTTCTCCATCTTTTTCCTCCTCATATGACGATCTGCCATACAGCATCTAACAATTCACCTGTGTTACATTTATCTTGTTATACGTTTCTGACAGATAGACTTGTTTAACAACGAGAAGTTTTTACTGATTAGACTAATAATTGATTGATTGATTTGATTGATTGATTGATCGATTCACTGACTCACTGACTGATTGCTTGACTGACTAACATACTGGACGACTGATTGACTGAGTGACCGGCTGAGTGATTGACTGATCGACTGATTGATTGATTGACGAACTGATTCATGAACTGATTGACTGAATCACTCACTGATTGCCTTACTGAGTGTCTGATTGACCGACTGGTTGACTGACTGATCGATTGATCCATTGGCTGATTGATTAATTGATTGAATGATTGATTAATCCATCGATTGTTTGATTAATGTCCAGGTGACCCGTGTCCTCAGCCGGTCCAGCTGAGTCATTTGAACCCGGATCACATGGAGGATTGCACGAAGGTCAAGACGTACGACTACTTCTCGGGCAGCGAGGTTTCGTACGCGCTCAGCCTCTTCCTACTTCTGGCTACGCTCTTCCGTAAGATAGATGAGGGATGTTATCATTGTCATAATCGTCAATTTCATCATCAATATATCATCATTATCAGCATCGTCATCGTCGTCGTCATCGTCGTCGTCGTCATCATCATTATCATCATCATCATCATCATCGTCATCGTCATCGTCAGCGTCGTCGTCGTCGTCGTCATCGTCATCGTCATCGTCATCGTCATCGTCAATATCATCATCATCATCATCATCATCATCATCATCATCATCATCATCATCATCATCATCATCATCATCATCATCATCATCATCATCATCATCATCATCATCATCATCATCATCAGCGTCATCGTCATCGTCATTGTCATCGTCATCATCATCATCATCATCATCGTCATCGTCATGGTAATCATCATCTTCATCGTCATCGTCATCATCGTCATCATCATCGTCATCGTCATCGTCATCATTGTCGTCGTCGTCGTCGTCGTCAAACATCAGCTGATGAATAATGCCTCAGCTGATTAATAATTAATCAACTGATTAATAATTCATCAGCTGATGAATAATGCCTCAGCTGATTAATAATTAATCAACTGATTAATAATTCATCAGCTGATTAATAATAATCATCAGCTGATTAATAATTCAGCAGCAGATGAATAATGCATCAGCTAATTAATAATTAATTCGTCATATTTTGCTGCCTAGCCATCTGTGGTGTGCTGTTCTACCTGGCGAATCGTCACAAGGAAGAAGTGGCACGGGAGCAGATTTCACTTCGAACGACCTCCAAGCGAATTTCGGCTCAAAAATCATCGTTGGGCGCCAATGTTGTATCCGTCAGCGGTAATAGGATAGGCCTAATTTTACAGCTCAATGTGTCTTCGACTGAATACCATCTCTGCCACAACTTAAATTTACTTCCCCTACTACCTTTTTCTGCCATGAAATAACTCGAATTTACCTTCATCCCCATCTTCCTTATTCTATCAGTGACTACCACGATATAACTCTAATTTACCTTCATTCCCTATACTTTATTTTATCATGCCATAACTCGAATGTTCCTTTACCCCATTACTACCTTATTTTGAAATGTCATTTTTCATACCTTCATACCTACATGTATGCTATCTTATTCTAACACGCTATAATTCGCATTTTTCTTTATCCCCTGCAAGATAGTAAGGTGAAAGCAAAGTGAGTTATGAATGGCTTATTAGAAAGTAGAGGGCGAATGTAACTTTGAGTTGTGACATGGTAGAGTAAGCTGTTCGAGATAAAAGAAGATCGTAGTTACAGTATATGGCTGAATAACCGTAACTAAGATCTTCTCTTATCCCGACCAACTTATTCTACCATGTCACAACTCAAAGTTACCTTCATCCTCTACTCCTACCTCGCGGACAACATCAAACCGCTAGCAGACGATCCAAGGAGGTCCCGGCTGCGATCGTCCAAGACCGCCGACGTGTTCATTCCTGCGACGAAAAAAAAGGGCGATCGCGCCTTTCGCGTCGCAGGCCCACGCGCCTGGAACAGTCTTCCATCAACTATCCAGGATATCAAAACTGTATCAACTTTAAAAAAAACAATTGAAGCTACACTTGCTCTCGAGCTCATGACATTTACTCTGACAGTCGACATTATGCGTGTAAAGCATCCTAGAAGTAGCTTGCTACTGACGATGCTATACAAATTGTCTGAATTACAATTACATTACATTACATTACATCCTTAGTCTACCATAGCATCACTCGGCTTAATTTCAAATGGCTTTATGCCTCTACCATGTCATGTCATTATCTGATTAAATAGCACTGCCATGCCATTTCTCAATTTTAATCCTCTGATTTCAAACCTGCATCAACCATGTCATTCTTTCAACCTATACTGCCTTATTCCAAAAACGATATAACTAAAATAACTTGCCTGAATGAATGAATTGATGAATGAATGAATTCTATCCCTCAAAACTCAATCTAGGTTCAACCCTGACTGCCGTACCATATATATAGCTCTAAAATCCATTCCAATCTTCATCTGTGCGAACCTTTGTCTTTTCAAACCAGCTGCGGAGTGGCTTGGGGACAAGGAAGGGGAGCGGAACGTGACCGTTGAGCTGAACGTCACCAAGAAGCAGATCCTGGTGAAGGAGAACGGGAAGGACCTCGTTAGGTCCATAGATATGACCCACGTTCAAGGATCTGTCCCGGTCGAAATCCACCTCTCGGCTGACGCAAAGATGAGGATGGTAGTTGTGAAGATACCGAAGGAGTACGACCTGGTGAGTTGGATCATATAGCTGCTTTCTCACAGGATATTCACTGTAACAGTTGGCAAAGCTCGATGGTACGTGCCATACGCATTCTATTTTGTGAAAGGCAGTGGCGTAGCAAGGGATTTATGATGGGGGGTTGTTGGGGGTTTTATGGCCTGGCCGAATGTTCTTTCTGACACCAACCCAACAACATTACAGTAAATAAAATGAGAATAAAGTAACAACGAAAATGAAGTAAGAAAAACAATTTTTACTACAAGCAATTTTGTTTTCTTTCTTCTTATTTAAGTGGATAAATAACATTTAAACAAACTTTCTCCTAGGCCAATTGGGGGTTTTAAGTTTTTAACCCCCGAAACCCCTTGTCTACGCCACTGGTGAAAGGTACGTACGTTTTTGGGTACGTATGCAATAAATTACGCTAATCTCGTCGTTTCTCGTTTTAAGATTATTCATTTAATTTAATTTATCATTCAGAATGACAGTGCAATTTGCATTAATTTTGATTACAACCAAAATATTTACGGAATTAAATTTACTCCCACGCTACCGAAAGCACATGTATCAGTGACGCAGTGCTTGCGTCAGATTGTACGCAAGGAACGGGTCGCAGAGCAGACTATAATACATAAAACTTTCGTGCATGATAATTATGTGCCATAATTATGCGTATTGTATTTTATGAAAGGTATGTAGTACGTATTTTGACGTATTCTATTTTAGGGTACGCGTAACCAGCGGCGGATCCTAAACATTTGGAGGGGGGAATGTTGCGGTCTTGGGCAGGGAAAAATTTCATCTTTAGTCACCGCCGAAAATCTGATGACCTTTTTAGTCGTTTGTCCTTTTCTCACGGAAAATATACCATTTTATCCGCCAAAAGAGTTGATGACCTTTTTAGTCATTCAGCAAAAATTTTGGGCAAAAAAATCGTTTCCCAGAAAAACCATACCATTTTCCCCGTCAAAAAGTTGATGACTTTTTTTAGTCATCATAGACACTACTTTTTTTAAAGGTCTGCCGAACTGATGGGGAGGGTGCACGTCGTGGGGCGCGGTGATATAGTGGTGGCGTCGTTGCCTTGAAGCCGGAAGGTTCGAGGTTCGAATCCACCTCAAGTCGCCGCGTATACTATAGGGACCTTGGGCAAGTCCTTTGCTAGCAATTTCTCAGCGCTTCGGCGTGAAACTCCGATGCGGTGTCCGCTCTGCCATTTGGCTAGTTTTTGCTGTACAGAAGTGCTTCTACAACTGCACAAATCCTTTTAGAACTGCACATTTTGTGTACAACTGCACGTTTAAAAAGCCCTGTTGGATAGTTGCTGTATGTTTCCTGGCAGTATTCCTGATAACAATAAAAATCGATTGTTACATATCTACATGTATAGTAATTGTAGGTCTATATTACTAACACGGTTACATAGTTAGGACTGCATATCAACACGGTTGTGGTTGATCTTTCTGCGTCGTTCAACTCCAGGTTCTCATTTTCGAACTCCCGGCCGAGAGACAGGATTTCCAGACGAAACTCGCCAACTTTCTCAGCGCGTCTGGTGGAATTCCCATGTCATCACCGATGGTAACGAGCGAGAAGCTGATCAAGAAGACAGCGGTAACGAAGGCCAAGCGACAGAAGGTTCTAGAGTCGTTCTTCTCGGAGATATTTGCTCACGTATGTATGCTTACTTACTTGCTTACATTGTGGCGCCGCGCGATTGAGGTGTCTGGCACAGGTGGGGATGATATATTGCATACCGTTGCTGGATGTGATGTGATGGTTGGACTGCTTGGTTATGATGGGTGATGTGTAGCCACGTGGGTCCTCTTCCTATTTCTTCTCTTCCGCCAGTTCTCTAGACGATGAGGCCCTCGTGAAGTTTCTCCACAGTGTTCTGTCTCTGACAGTTTCGCCCACCATGGTCAAGTTCGTGTTTTTGCTTTTCAAATGCTCCTTGATATTGTCCATCCACGTTTTTCTTTGTCTTCATCTACTCCTTTCTCCTTCAACTTGTCTATGCAAGGTCGCAATTAGCAATCTTTTGTCATCCATCTTTTCGACGTGGCCATACCATTTGAATCTTGAGTAATATAAATAACAACAATTGTCTAGTAGCAACAACTTGTATTCGTGCAGCGCTAAAGCTATTGCAATGCAAAAGATCCATGATGCTACAACGATAGCCAAGGGCGGATATAGAAATTTTCGAAGGGAGGGGGCTAAAATTTTCGGTCTTGGGACAGGGAAAAGGTTTGTCTTGGTTACCGAAAAATCTGATGACCTAGCTGGTCAAAAATAAAGAAAATTTCTAAATGGGGGGCCATGGCCGGATTGCCCCCCTGGATCCGCCCCTGACGATAGCTTACGACCTACATGCAATTTCTGATGTTAGGCATTGAAGTACGAACACCGTTCTCACCGTCAGTCAGTCAGCTTCCAACAGGCGTCTGAGCTCGTCTCCTGCGAACTCACAAAGGCGGAGTTTGCCGAAGCGTTGAGCCTCCGACCTGGTTCTCTGTTCGTCACTAACATGTTCAACATGGTCGACATCAACAACAATGGATATATCTCGTTTCGTGAATTCCTCGATTTCTTCGTCATCTTCTCGAAAGGTTCGTCGACTGATCAGCGAAATAATAATATAATATGAAAACACCAACAAAAGCAACTTTTGAGCCCAAAAGAGTCAAAAGTTTTTTGAGTCAAAAGACTACTTTTGTCAATCCAGTACTATTATTATTACCATCACTAAAACTATCCGACAGCTCCAACTACTATACTACTGTTGTTACAACTACAACTGCTGCTGCTTCTGCTGCTGCTGCTACTGCTACTGCTACTGCTACTATTGCTACGGCTACTGCTGCTACTACTACTAATACCGCTACTTCTGCTACCGCGGTAGGCTATTGTTGCCATCACTGATACAACTGTTACTAAAACTTGTAGTAGTTCTTACAGTAATCCTTGTTGTTATTTCGCTGCCTTGCCTCTGATACAGTATAGTTTATGTTGCTGGTACAGGTACTGCTCAGGATAAAGCGAAGCTTCTGTTCGATATGCACGACTTGCGGAAGACGGGAACACTATCGAAGGAAGAGTTCAAGATGATGTTGAGGTATTTGTTATTATGAATGTGTTTAACATTATCGTGTGTCCATGCGATTAATGCATGTATAGTATAAATGTGTGTGTGTGTGTCTGTCTATGTATAAACAGAGCCTTGTACTAGAACAGCTATAGCTCAGTCTCGTGGCTGAAGGACTAAAATAAATGTACTTGAAGGATATTTGTTGCGTCTGTCTATCTATCTATCTATCTATCTATCTATCTATCTATCTATCTATCTATCTATCTATCTATCTATCTATCTATCTATCTATCTATCTATCTATCTATCTATCTGTCTGTCTGTCTGTCTGTCTGTCTGTCTGTCTGTCTGTCTGTTCGTCCGTCAGTCAGTCCGTCCGTCCGTCCGTCCGTCCGTCCGTCCGTCCGTCCGTGCGTCCACCCACCCACACCCACCCACACCCACCCACCCATCCATCCATCCATCCACCCACCCACCCATCCATCCATCCATCCATCCATCCATCCATCCATCCATCCATCCATCCATCCATCCATCCATCCATCCATCCATCCATCCATCCATCCATCTATTCATTCATTCATCCATCCATCCATCCATCCATCCATCCATCCATCCATCCATCCATCCATCCATCCATCCATCCATCCATCCATCCATCCATCCATCCATCCATCCATCCATCCATCCATCCATCCATCCATCCATCCATCCATCCACCCACCCACCCACCCACCCACCCACCCACCCACCCACCCACCCACCCACCCATCCATCCATCCATCCATCCATCCATCCATCCATCCATCCATCCATCCATCCATCCATCCATCCATCCATCCATCTATCTATCTATCTAGCAGTGAAAATGAAGTTGACAAAATAATGACGGAGGACGATTTAGATCATTTATATGTACCCATAGCCGCCAAATTGCTGGCATCAGAAACGGGATGTTTTTCCACTTTTAAGGTCGATGGTGGAACTTTCGAACGAGAAGATTGAAGAGAATCAGATCAACGATCTGCTCGACAATCTCTTCCGACAAGCGAAGATCAATGAGAAGCAATCAGGCATATCGTTCGAAGACTTCAAAACCATCATGCATGACTACCAGGATGAACTCAACTACGCTTCACTGAACGTTCAGAGTCAGTATTAATCGTAATCGTAATCGTAAACTCGAAATTTCTAAACCGCCACTCGAAAGCCAAGCGCGGGGCACCAGCTTATTCACGAGCGCTGCGTTGAGTTAGAAGTTTGTAAGTGAGAGTAGTCCTTGGTGGTCCGGGTCGAGTAACCATAGGGTCAGAGGTACGGAACAGCCACTAAAGCATTAGAGTCTCATACAACTATAAGAAATTTTAAAAAAATAAAGTGCCCTCTCTTATCCCAATGTGCGGGCGCCCATCGACTTTAAGGTTGATTGGAAAATTTCTCTTTGTTATTATTGGTTTTTCTTTTGCTGACCGCTAAATATTTTAATTAATATTTTTCCGCCCGAGGCATTTTTATCCCTCAGTCTTTCGTTATCGCTGTTACCTTTATCGTGGTCGTTACCGCTGTCATGTCATGTGGTTAATATTTTTCATGTTGTTAATATACCGCTGTCATGTCATGTTGTTAATATTTTTCCGCCCGAGGCATTTTTATCCCTCAGTCTTTCATTATCGCTGTTACCTTTATCGTGGTCGTTACCGCTGTCATGCTTATCGACATCCTGATGGTAATTTTCAGTCGGTGATGTCAGAGCACCAGAAATGAAAGGCCGCAGAGATAATGCAACAATCAAAGCTCGAAAGACCATTCTGAGAGCATACAGGTAAGACGATCCCTTACCGTCGCTATATATTTTCTCATCGTTCCTACAATGTTTCTGACTCGAGTATAATAACCAACTTTGCCTTGTACCACCAGGACTAGCCAACATGGTAATTTTACCAGTGTTGGCCATGTTATATCTCACTGTCTCTAGTCATGAAACTATAATAGCTTCTAGCGTGCTAATGGATCGGGGGTAGCCTAAGTGTCTACGCCAGGGCTTTTTTAAACGTGCAGTTGTACACAAAATGTGCAGTTCTAAATGGATTTGTGCTGTTGTAGAAGCACTCCTGTACAATTAAAACTAGGGTCATTGTCCTCCGATTGGAATTAATTTACCATCGAAGTTGGGAAAGGAAAGGAGTTGTTCAGTTCTCTAAATTCCTTAAAAAGCCCTGGTCGACGCGGCTAGACGGTCGTTACTTAGTGTTCTTTTAGAGGTATAGTGACTAATAAATTATATATATTTGGCGGGTCCATGTCCATGATGCTTGACATGGTGACTTCACGAATGTTATTCTTGTAAAACATTACTGTATCCAGCCATGATGAGTCAGCATCACCAGCGAAAAGTCGTCAGTCCATGATCGACACGATTCGTCCGATCGAGGCCGAGGCTCCGGCGAGTCCAGCTGCTGAGAGATGGGCTTCCATCCTGAGATTCTGCGAGAATTACAGAAGACAGATGTTCTGGGGTACACTCTACACACTCGTCGTGTTTGGGATCTTCATCGAGAGAGCATACTGTAAGTACGTTTGGAATTATTTTCATACAGAGGGGACAGACTGCAAGCCAATCTCTCTTACTGATTATGTAATTTTTTAAATTGAGTTTTATTTCGCAGAACGACAATGATTTTCATCGAGAGGGGACTCTGTCATAATTGTATGCCTTTTTGACAAGTTTGAGATAATTTTATAGTCGTTTTTACTGCAACAAGATAACAGGCTGGGTCAATTCAGACTTTATCGCATTTTCGTTTCGTTTTATATATCGTTTTAAAATTTTCTTAATTATATCAGTTGAGTCGCGGTGGTGTAGTGGGTATGGTCGTCGCCTTGTAGTCAACAGGTTCCAGGTTCGAATCCACCTCAAGTCATCGCGTATGGACCTTGGGCAAGTCCTTCACTCGCAAATGCTCAGCGCTTCCGCGTGCAACTCCGATTCAGTGCCCGCTCTGTATTCAGTAGCGCCTCTGTGTAGAGAGCTTGAAGGTGCGCTATAACAAGTGCACAAACAAACAAACAAACAAACATTGGCTGAAACCTTCGCACGTGACTGATCCATTTATATCTTTACTTCCTACAGACTCAAATTCACATAGACCTTTTTAAATGTGTGTGGATTCTACTAACCTTTACCGCTTACCTTACATATATTGCAGTTTACCGTTTACCTTTTAGACTACTCCGTGGAGCGAGAGCACTCTGGCCTTCGACGCATCGCCGGTTACGGTGTGACGGTAACGCGTGGAGCCGCCAGTGTCATGATGTTCACCTATGCGTCTCTGCTGGTAACGATGTGTCGTAACCTGATCACCTACCTGAGAGAAACGTTCATGCATCGATTCATTCCGTTCGATGATGCCATCTCGTTTCATAAATACGTCGCTCTGCTGGCTGTCATCTTCACGTGTGAGTTTCTGAGTCGTATACATATTAATAGCCTACTTAATAAATATTGGTAATTAAAAAACAGCATTAGAATCAGAACTAACAGGGCTTTTTTAACGTGCAGTTGTACACAAAATGTGCAGTACTAAATTATATGTGCAGCTGTAGAAGCACTTCTGTCACAAGTTCTGTGCGGTTAAAACTAGCAAAAAGGTCATTGTCATCCGATTGGAAGTAATTTACCATGGAGGATGGGAAGGGAAAGAAGGGGTTGTGCAGTTCTAAAATTTTGAGCTAATAATATAGTTCAGTGGCCCATATTATGGGCTGCTGAAATTTACCAATTAAACTGAAATAAGATTGGAATTGGAATTGTTAATCATGTGACTAATAAAAATTTATATGTTACGTTTATGATTTTTTTGTATTTGTTGCAAATGCACAACACTGTAATGTAAATACTAATGCGACAAGCAGGTCAATAGACAAAAATAGGCTATTGGACATGGAATTAGACAAGCGTATAGGCTATTAAATCAGTTAAAATGGCTAACTGATTAGAATTGGTATTTATTGATTGTCTAATTGATTACGTATTTTAGAATTTCCAGTGTATCTCGATATTCTTAGGAACGCTTTAAAGCTCACCATAATTATATCGCTGAATTTCAATAATCTAGATGTAGCTACAGTCCTGTGACCGCACCATAAATGTATTTTGCACATCTATGTGACTTTCTATTTGCAATAATTAGGATATATGTTAAATATCAACTTCAAGCATAATATAACTATGCGTTCTTACAAACAAAAAGCCATGAAAAGACAAACGATCAATTTGGAGAGGAATGTCCCTGGTTGAAGCCGGAAAGCTTATAACAGCACTTCTAGTTTGACCTTTTGGCAACGACCATGATTGTCCTCGTGTCGCTGTATATCAGTGGTTCCCAACCTTTTATGACCTGATGGTCACTTTTTATAAGTTGGATGTCACGAGGGCCACTTGTTTTATTAGAAGGACATTTGGGACCACAAGGCTAAAATTTAATTAGCTAAAAGCATAATTATAAATTATTTTTTAATTGATTCAAAATAGAATGCTTGACGTTATTTATGGACGTCGAAAAAAATAATTTGCAATAGAAAATAATTATGTGTTCTATCCTGTCTATACTGACAATTTTTTCATATATATATATTTTTGTAAATTCTTTGAGATATGATGGCCATTTTTTGAGGCCTGGCGGGCCACTTTTGACCCGTGGGCCACGGGTTGGGAACCGCTGCTGTATATTATGTTTGTTTTGACTTCTGGCGCAGTGGTGCACATCATCGGTCACTGCATCAACTTCTACCACATCAGTACACAGACGGCCAACGACCTCGCCTGTCTCTTCCGCAACTTCTTCCACCCGTAAGTCGACACCTATTCGAATCTTTAATTAGACCACATTTCTATTCTTTGATTCAAGTTTTTCTACAGCGACTTTTCAATGGAAACAACTCGGAAGCGCTCCCGACTCTAGCACGACAAAAACATCACAGTTTATTAATTGAATAAAAATGCTTTAGTTAGAGCCCCGTGGAGTAGAGGTAGCACCTATGAGAGACCACTCCAGACAACTGAGCCCAACACAGAAATGGCTCTGTTCTGCATAGTTTCAGTTCGTGCGAATTCAATCAAGATCACCATCTTCTGTGCAGAGCGGAGGGGCGGTGGCCTTGCATACCCGTGGATCAGCAAAGCCCTCGTACAAGGCCGTAGCCAGGATTTTATTTCGGGGGGTGTTTCACAAATTCCCATCCCCAAAAAACTGATGACCTTTTTTGTCATCCGTACGAAATCTTCAAATAAAGAAAAAGGGTCTCGATTTCCCTTCCCAATAAACTGATGACCTTTTTAGTCGTCCGTCCGAAATCTTCAAGAAAGGGTCTCAATAAACCTGATGATCTTTTTTATTCATCGACCGAAATTTTCACAAAATATGACCGATATTAGTTAATTATTTTTTTACCATTTTCCATTTCGATGGGGTGTTTTATGGTTTTATTTTCATGCTTTTTACTTCATGTTCTCATAAATGCATTCTATTTTTTTTAACTTTTCCCAATTCGGGGAGTGCTCAAACACCCAAAATACCCCTAGCTACGCCTTGCCCTCGTAGGTAGTCAGGGCAAAACAAACTTACATTTTCGAACCAGATCAGCGATCCTATGAGCTTACTCGATATTCTGCCAGGTACAGAACCTTCGTCATAAATTGTTAGTCAGCATTTCTTTAGCGCCAATTCATAGCCGAATATTGCATCGTTCTAGCCAATGATCTACCCATTCATCATCCATATATCCATCCATCAACGAAGTAGGCCATGTTGGAATGTTTAATTTTATATTGGAAGCTACAGGTGTTGATGGTGCCAATCCAAATACTGCATGGTGTAAGGAGGATGTCGATACGTTTTAAAATATCTTTGTATTTTTTTGTGAATTTCTAGAACCGATGATTTGCCAAAGTTTCATCGCTGGTGTTGGGAAACAATCACTGGTAACATTTTAAAGATAATCAATCAATCAATCAATCAATCAATCAATCAATCAATCAATCAATCAATCAATCAATCAATCAATCAATCAATCGATCACTCAATCAATCAATCAATCAATCAATCAATCGAACTACATATCGATCAGCGAATCAACCAATGAATCGAAAATTCAATCAATCAATTTATCAATCAGTTTCAATCATCTATAATACAGGTTAATCACTCAACCGCTCATTCAAGTAATCATTTAATCAATAAGAAGCAATCAAACAATCAAGCAAGTACCAGTCTGCCAATCAGTCAATCATGTTGTGATTCAGTGATCAATCAATCAATCAATTTAGCAATCAGTTTTTCAGTCAATCAACAAATTATTCAATCAATCAATCAAACAATTAGTCAATGACTCACTCATCCATAGATATTCACGCAATCACTCACTCAGCCGCCACCCTGTTCATCCAACCTCTCCTTCCCTCATTCCAGGTCTGACTGGTGTCGCACTCACCATCCACATGTTCATCATCTACGTCTTCGGAATCCAGTACGCGCGCCGCCACACCTACAAGGGCTTCTGGTACACGCACAACACCTACCCCATCTTCTTCGTTCTGATGATCCTCCACGGGGCTGGGCGTCTCGTCCAAGCACCTCTCACCTACTACTTCATCCTTGGACCTGTCGTCCTTTTCACCATAGACCAGCTGGTCAGCATCAGTCGCAAGAAGATCGAGATTGCAGTCGTCAAGGCTGAACTGCTGCCGTCTGGTTAGTAGACGTTATAATGTGTATATAAGTGTAAACAAATTATATGGTCAGATTCGTAAAAATATTTCTTGGGAATTAAAGCGAATGATGGTGCAATGCTGTGATGTCTACTTGTAATTCTGTTTATTCTAGTCTTTTCTGCTTTGTTCTAGTCTTTTATATTCTGTTCTGTTATGTTGTGTTCTAGTCTTTTATATTCTGTTCTGTTATGTTGTGTTCTAGTCTTTTATATTCTGTTCTGTTTCGTCGTGTTCCAGTCTCTTCCAATCATAGGCGCAACCACCCTATGGGACCCACGGGACGCGTCCCCCCAACTTTTGAGTGGTCCCATTGACTTTATCATTATGGTCCCCCCCCAACTTTTAGGACGTGATTCATTTGGTCCCTCCCAACTTTTAGGACGTGATTCATTTGGTCCCTCCCAACTTTTAGGACGTGATTCATTTGGTCCCTCCCAACTTTTAGGACGTGATTCATTTGGTCCCTCCCAACTTTTAGGACGTGATTCATTTGGTCCCTCCCAACTTTTAGGACGTGATTCATTTGGTCCCTCCCAACTTTTAGGACGTGATTGCGCCTATGCTTCCAATCTGTTCTGTCGTGTTCTAGTCTTTTCTATTCCGTTCTCTTCTGTTTTGTTGTAGTCATTTCTGTTCTCTTAAAGTAGTTGTTCTATCCAGTTGCATTCTAATTTTTCTGTTCTAACGTTTTCCGTTTGTTGTTTAATTTCCTATTATGTTCAGTTAGTTCTTGTATTTTCTCCTCTGTCCTGTTCTGTACTATTTTAATTCTTTCTCAAACCAATTTTTTGCAGACCACAACGGGATCATAAGTGTACAAAACTCCAGTGGAGTCTACTATTATACAGCGGCGCTTTTTAGCTGGCTGGCCCTTATAGAATATGGAATCGGTTCCCTGTTGCACTCTGCCTTACACCATTACGCTCCTTTTCACTTAGAAACTGCCTTATTTAACCGTGGCTGGCCTGGGAGCGCTTCTGAGTAGCTAACCCTGCAAATGCGCTATGCGCAAAACTCATCAGCGATAATAATAGAAACTATAATTACGTCTCCATTTCCAGACGTTACTTACCTGGAGATACGCAAGCCACAGAACTTCGAGTACCGTTCTGGACAGTGGGTCCGGATCGCCTGTCTGGCTCACAGCAAGGACGAGTACCATCCGTTCACCTTGACCTCAGCTCCTCACGAGGAAAACATCAGTCTCCACATCAGAGCATGCGGACCGTGGACGATTGGGATCCGGAAGCTGTACGATCCACGGGTTCTAATGGAACACTCCCTGCCAAAGGTAGGCTTATTACAGGCCCTTCTATGTGGAATGACCTCCCACCTACTATCCGTAGTAAGAATCTTATTGGGGTGTCATTTTCAGCTCTTCGCTACTTGAGGTCTTTTTTATTTCCTCGAGGCTGTCACGCTGAGGGCACCTCTGAATAGCTAGGCCTAGTCTGTAAGAGGCGCTTTATAAATGCTTATATACAATACAATACAATATGCAGCGCGATAAGTGCTCTGGGGTGGTCGATCCTCTTGTCTTTCCAAGAGTCTCCAGTGAACCTGAAGACAGTTTAGAAATCAGAAGCACCAAGCACCAACTCAGCGTGTATCACAGTCTGACCATCATTTATGTTTATAAAATTCTCATACTGGAACTACGCACGAAGAATTACGACCCCGAGGCATAATAAGCCTCATAAAGTCAAACCAGTAGCTAATAATTATTTAGAACTAGACACCAGGTTATAAACTGGGAACCAGTCTTTAACATAGAGACCAGTGTAGGGAACTGGAACCAGCCCAGCATTAGCAAGAAGCTAGTCTAAGGACATGAAACCATGCAGTCTAGATAACCGAAGCCAATTTTCAAAGCTGTCAAATACCTGTCATAATTATTTTAGTAATATTTCGTTTGGGTTTCAAATCCCTATACAATACCACAGTGGCGGATTCAGAACGTTTCAGGGGGAGGGGGCAAAATTGTGGGTCTTGGCAAGGATAAATTTCATCTTTAGTCGCCGGAAAATCTGATGACCTGTTTTTGGTCATAGACTACTTTTGTAAGGGTCTGCCGAACTGATGGAGGGGGGCCACGTTCACTTTCCACGCCAAAATGGCTGGGGAAATATAAAGAATTTTCTAAATGGGGGGGCATGGCCGAATTGGTCCCCTCTGGATCCTCCCCTGCATCACCACGTACGATTTGAACAGAAATTGTATAAACTTCTAAATGAACCCCTTGCGATTTGATCTAGAGGGTGCTTATTATTTTCGCTACAGGTCTTCTTGGACGGACCTTATGGCGAAGGTCACCAGGACTGGTGCAAGTACGAGGTCTCAGTACTCGTCGGTGGAGGTATCGGGGTGACCCCGTTCGCCTCTATCCTCAAGGACATCGCCCACATGTCACAGACGGGGGTCAAGTTTCCCTGCAAGAAGGTACGTACGCCCATACATCATTCAAACAGCAACTACACACGCATGTTGCTCATGGGTGCATCCTAAACACCATCCCACAGTCCCACTCAGTTGATTCGTCACAGTTACTGAGGTGAACATCGCCTATATTTTCTGACGACACCCACGAGGTGTTCTCGACACCTGCCTTTCTTATATTGCTTCTTTTTGGTTTTTTAACGAATTTCTTCGCCTTAAAGCTCTACTAATACTAATGATACACATCTAGAAAGGTCAATAAAATATCCCCATGTTCTTAATTTCCTATACTACGCTCTTGCTAAAAGAAAGCTTTGAATGCGACCATTGTGTTTTGTCCCCTCCTGCAAACATTATTATAGATTTACCAGCGCCCATGCCCAACATTGCACATTAGCTTCTGGTCTACTAGGTCTACTTCGTTTGGGTGACGAGGACCCAGCGTCACTTCGAATGGATGACGGATATCATCCGAGAGGTGGAGTCGAAGGACACGCGAGGAATCGTCTCAGCTCACATCTTCATCACTCAGTTCAAGGAGAAGTTCGATATCCGTACTACGATGCTGGTAAGTAAAAATGACTTAGAGACCTGCACAATTGGAAGTGGAGGGAGAGGGAGTGGGTGAGAGGAAGAGAGAGAGAGAGAGAGAATTATAGGGCTAGAGGGAGGCAGGTAGACAGATGGATACGCCGGCAAGATGACGGAGAGATACATCTAGAGGCACATAGAGACACATAGAGGTATATAAAGAGTATAGAGAGACACATTGAGACACATTGAGACATTATAGAGTCATTAGGTGACACATGTAGACGCATAGAGACATAATAATTATAGATACATGTTACGCGCGGGGGCGCCAGCTGTCCATAACTATTTCCTGCCCAATTAATGGGTTCCACTGCTTTGCGCTCCCCTGGGCGTTGTTGAGGGAGTCTGGGTCCCAGATCAAGGGTTTCCTGGTCGGTAAGGGGCCCCACCCTTCCCTGTAGGGTTTCCTTATTGTCAATGGTAGCCGGTTCAAGTCCTAACCTAGGGTGTGAGCTTCTCTGGTAACCTTCCTCAGGATGGGCCGGTATCGGACATATGTGCGCGGTGTCTGTTGAGAGCACAACAGCCCCTGTGATAGGGTGCTTATCTGGGTTCGATCCCTCAACATTTCCCCTAGCTCCACTACCCGCTACACTTTCAGTTAGGGACTTAACTCTTGCCTCATTCTCTTCTTGGCGAGAATTCAGTCTGCCCTGTTGTACAGAAACCTGGCCTAATTCATCGGTTAAACTGGTTAGAATATCAGCCTGGCGCTCCATAAATTGTTCTATAGTTGCCATTTGTCGGTATATTAAAACCAGGTCAGGGTTTGCTGAATGGTCAGTCGTTCCCATATCAACCGTTTCTTCAGGACATCTCCTGTCCTCCTCGTGTCCTGTTTCCATCTGTAGTACCCCGTCTGAGTCACTGTCCGAGTCCATCGGGTTTTAATAGCAATAATTAATACACAGTTTCCTTATTTAAGCGTTATTTATTGTACAATTAATCGGGTGACTGTCCGTCGCTCATTATCAATTATTTGTACAGTAGTAGAAACGAAATCAATAGTAATGAGTCGCTATCAAGGTCTTCTAAATACTAACTATGCTCCTTTACTAATTTAAGATTTATTCTCCCAGTTCACAGACTGAGTAGATTCAATTAAACAGCGTCAAAATTAGCAATGCAAGTTTTATCGATTCACACTTAATTCTGGTTCGAGCTCAATAGGTTAGCATGGCAATACTTCCCTGTTCCATTGATATATTAAAGACAGCCGATTCACGTTTCCCGTCTTGTAAGATTTATTGTGTCTTCAGCCAACGTCACAATTTCTTCCATAAAATTTCGATTATTCGTTTAATCGGTGCCCGAAACGATTCACCATCATTTATCGACAAACCAATTACCAAGGAACCTTGTCCTCCTGGTTCTGGAAACTTGCCGGAGCCGGATCTGTATAATTTTACCACAATTTAAGAAATCGATCGACATAGGTGTCACCCGTTCAATTTCCTTGTCCAGACTGACAGTTTGCGCGTTAATTTTGCCTAAGAAGACCGCTTCTTGGCGCCTAAAACATCGCGTGATGTCCAACCAATCAGAAATCGCACGTGGCGGAATATTCCATTGGTAAATGCATGGGGAAGCTAAAAATAGCGATGACCGCATCGATTTGCGCTAAGCATAGCACCCATGAATTCGCAATAGAAATAGCGGCCTTACTTAAGTAAATAAGTAAGGTAGCCAGTAGCAACCTGGTTCGCTACATACATAGAGACATTTAGATACATTTTGAGACATAATTTTTTATAGATAAATTAAATAGACATTTAGAGACATACTTTTTATAGATAAATTACATAGACATTTAGAGACATACTTTTTTATAGATGAATTTAATAGACATTTCGAGACATAATTTTTTACAGAGGAATTGAATAGACATTAAGAGACACAATTTTTTTTATAGAGGAATTAAATAGACATTTAGAAACATGATTTTTATATAGGAATTTGTAGGGGACATACAGAGGCATACAGAGACATATCGAGGCAGCTTCAGACAGACCGAGAAACAGTTAAAAAGAAGACAACAACTGCAGAAGCCTTCTATTCTATTCTATTCTATTTTGGGAATTATAAGGCGCCCCTCACAGTGCAACCTAATCGTAGTGCGTAGAACTCTTGTAGAAGAGTTCATTGGGTTATTATTTTCATATTGTGTTTAGGAGGAGAGGCGCACGCAGACATACACAGGCAGACAGACAGACAGACAGATAGACAGACATACATATCGACAAACAGAGACAGACAGAAAAAGATTGACAGACAGATAGATAGAGAGACATAGACAGAGATACATAAAACAGAAAGAGAGGTACCGACAGGGACAGACAATGAGACAGAATATTTAATGCAGCTATGAATAAAATTCAGGACCTCTTTGCGGTTTTTTCCTTTCCAGTACATCTGTGAGCGATACTTCCAGAAGATCTCCGACTGCAGTCTCTTCACGGGTCTTAAGTCGATCACCCACTTCGGACGACCAGACTTTGACCAGTTCTTCAAGGCTATTCGCACCGAACATTCAGATGTAAGTGGCCAGGTTTATTTCACTGACGTACACTCTTGCATTATTTAGTACATACATTTTTAGTTCAATTTTGTAAATACTGTACTCAGTGGCGGCGTCAGGATTTCTGTTTTGGGAGGGCTGAACTCCCGCGGAATTTCTTTTCTTTTAGTCATCCGGTCGAAATCTCAGGAAAATATTCCGTTTTCAGTCGCCAAAATTTCTGATGACCCATTTTTTAGTCATCCGGCCGAAATCTCATGCATATGGTTTTCAGTTTTTATGGGGGAGGGGAGGCTGAGCAAGGAAATTTTCATTTTTACATGGGAAAAAATGAATGGCCTTTGGGGCTTAGCCCTCTGGATCATCCTAGCGCCGCTACTCACTGGACTGTCAAATCCACCACATGGCGGATATTTACATTGATATTTCTGCCGCAACCGGACCTCTGTCCATTACATAGCCATCTCGGCTGTGACGAATGGATTGACTGTGCACTTTCGGTGGTAGGTTGTTATGGGGATAATGGGGAGAGCATCGGCCACCCATCCACCCTCTTGCGCCGAGGCCAGGAAAAAGAAGCCGCTGACTCTTCCTGCCCATAGCTGCTTACAAAAATTATAATAATAATCATAATTTATTATTATTAACATTGATAATAATTAACAGACGTTTTTCATAATTGAAATGATGCAACATCAGACCTCTGTTCTCAAACATTGAAGTAACTCTTGATTGATAATAACGTGTCATAGTCAATTTACGCTACGTAGCAGTAGAACTCAGACCCAATTCCCGAAATTTAAGACTGCAAACAATGAACATGATTGTGTCATAATGAAAATGACGTCATAATACATGTAACAGCAAGTACAATAGTTTCATGCAACTCAATACCTTTTGTAATTTGTAGACGAGCGTGTTCGGTGTCTTCAGCTGTGGTCCACCTCCCATGACTCGCAGCGTTGAGACAGCTTGCTCCAACTCAAATCAACAAAATGATGATGCTCTATTCCTCCATCACTATGAGAACTTCTAAAGCAGTTGTTGATGCTTTTAACCAGGGCGCGTGCCTCGTGCTCTCTGCTGAAGATTTGGATGTTAGAAGGCGTCAAGGAGATGTTAAAATGAAAGAATCCATTTAGAACTGAATTGCATAATGTGAAGACAGATACTGTCGACGGATTGCCCGCATTATTTTCTGTGTGACCGTACACGCGATAACTTTGATCAATTATTATAATATTATATAAATAAGTAAATTGATAATTCAATAAGTCGATTAATTAATTACTTAATTAATAATAATTATGATAATAATGAAATATGTATATTCCGGCTCAATTTTGTTCCACTTATGTAGAAGTGTCTGCTGTAAATTGGCATTGCGTTACAATGATCGCACAGTTTCTGCGAATTTTGTAGCAGTTGTTAAAATGCTCAAACTTGAAATATGTAGCAGAAGCGTGTTGGTGCAGTTTTCCGTAGTAGAGCCTACTTTTGAGGCTGATTCGCACAGTTCCTTTGCAATTAATTACGATCATGGTAGTTGTGTAGCAGTTTTCACTCAGTTATTTAACTATTTTGTAGCAGTCATACGACAGCGTTTAGCTTTTTCGACTTTTAGCATTATTGTTTAGATGCTATGTTTCAGTTCTTTCGTTATTCTATAGTCGTTCAAACATGCAGCAGTTGCATTGAAGCAACGAAGCAGCTTTAAGTGGCCTTTTCCGTGATGTGGTTACATGTAGCGGCTGACAGAGACATTGACAGTTTTCTTTAACAATTTTTGCAGTTACTTGAATCGATGACGGTTATTCCAGAAGGTGTATTCATGATGTATACATGACATTGTGCTAGTAGCTTTGCCATTAATTTTCACAGCAATGCTTATAGAGTTATTTCTGTTGGTAGGCTATAATAGCAACTTTCTTCTAACTATTATGGACTCTTTAGTTGCCGAAGAGACGACTTGGCTACTAGTGTTGCCATGAAGCTGGTCCCTTTTTCATTGTTCCATGGTCTCTATAAAAAGCGTTCCAACTTTATCATCTCAGGTATTTCAGCTGCTTCTGCTATTGTTTCTACAAGGCAGCATTATAATACCGCTGTGGCAACGTTATGATAGCAGAGGTATATCTTAAGGTATCGCCTTTTTGCAGCGCGATGATTCTAAGTTTTTTTTAAAAATTATCGCTTCTTATTTAATTCAGATTGTCTTGGATATTTTACGAGCATTTTGATCCAGTTTCTTTCTGAAATGGTGAATGCAAAGAGAATGATGACGATAAGACTTCAACCCATGGCGGCCTAACTGGTAGCTTAAAGTACTACTGATTCTGACCACATAATATGGGAGTGCCCGAAAGATTGCGATTTCGAATTGAACTCACAAACCACCTTTGATTGGTCACAACCTTTGTACATTGTGA
>OX457049.1:42037858-42050358 GCA_949752735.1 Lumbricus terrestris
CTGTGTGTGCATGTGGAACAAATAATAGAGACCGAGCCCTGTGCAAGTCAATGTTACAATGCCAGACAATGGAGAAGATTCTATTATAGACGGGGAGGATATCTCGCTTAAAATCTCGATTATATGCGTAGGCCTAGATGTTTCAAAACCGCTATGAAAACAAATGTCCAACAATGGATAAAGGAGGAAGCGACTTAAAACACAAAGAACTACAACAATAGCCCACATAACCATTGTATTACACGTTAGACGTATCCGCAAAATCGCCTCTAGTCTAAGAGATCCTAAAATGGACAGGGTGTCACCGGGGGGGGTGCATCTCGATTATTATAATTATGTCAAAGTTACGAACATAAGCAACTAAAAAACTGGACAAAAGGGAAGGCGATTGTTGTCAATATAATATTATCGTAGTGTCATTAAACTGAAACAATTAACTACTACTGTAACCCCCACACGTGAATATTTTTTAAGAAACTTAACCACTAAGCTATATGACATCCCCATTCCATTGAACACCTCTTTCAAAGACGACGAGTTCTTTCATATAGTGCGGGATGCCGAATTATGCAGGGTAAAAGATATCGTTTTCGGCTATTAATGAAAGTATTTTAACGCTTAAAGAAGGTGTTTAAGAAAAACAATTATTGTCTACTTAATGTTGTTTGCATTCAAAACATTTGCGCAGTGGCCTAACGTAAGACACGTTTATGATACATATCTACCCCGATTTTCAGTTGTGACCTCTTATTGGCGTGCATTGTGAGAGGCGCTAAATAAATGCATCGATGCAATACAATTTAATACGTTGCAAGATACTACAGTACTCATATTTTTAATTTAAAATTTAATATCAACCACCGAGTGGGTGTTTTGAAGGGCCGCTTTTACAAATGGTCATACATACAATGAATGATAATTATATTAATTGACCTTATTAACCTTATTCACCTATACACCTTTTTCATCGATATTCTCTTATGATAAACGGCTGAATATTCGAAGAAAATGCATCTTAAGGCATTGCATGCCAATTATTTGTATATAGATAAAAACAATGAAAAAGGTATTTAAAAACATCAAGCTTCTCCATGGTTTTGTGTTGCAGTTTCCATTGAAGACCGATTTTCAGTTGCGACAATTAAGACACTCGTGATTACTTCCAATTAAAATGCCCCTCATCAAATTTGTTGGTTGTTTTGTTTCAGTACTTTCTATCAACTGTGTTTCATAGCGCGAATTTTCTGATTTGTGTCGCTGAATAGAGCGCAGGCTACAGAGAAGACTATTCCAAGCAGTAGAGAAAGCCATATTCTTTATGATGGCTGTATGTGTATATAGAGCAATAAAGTCGACTCTAGAGACCGAGCCCAGTGCAAGTCGAGGTTACAATGCTAGACAATGGAAGAGGTACTGTAACCTAACATATGCATGTTTTTGTAAGAAACTTAACCGCTAAGCTGGAATATTTTGGAATTCCGATTCCATTGAACACCTTTTCAATTATGTCAAGTTCTTTCATATAATGTGAAATCTCAATTCAAGCAGCTTAAGATAAACTCCAACCCTCCTAATCCGGCTATTAATAAATGAGATTTAAAACTAAAAGAAGGTGTTTAAGAAAAACTACATTCTTTGTCTTCTTAGTGTAGTTTATATTCAAAACATTTGCGCAGTGGCCTTATGTCCATCTGAGTCTATGGTGCCATTAAACTTTCATAAGATTTTCCGATTCAGTGCCTTCAGTCAAAATCTGCAAAAAAGACCTCAGGCCAAAGAGGCGGCTATTCCGAAAAGGAACTACTCATACCACCTTTTGCTGTATGATGGATGCGTGTGCATGTGGAACCACAAAATCACCTCTAGAGGCTGAGCCCAGAGAGCAGAGACAAGAACAATCCGAGGTTAAATTAAAGTGCTCCAGAAAATAGACAGGATCAAGACAGAATGCCAGACATTGGAGGAAATACATTCAATGATCTTTTTGTAATAATAATATAATGTCGTTAAACTACTATGCCCTACGTACCATACTTTCATAATTTCTAACCGGTGATTTGCCAGTGCCTATTTTTTTACTAAAAGAAAGTGTTAAAAAAACACTTTATTTCTCTCAAATGCATTGAGAGAGATACTCTCAATGCTGTGCGCCGTGAGAGGCGCTATATAAATGCATAGATGCAATACAGTTTAATACAATACGATATACTACAAAACTCACATTTTCAATAGAAATATAAGCGAAAAAAGTACCGCTCATGCGTTTCGCCGTGATGCAGTGCCCGCGCCGTAGTCGTCGGGAGAGCCTCTGTCTAGTTTTTGAAGACCCGCCGGATTCTCATAGACAACTTTTTCAACGATATCATTTTATTATAATCTGCTGAATAATTATAAGAAAAAATTGCACTGGTTATAAGTATTATTTATCGTTATGCAACATCAGTCAGTCAGTCAGTCAGTCAGTCAGTCAGTCAGTCAGTCAGTCAGTCAGTCAGTCAGTCAGTCAGTCAGTCAGTCAGTCAGTCAGTCAGTCAGTCAGTCAGTCAGTCAGCCAGTCAGTCAGTCAGTCAGTCAGTCAATCAATCAATCAATCTGTTCAATCAATCAACCAATCAACCAATCAATCAATCAATCAACCAATCACGTATTTCTCAAATAATGACTTAAACAGTTACACAATGACACTGTAGTTAGCTGAATCCTTGAGAGTACATTGAAAACGGATCAATATCCATTCACGGTAACAGACTCCTACAAACGACCAAAATGAACGTGTCTATCTTTGCTCGTGCTGGCAAAACACCATAAAAAATTATGTGAATTCCTGGGGGTGACGGCGCCATATTGCGCCAACATACTATGGAAGCTAACACTCATTAAAATTTAAACTGGCACCAGTCAGACTTTTTTTCGACAACTCATGCAATCATAAAGGAAAGCAACAGCAGTACCTTACAAACCTTTAATTATTATACCAGTGGTTTTATAAATAAGCCACAGAAGCAACGCCAGCGTCTCATTTTTTACTGCGTTCTAAGCATGGATAACGAAGACCTTCCTAATATTGTATTGTATTGGCAAATTTTAAAAGCGCATTGCAGAGGCACAACATTCAGACCCAGAGAAATGAAAGCAGTTCGTAGTTTAGAGACAGCGGAAAGATGCACTTGGGCTAACAGTCACTGGGATGACCGATAAAGGCTAAAACTCTAGGTTTTTGGCCAAGCGCTCCATGCTCGTGAACCTAGGAGAAAATGTCTATCACGTGAGCGTAGTGGACGATAATAGGATCAAGGAGTAGGCAGGCGCGTGAGATCGCGAGGATAATTAGGAGCTAATTAAAGTACGAACCTTGATCTGGATCCGAGCATTAACCCTCGGGCTTCCTAGGGGGGCGGGGTGGTGGTATCCACCCCTCCCTAGGTTTTCCCAAATCTGTGTTACAAAAAGCTTGATAGCTAGCCTGAGGGTTAAGGGAGGGAGCCCGTTCCTGGTAATCGTATAAAACTGAAACTACTACTTCTATGCACTCACTCGTTCCTCATGATTAAATATCTAAAAACCACTTTTTCTATCTTGGTGTAATGCAATGTAATGTAATTCAGACAATTTATATAGCATCGTCAGAGTCAAGTCACTTCTAGGATGCTTTACACGCATAATGCCAAATGTCAGAGTAAATGTCATGAGCTCGAGAGCAAGTGCAGCTTCAATTGTTTTTTAAAAGTTGATTCAGTTTTGATTTATTGGATAGTTGATGGAAGACTGTTCCAGGTGCGTGGGCCTGCGACGCGAAAGGTGTATAATGCACTATGAGCGCCTCGGACTGGTGTGTACCGTGAGAGACGCTTTATAAATGTAGGCCTACAGACACAATAATAATGATATAATAAAATACCCATGTTTTGATCTAGGCTCAACCACACTTGTGGGGCGCGGTGGTGTAGTGGTGATGTTCGGTGCCTTACAGCCGGAAGGTCTCAGGTTCGAATCCACCTCAAACTACTGCGTAGGGACCCTGATCAAGTTCTTCGCTCGCATTTGCTCATGAGCGCAGGCGCAAAAACTCCGATTCAGTGTCCGCGCTGTTATCGGGAGCGCCTCACAGTAGCATTTTGAATCTTGAAGGGTTGCTACAGCAAAAACTGCTAATTTGACATTGCAGTCTGATTCACCAATAGACACCTTTTTCAATAAAATGTTCTTCTAATAAACCACAGGGAATCTGCTTATTAGCATAATTAAACATTCCGAATTCCTAAACGAGATTTATATAAAAATTAAAATACTTTAAAAAGGTGCTTAACAGAATCCCACTGCTTTGGTTTTGTGGCACAATCAAATCAAACAACCAGCTTTCGTTTAATCAACACTTCAGACTGGAAGAACGCAGCATGTTACATATAACTAGTTTTACAAAAAAGTAGTTTATAATATTATTGAAAATAGTTGTCGACATTCAGACATCGAACTAGCGAAAATTCAGAGAGTAGTGTCTACGCTCACCAGATCTTAGGGTTCCATTAAAACTTTCCTCAGTCGACTCAAACGTTCATTTGATTTTACCGTTTAGTGCCTTTCGTCAACCGAGTAGTTTCTTATCTTATCTTATCTCATCTTATCTTATCTTATCTTATCCTATCTTATCATATCTTATCTTATCTTATCTTATCTTATTTATAAAGCGCTTCTTGCAGCAAGAGCCTTTCAGAAGCGCTCCCAGTGCGTTCAACCCCAAGAAAAAAAGTCAAGTTTTTAGACGAGAGAAAGACTAGGATACACTACCAGAAAGGATGGCAGAGCGAACTGATAGAGGAAGCCGATTCCATAGGGAAGGACTAATGCAGGCAAATTCAATTGTGCTCAGAGTTCTTGAAGACAAACTGCCTCAGATCGTACTACAAAAACGTCCCTTATCAACAGTCACGAAAATGGTTTAAGATGAGTCACAATATATCTTCTTCCTAGTCATAACTAGAATGCTTTATACATACTAATCACTTTGTTTTGTTGAGAGTTTTTAATGTCAATTTCTATAATAATAATAATAATAATAATAATAATAATAATAATAATAATAATAATAATAATAATAATAATAATAATAATAATAATAATAATAATAATAATAATAATAATAATAATAATAATAATAATAATAGTGTATCCTGCTGGGACCTTGACGAATAGGGTCCATTCCAGACAAATTTGTTTTTATCGAGAGTGTTGAAGTCCCCGAGGGATCATGTTTACCTCGGGGCATAAAAAAATTTTTAAAAAAAAAAAAAAAAAAAATAATAATAATAATAATAATAATAATAATAATAATAATAATAATAATAATAATAATAATAATAATAATAATAATAATAATAATAATAATAATAATAATAATAATAATAATAATAATAATAATAATAATAATAATAATAATAATAATAATAATAATAATAATAATAATAATAATAATAATAATAATAATAATAATAATAATAATAATAATAATAATAATAATAATAATAATAATAATAATAATAATAATAATAATAATAATAATAATAATAATAATAGTGTCTAGCCTAGTGCTCACCGTTAATCAGTTCCAGCCAGTTGATGTTGCTCTGTTGGTTTTGAAAATAAATGATGGTTTTTTCATAATAATAATAATAATAATAATAATAATAATAATAATAATAATAATAATAATAATAATAATAATAATAATAATAATAATAATAATAATAATAATAATAATAATCTTTTCTTTAACTGAGCGCCTGCAAGACGCACTGCGCTTTACATTTACAAGTCATGCAGTAATCTTAATTAAACTTAACTACTAACTGAACAGACAGCTTTGCAATTACAACGGCGCTAATAGCAGCCTACAAAGCATATCCGCCCAACGGGGGCTCGAACCTGCTACCTCTCGCACTCTTGGCCAGCGTGTTAACCATTACTCTACCGGGCCCCCTCCCACTTGACACTTGTTCACAAGAGTGCTGCTTTGCAGCTGGTGAAATTAAAGATTACACTTACTTACTTACCTATATTAAGTGACGAAATATTTGCCGACTTTTGATACAATTTGTGTGGCTCGGTGGTGTAGTGGATATGATCGTTGCCTTGCAGCCGCTTAGGGACCTTAGTCCTTCACTTTCAATTGCTCAGCGCTTCGGCGTGATACTCCGATGCAGAGTCCGCGCTGCAGTCGTGACCGGCTACAAGGCACCAAACCAACCACTAGGCCTACACCACCGCATTCGCGCACTTTGGCAACCCATCAATAGCGAAGTACGTGTCAATGGAGTGCGTTGATTCCAAAAATCAGGACCAATGAAGACAAAAGCTCGAGTCCTTGATCGCGAAACAAGGAGATCATATCACGTGAGCGAAGAAAGGTCGCTGAAGTCGGTAAGCTCATCATGAGTGAGATCAGGAAGATAATTAGGAGCTCTAGGCAAGAGTAGGACAGGTAATTTAAAGTAGGATCCTTGGTCTAGTTTCGAGCATTTTAAGGGAATGTCGTAAAACTGAAGCCACTATTGCTGCACGCCACACACACTCATATTCTTTTATTTAAATCGCGACCTCAACGACAGAGCCACATGATTCCCTAAACACCCTTTTCAACGATACCAACAATCGGGTAAATACCAAATAGTTGGCAAGCAAGAGCTGAATTTAAGCTGTCCGCCGAAAATTCATATAGAACTGTAATTATTAAATAAGGTGTCGAAAAAAGACTCTATCTAAATTCATTCATTCATTCATTCGGGCATTTATATAGAGCTCTTTCAACGGAGTGTAATAGAAACATACAATGCAAAACTGGTCTCTCCTAAATACGGGCGTTACGCTGGTTACTTAGTTTCTTAATGCACGCAATTCGAGAAAAGATTTCACCTCAAAACGATTCGAATCACCATGTGTAAAAGTTTCGGCAAATTCATATATCTTCATTCTGGGCAGATCAAATGACGAAATCTCTGCGGGAACGTGATGCCCAGCACCTCCTCACAACTTCACGTAATATAAAGGTTTCTGCGATTAGTCTGGCGCTGCATGGAGGGTCTTGCTCCCATGTACCTACAGGAGCTCTGCTGTCCCACCTCTGGTGTCCAGCGGCGATCTGACCTCCGATCAGCTGATCAAGCTGAATTCTTAACCCCTCGTTCCCAAATTGCTATAATGTAGCGACGCTCTTTCTCAGTGGCTGGCCCTGGAACCTGGAATGGGTTCCCTTTTGCTCTCCGCCTGGTGCCTAGAAAAAATTCAGACTGTTTAGTTTATTTAAACGACAATCGTGGTCTAAATGCATAGTTTAAAAAATAAAATAAAAATCTTGCGCAATGGGTCCTATTGAAAAGTCGCCTCTAGATGCTGGACGCAGAGAGCGGCGACCGGAGCAAGCGGATGTTAAAGTAAATAGTTCACACACATAGACAGGCGCAATGCCCAATACACAACGCCAAACAATAATTGTCTATTATAGAGGAGGTACTATATAATGGATACTCTGTTATGCCAAAGTCAAGAGCACGAACAGTTCAAAAACTGGACGCCAATGATCGTTGTTATCACATTATAATGTCGTTAAATTGAGACAACTACTGTAAGAGCTGCATATTTTTTTCATAATTATGACACACAACCGAAAAGCCAGTAAAGTCTGATACATTAAACCCCTTTTTCTACGATATCCACCTCTTACAAATCTTTTGAAAGTTGTGCGTTAATGCAATAGAACCAGATGGCTTTCCTGTACTCGGATAATAACTAAAATAATTTAAACATGTAAAATGGTGTTTGACGAAAACATTCTACTTTGGTGTTGTATACATTCAAAACATTCGCGCGCAAGACTGTCTACGGCCCTCAGATAATATATAAGGTCAACCTTCCATCAGTAAATTTCTAGCGTTGAATGAACTTTCTGGTTCAGTGCCTTCGGTCAACTGCCTCAGATGCTTCTGACGTTTGATGTAGAATGGGAAAAAACAATTATGCAATTAGAACTGTTCCAGGGTGAGCTCAAAGTTCCGCGAAAAGTTCGATATAAAGGAATTTGTTGAGAAATTATACTGGAAAACAACAATTCAGATAGCTTTTGAGAATGTGCCTAAAGTTTGAAATTCCAAAGATGCGTCTCTAGTGTTGACCCATTGAGCGATTATCCGAACTTCGATTACTGTGTGATGCTTGTCACCTTTCATGAACTGAGCAAATAAATTCCATCCGTCGCATTTTTATATATAAAGTAATTACAACGTTTATAAGGTGTGTAAGGCACATGTTCTAAAATATGAGAATAAGATTATTATCTAACCCTGGTTCCTCGATTCTTGTGCAATTAGATGGACATCGGCGGCCAGTGTCTCTAGCGTCAGGTTATCCAAGGTCATCCAAGGTCATCCAAGTAGTCAACACGCAGATGTCATCTCAGTTTTACCAAAACTGGTTGTAAGACAAGGCAGAACTCCAGAGGACCCAAAGGATAGCTTTCCTGTATCCCCTCTTCAGATCGTATGGCACTCAATCCATAGAGGCCATGCGCCTACTCACAGGCTCACTTAATATGACGATGAGATTATTTTTTTAAGAACAAGAACAACAATCTATTTTAATCTGAATCCTAAACCGCCAAGCAGGATCAGCCTGTTTTCTTACACACCTTTTTCAACAATTTCATCTTTCTACAAATATTCAAAGGTCTCGGCAGAGGTAGATTAAACTTTCTTTGACTTAACAGAGAGTTGCAGGTTCGAATCCACGTCAAGTCGCCGCGTAGGGACCTTGGGCAAGTCCTTAACTCGCAATTGCTCAGCGCTTCGGCGTGAAACTGCGATGCATTGTCCGCTATGTAGTCGGGAGCAGCTACAAGGTTCCAAACCAATCACTGCACCACCCGCACACACGTGTCAATGGAGTGAGTTGATTGCAAAATGCTGGACCAATGAAGCCAAAAGCGCGAGTCCTTGCTCGCGGAACAAGGATATCATAATTATCACGTGAGCGAAGAGAGGTCGCTGAAGTCGGCAAGCTCATAATGAGATCACGAAGATAATTAGGAGCTATAGGCAAGAGTAAGACCGGTAATTTTAAGTATAATCCTTGATCTGGTTTTGAGCATTTTAAGTGAATATTGCTGCACGCTACAAAACACCCTTTTCAACGATATCCACATAGAATAAATATTAGACAGATGCTATTGAAATAACGAAAATTGCTGTGAACGGAAACTTCATACGGAACTGTAATCCTAGAATAAGGTGTCTAAGAAAGGTTTTATCTAATTGTATAGAGACACACACACAATGCAAAACTGATCTCTCCTATTGATTTGGGCGCTGCACTGGTTACTCAGTTTCTCAATGCACGTAATTCGAGAAAAAAGACTGCACCTCAAAGCGATTCGAGTCACCATGTGTAAAAGTTTCGGCAAAGTCATATATCTTCATTCTGGGCAGATCAAACGACGAAATCTATGCGGGAACGTGATACCCAGCACTTCCCTCACTAGCTAACGTAATATCTAGGGTTTCTAGTCTAGCGCTGCATGGAGGGTCTTGCTCCTATGTACCTACAGAAGTTCTTCTGTCCCATCTGTGGTGTGCAGCGGCGATCTGACCTCCGTTAGTGTTTTACAGTCTCCTCAAACATTTTTATTTCACCCTGGTTGTACTAGGCGCACCTCTGAGTGGACTAAAATTATGGGAAGGAATGAATTAATTAATTAACTAATGAGTGGATGAATACAATGCAATGCAATATAATACAATACAAAACAATACCATTGGCGCAACAACCTTATGGGACCCACGGGACGCGTCCCCCCAACTTTTGAGTGGTCCCATTGACTTTATCATTATGGTCCCCCCAACTTTTAGGACGTAATTCATTTGGTCCCCCCCCCCAACTTTCGGACGTGATTGCACATATGAACAATACCCATGTTCACATCTAAATCTCGAGCACTATAATTATAGAATAGCCTGATTCACATAAACACCCTTTTCAACGATACCCTCTTCTATTAAAGAACGCAAAAGCGGCCAAATTTGCATCTCGACAACGAACATTATAATTATGCGAAATTTATCTAGAAATGAAACCCTCTAAAAGGTGTTTAAGAAATCAAACTTCTGTGGTTTTGTGGTGAACTTTACATTGAAAACAGTTGTGAACATGATTATGCGAAAGTTCAGACACTAGTGTCTATACGTCAAGCAGATCTTATACGGGTGCCTTTAATCTATCCATTGCACGTACATCCATTCAGTCAACTCTAGCGTTCGGTGGAGTTTTCCGTCACCTGACTCAGAGTCGAAGTTTCTGATTGTGACTTTGGATGGTATTCTGCAAAATAGAAAACGAAGGCCCATCATTGTTGTTGTTGTTGTTGTTGTTGTCCTTGTTCTTGTTGTTCTTATTGTTCTTGTTGTTGTTGCAGTTGTTGTGCTAACATCACCGTTGCTGTTGCTGTCACCGCCGAAACAGCCGCCGATAATTATACTGCAACATTTTATACATGTACGGCGTTTCGACAACGAATCAATATTATGACGTTATAATAAGGAGCTCACTCTAAGTACAGACCGCCTAACCCTTTGTTACAGAACCTAACATCACATACTATGAGAACAGATCATAACAACAAGCTAAAAGGCAGAACATAATCACAGCATAACAGAGGTATGAAGCAACATTTCAGAACAACACGTAACGTAGCAAAACACTTTAGAACATAGCGGAACATGTTCCAGCATAAAATAATCGACCTCAGAATGTCAGAACAGCATGCGATGTTTGCAAAGCGCATTAGAACATAACGGAACATTTAAACAAACTCGCGAAACTATGTCAAGGTGACCAATCTATTTTGTTTCTTTACTGCTCTTAACACGTGTGCTCAAATATTTATCTAGCTGAGCAAGTTTGAAGTAGCAAGTCAACCGAAACCAGCTACATGTATAATTACGCAGTAGGCCGAGATTCTCTGAGTAACACTGTTTTCTAAGAAAGTTATAATTAACTTCCCTACTACCGCTTTGGTGACTTTATGATGCGTGACCTGTAGGCTCTTATGAGACTCAGCCGTGGCCTGCTTTGTGGGAATACAATGGTGATTACCCAAAGAGCGTTAAAGCAATGAAAAGCGGTGGGGGAGCTAATTCTAAGCGTAACACTTGTTTATTCGGCATGGACGGCAGGAAGCAAGCGATCTGTGAGACTGTGATCTGTCTCCCTTTTTGTCTGTCTCTGTCTCTCTGTATCTGTCTCTCGCTCTCTTCACATCACATTCCTCTCTCATTGAATATTTGTTCCTATTTCTGTCTTTCTGACCATGAATCAATCATTAATTCAATGAATGACTGAATGAGTGAGTGAATGAATCTGTTTATCTGTCTATATGACATTGTCCGTCCGTCCGTCTGTCCATCCAATCATCTATCTACCTAAATGTCTTTCTGTATCCTTTTTTCTCGCTGTCTGTCTGACTGACTCTCTATGTTTGTCTGTCTGTGCGTCTGCGTGTCTGGCTGACTATCTCGTTCTCTCTCACTCACACACAACACACACACTCTTTGTCTGCCTTTACCTCTACATGTCCGTCTCTCTTGCTTTCTGTGTCTCTCCTCCCCTCTCCTTCTCTCTCTCTCTCCCTCTCTCTCTCTCTCTCTCATAAATGGCAAAATGCCAGCAACACTGACAGTCAGTTATTAACTCTGTGATATTTTTAACAACTCTCGTATGCCACGAAATTAATTTATGGTCTATGCAAAGTGATGTACACACACAAAAGGTGACTGGTCTAGATAGAAGTAGAGTTTGGCCTTAGTGGCTAAGTCTCAAAAAAATTTCGGTCATGGTTAGGATTCGAACCACACACCACTCGATCGACAGTTCAGCACTGAAGTCACTATACACCAAATTAGAGACGGATCCAAGGACCAATCCGGCCATGCCCCCTTCCATTAAGAGATTTGCACAGAGCGTTCCCCCATCAGCTTATCAGCTTTCAAGCTTTTAATTAAATAATTAATACAGCGGAAAAAGTGAGCGAGAGAAACTCTTAACAGAGATCATCAGCTATCAAATAACCCGAGTTGCCACGTTTTTTTTAAAGAAATTTTTGAAGGACAACAGACTTAAAAAGGTCACCAGATTTTTCGACGAAAAACCCAAAGAATTGTTGTTACCCAAAACCAAATATTTTTCTACCCCCACTTCCAAAATTTATCGTAATCGTAATCGTAATCGTAAACTCGAAATTTCTAAAGCGCCACTCGAAAGCCAAGCGCGGGGCACCAGCTTATTCACGAGCGCTGCGTTGCGTTAGAATGGTTGTCCGTGAGAATAGTCCGTGGTGGTCCGGGTCGAGTTACCATAGGATCAGGATCAAACGCGTTGTGTTAGAAGGGTTGTCCGTTAGAGTAGTCCGTGGTGGTCCGGGTCGAGTTACCATAGGATCATTTTATGCGTCCGCCCTGACCCAA
>OX457049.1:42055358-42112858 GCA_949752735.1 Lumbricus terrestris
TAGACACGTCAACGGTGATAGATCGATCTATTGATACGAATGTTCAATTCTGTCGAATTTCTCATAAACACGATGTCATTTAAAACAAAATACCTACTGCATTTCTGTGCGAATTAATGCTAGTTTATGCAAACTCTTTTTAGTTTTGTTAGATTATTTTTTTAGTTCTTGGACTCATTTATCTTTTTGTATGTTATTGAATTCAGTTTTAGCACAGACTGCAAGTCAAGCGACTACAGTTTCATCAACTACAACTACTACATCCGACGCCCCCACCACCACCACCACCACCACGACAGCCACACCAGCAGTGCCTACCGCAGGTAAAGTGAAACATTTCCTCTTAGGCAACTTCACTGTAAATGTTTCTTTTTCGAAACACGCGCGCCAGCACAGAGGAACACTTGCGCCTCCAACCTGGAAAGCAAACGCCGCCTATTTTTTTTCTACCACTACTTCCTGGATCTTAGAAAATATCTCAAGACCAAAGAGCTAAGGTTATCAAGGATGCGCAAAGTGAGACAGTGAAATTTTAATTTAAAAAATTTATGTGGAAAATACCAAAATTCGTATATGCGCACTTTTCATTTTCGCAATGTTACTGTAACCGTTGCGTTTTGCCATCCTTTAGAAATGTCTATGAGCGCACATTCTTCTATAATAACAGTTCATTCTTTGACATCCCATTGATTGATAGTAACCAAATAAAATACAGGCCTGCCACACTTATCGTGGGGCGCTGGGTGTAGTGGGTATACTCGCTGCCTTGCAGCCGGAGATTGCAAGTTCAAATCCACCTCAAGCTGCATTGTAAAGACCTTGAGCCAAGTTCTTCACTCGCAATTGCTCAGTCGCTTGGGTTTGAAACTCGGATGCAGTGTCCGCGCTGTATTTGGGAGTGCTTCTGAGCAGGGAGCTTCATGGGGTGCTCTAGAATTGGAGAAATAAACTGATAAACTAAGTTTGTTTGTATGTATGTGTACTTGTTATAGCGCCCCTCTAAACACTCTACTCAGAGGCGCTCCCGACTGCAGAGCGGACACTGCATCGGAGTTTCACGCCAAAGCGCTGAACATTTGCGAGTGAAGGACCTGCCCAAGGTTCGTACTCGGCGACTTGAGGCGGATTCGAACCTAGAACCTTCCGGCTTCAAGGCAACGACGCCAACGGTACACGACCGCGTCCCCCGAAGTAAACTAGACAAACTAGATAAACGGCTTGGCAGAACCGCTAAAAGAAAAGTATCTAGGGCAGTGCATCGGTCTCCAACGCGGCCAAAAATAGCAGTTTTCGGGGGCTTATAGAATGCGCCAGAGAGCCAACCAGGGTTCAGGCGCAGCTCAAGAAGGCTGAAAATAAGACACCTTTTTATTGTCAAGTTGTTTTCGTCGCCTTGTCGCCGCGCTTGAATGGCATTCAAAGTCGGACCATGTACCCCAGGTGAAACTAAATCAATCAGAATTTTATCGCGCCCTTTCATGGTCCCTATTCAGAGGCGACTCAGGCAAAGCGAGAGAGAGCATTCTCAAACAGCGAATGAAACTGAGAACATTTTGGGAAGGGGTTCCTATAATAATAGCCGAGAGAAGTGGGTCCGAGGTTGTTAGACCAACCCGGTAGTATCTACAAATATACCTTTACACATTACTACTACTTTGGCTTCTGCTGTCTAGCTACTTGGAAGAGCATTGTCGCCCGCATACAATGTTGCATGCGGGAGGAAGGTGGTGGAAAAACACAATGGTTAAGGTTGTATTGTTTGCACGCGATTGAAAAATGCAAAGCAGGAGCTTAAGGAAAGCACGATCGTTGTTACAACTCAATTCATGAACAGCATTTAACACCAAAATGCAGGCAGCGCCAGGAATTCAGTTTTTTTGGGGTTCTGAATCCTCGCGGAGGAAATTTTCCACTTTCATCCGCCAAAATTTCTGACGACCTATTTTATTTTTTTTAGTCATCCGGTTGAAATCTCATGTATGTGCACTTCATTTTTAGCGAGCTTATCGTGGAATTATTTCAGTTTTACATGCAAAAACTGGATGACCATTTTTAGGGGACTTAGTTGCCTTTTATAGGGGGTGCTTAGCCCCCCTAGTCCTCCTAGCGCCGCCACTGAATGCAGGCACACGGTTCATTTGCATTAGTTCATGGGTGTCAACGGGTACACCCAAAAGTAACAATATCGTTCCGCTTGCAGGGTTCACCCTTTCTCGTGTAAATGTTATTGTAATGTTGTGGCACTAACCACTAAAACATGGATCAAGGCAGGTAAAAAAAACTGTGCGAAGGCGCAGACAGTAGCAAGTGCAGTAGTTGTGTACACTGTACAATGTACAATGTTGTGTACATGTATACAGATCTGATGAATCATACACATCATGCTTTCTCGGTGGTGGGTCCCTCGACTTGGAATGTTCTTCCTCTGACCCTCCGCTCTCTTTGTAAAAATCCTTCTCAGGCTTTCCTCTCTCATCTTAAGACAGCTTTATTTGGCCGCGCTGAGGTTGGGAGCGCCTCTGAGTAGCCCCCTTGAAGAGGCGCTATATAAATGCATATAATGAATGAATGAATCATCATCATCCATGCACTACGATGGTCGGCCATCTTTCTGCATTAAGTTACCTATTAGTCTTAGTAATGAACTGCTTTGTCTTTCTTTGCCCCTTTTCCGCAAGCGTTTGAAATCTATTCTCTTTTATTGTGGTTGGTGTCAGGTCGGGAGTGCCTCTGAGGAGTTTCCAGCGGCGCCCGCAGGCGTACGCACGTACGCAAGTGCGTACAGCGCCGAAAGGCCAAAAAAATTTCGGCGGATGGAAAAGGCATGTTTTTGTGAAATTCAAGGCTGATGACTAAAAAAAGTCATCAGTTTTTTCGGCGGATGGAAAAGGTATGTTTTTTGGGAAATTCGAGGCTGATGATGACTAAAAAAAGTCATCAGTTTTTTCCGCGGATGGAAAAGGTATATTTTTGGGAAATTCGAGGCTGATGATGACTAAAAAAAGGTCATCAGTTTTTTCGGCGGATGGTAAAGGTATGTTTTTGGGAAATTCGAGGCTGATGATGACTAAAAAAGTCATCAGTTTTTTCGTTAACCCTGACGAAAATTTTTTCTTGTTGGGCCCCCATCGAAAATTTATTTTTCCGCCCTTAGCTGTGCGTACAAGAAAAAAACCCTGGGGGCGCCGTTGGGAGTTTCTATTTATGTGGCGCTATATAAATCTACGATTATGATCAGAATTATGTTATATGCGAAGAGACTCAGTAAAAGTATAGGCCTCCCGTTTATACTGTGCTTTAATATGATGTAGGTCTAGAGGATGGAGGAAAGTTACAGGGGGGCGTTAGAGTACTGGTTTACACGCTGGCGTAGAGTGCGAGAGGTAGCGAGTTCGAGCCCACGTTGGGCTGATATGCGCTGTAGGCTGCTATTGGCGCCGATTATTGCAGACTGTCTGTTCAGTTAAGATTTGTCGATTCTGTGATCTCCGTTCTTGTGAATTGTTTACACTGAATTATTGTACACTGTAACCGGTTGCGTTTTGTCAACCGGATTGTTGAATAAAGAGAATATCATTACCTCAGTTTGTTACATTGACATTCTTAGTCCTATTGTTGTTGTTGTGATTGTTTTCCAGCCCCAATCTGTAGCCTGCAAGCTGCCGACAAGTCTCCTGCCTACCATGGAAACGAAACTGAGGTGTTGGAATATCCTCCGTTTGATGGGTGGTACAACAACTTTGCTCACCCAGAATGGGGAGCCGCCGGTAAACCTCATAAACGTTATGTTCTGCTATGTTATGCTATGGCATTGCATTGTTTATAATGACTTGGTAATTATGGTATATTATGTGTGGCTAGGGTATGGTGTTTAATTCATTCATTCATTAATTCCGAAATCTTATTCAGCGCCCCTTCAAGAAGCCTACCCAGAGGCGCTCCCAACCCAGCCACAGCTAAAAAGATAGGTCTTGAGCAACTTGTAGAAAGCAGGCAATTTATTCCGAGGTAGTAAGCGTAGCGCAAGCGGGAGCCCATTCCATGTGGACGGGCCAACAATCGAGAAGGCTCGATGCTGTCTTGTAGTCTAATGTTATGTTGTGGTATAACACGGTATAATTGCACGCTGCAGTAAGCTTATGTTTTGTTGCTTATGGTATGGCAATATGTACAATGTTATGTTATGGCGTCATATTTTAACAATGCATGCACTTTTTGTATGAGATGATATTCCGTTTTACTATGCTATGATAATAATTATGGTCTTTTAATGCTCGGTGTTATGTTATGGGACGCAATTTCATTCTGTGTTTCTGCAATGGTGCATGCGGTGTTTCATATAAATTCATGTTGCGTCGTTTAATAATTATTATTTATTGCTCGTGGTCTTTACCGACGGTTGCCATTCTTTGCCATCCATTAAAACGAGTTCTGGCTTGTTTCCAAAATCCAAACTGCCGCAATTTATTTCGTACACGTTGTAAACATCTTGAAGCTATTGGGAAGCACGAAAAAGTTATTTTCAGCCCTTAACAGAAAGAGGAAGAACGACTTCTGCATAACAATTATAATAAAATAATAATCGTCCCCTCATGTTTTTTATTATCATACATGTTTGAAAATTGTTCAAGTAGCAAGTTAGTGGCAAACGCGAAGAGCACACTTGAAACGGTAGTAATTCAACCAAAGAGAAATTAATAATAAGGATCCACTTAAGTTTATGGTTGGTTTACGATAAACGTGATTACCTGTATTCATATAATTAAAATGATAATTAGCATGGTAATGGCGTGGGTGACTACCTGATCCATGTTATAAAAATGATAATTAGCATGGTAATGGCGTGGGTGACTAGTACCTGTAGGCCTATTCCCGTAACTAAAATGATAATTAGCATGGTAATGGTGTGGGAATTCCAATTAACAAGGTGCAGCTCATAACTGGAAAGACCGAATTAAGTGCCCTCAAATGAGTGGTGGTGGTTATAACGAGTACTTCCTTTCCCGCTGTAATAAAATTTTCTTGTAGAGACATTGTAAAGAGGTGTCAATATTTATTTCTCCATTTGCTATTATAGTGCCCCTTCAGCTCTCTACTCAGAGGCGCTTACGACTACAATGCGGACACCGCATCGCATAACAATTCTCCCTGTTTTACGCCGAAGAGCACACTCAATAATAATTATTGCAAGTGAAGAACTTGTTCAAGGTCCATGCGCGGCAGCTTGAGGTGGAAGGCTATTCTTACTTACTTGCTTACTTACTTACTTACCTACTTACTTACTTACTTACATTACTTACTTATTTACTTACTAACTTACTTACTTACTTACTTACTTACTTGATAACTTACTTGCTTACTTACTTACTTACTTACTTACTTACTTACTTACTTACTTACTTACTTACTTGCTTACTTACTTACTTACTGACTTACTTTATGTTTAGAAAAATTACATCACAACGCAAACACTTATTTCCAACTGTAATTTTACGGGAAAAATAATATTCCAGCGCTAGATAAATCGTCAGCTACCATTACAATCACTCATCAACGAGTCTTTGTTTTTTTTATAGAAACTGCCCTGCTGAGGTTGCTACCACCGGCCTACGGCGATGGGGTGTACGCGCCATCTGGTGCGAACAGAGCCAACCCCTTGGACGTTGCAAGAGTCGTCTTCGATGGAGATACGGGATTGGGTTCATACAGGAATCGAACCGCTTTCCTCGTCTTCTTTGGTACGCTCATCATCGCCATCAAAATTAAATAGCAATAGCTATTTATTCTATTGTTGCCTTATTAATGATATTATTGTAACTGTAGGTGACAATATAAAAATATTATCATAGTCGTTAGTCGTAATTGATTAGAGTCATAACAGATAATGATAACAGAAACAATGACACAGACAATGATAAGGACAATGATAATGATAATGATTATGACGATGGTGACAGTGATAATGACCTGATCATAGACGATGATAATGACAACTATGATGATGGCGATAAAGACAATGATAATATTGATGATAATGATAACGATAGTGATGAAGACGATGATGATGAAGAAGAAGAGAAGAAGAAGTATGATCTTCAGATGTCGACTTCATTACTTTTATTTGGTTTTGGATCATTCGACAAATGCGAATAATTAGATGTCACTATTTAATAAAAACAATAATTTTTCCACTCATTCCATTCTTTCCCCATTCCAGGTCAGCAGATGGTGGAGGAGATCCTCGACGCCCAGGGATCCGGATGTCCACCGGAATACTTCAACATTCCCATTCCGAAAGGTCATCCACTCTTCGACCCTGAGGGAGAGGGAGGTCGGGAGCTGCCCTTCCTCCGAACCAGATATGACGCACGGACGGGATTTTCTCCCAATGTACCAAGAGAACAGGTATGCAATGGCAGTATGGCTTCCCACACCAAAACCAGAGTTATGGTTATTTTGACAGAAAAAAGATTTGTTCTAACTCAAGGTGTGAGACAATAGTTACACAATTTAATTAATTAATTAATTGACTTAATTAAAACGAAACAATCGGTGATTCAAGAGCATTAGAATGAACTTCAACAGGTTTTTTAACAGAATAAAAGAGTATTTTACACATATTTACATATTCAATTCTGTTATAAAAAACCAAAAACACAAACACAATATTTTCGTGAACTTCTCTGGCAATTTCCGGTATAATACGGATATTGGTCTGGCCAGCAACATATGGGTGGATCATGTATGTATGGATGAATGGATGAATGGATGAAGGGATGGTTAGATGGTAGATGGACAGTTACATAGATCAGTGTGAGAATTGTGGTAAAATAACGGGGGTTGGACTTGGAATTAGGGTGCGAGAAACATACTTTACTATGAGGCTCTAAGAAAGACTGGGGGAGGAGTGAAACCCTAATCCCTCCGACAATTCTCACCCTGAGATAAATAGATAGACAGACAGACAGGCAGGCAGGCAGACAGACAGACAGACAGACAGACATATAGACAGGCAGACGTACACACATATAGATTGAACAAACATCAACACCCAATTACTCATCACCAACATAACCTTGCTTACCTTTTCATTTTCCCCCGCAGTTGAACGAGGTCAGTTCGTTCTTCGACGGGACCCTCATGTACGGACCGAACAAGGCTTGGAGCGACGTTCTTCGATCCTTCAAGGACGGACTGATGAAGGCCCTCAACGATACCGACCCGCAGGCGAAGAACTTCCCGGCAATGAACGTCAAGCGACTACCGTACGCCAACCCACCGCCACCAAGAGACCACTACCTGAAGCCAGTCAAACGATTCTACAGTAGGCTAATATTTTATGCGGCGTGGTCTCTTTCAATTTATTCATTTATTCATTCATTAAATGATTATGCATAGCGCCTCTTCAATGGCGGACTACCCAGAGGCGCTCCCATCCTCAGCGCAGTCAAATGAAACTGTGCTAAGTTGAGAAAGGAATGTCTGAGAATGGGTTCTAGAGAGGAGAGGAGAATTTTAGGTCGAGGGTCCTACCACCGAAAAGGTAAGCGAAATGCATTGTGGAGGTGCGAGCAAAATGATGTACCGCCTTTTGCCGGGGAGGCATCGTCGTCGTCATCATCATTGTCTCGTCGTCGTTGTAATCGTCGTCGTCATCGTTATCATCATCATCGTCATCATTATCATCATCGTCATCATTATCGTCGTCGTCGTCATCGTTGTCCGTATAGCTGAACATGTCATACTTGAGTCTAACCAGATCTCACGTTACCCTACTTAGTCTTGCCATACTCGACCATATTTGACCATACTTGATCATACCATGCCTAATCTGACAGTGTCAGATCTTACAGCAGGCCTACCAGATTTTATCTTGTCTTGCTTGATTCCCCCATACTTGATCTCGCCATACCTTATCTTACCATCTTTAATACAAACATATTAGATCTTTACCATAGATCTTTGACATACTACAACTTTACCATGCCTTACATAACCCTTCCTACTTCGTGTCCTTAGCCATCGGGAACCCACGTGGCAACGAGAACCCGTTCCTATTGACGATGGGGATCATGTGGTTCCGCTACCACAACTTCAAAGCCAGACAACTGAAGGCTGGACATCCAGACTGGAGTGACGAGAGACTGTTCAACGAAGCGAGGAAGTGGACCATCGCTATTCACCAGGTAACAACCGAACCGTGGCGACACCTATCCGTCGGGAAATATAAACCTATTATCCTGTTTGATATGATTAATTAATTATATGGCAGTTCCATCGTGTTCTGATCTATTCTATTATATGCTCTCCTGTTCTGTTGTGTTCTATTTCATTTTATTCTATTTTATTCCGTTCTAATATATTCTATTATATGCTCTCCTGTTCTAGTGTGCTCTATTCCATTCTATTCTATTTTATTCCGTTCTAATATATTCTATTTTATGCTCTCCTGCTATAGTGTGCTCTATTCCATTCTATTATATTTTATTCCGTTCTAATATATTCTATTATATGCTCTCCTGCTCTAGTGTGCTCTATTCCATTCTATTCTATTTTATTCCATTCTTATATATTCTATTTTATGCTCTCCTGTTCTAGTGTGCTCTATTCCATTCTATTCTATACTTTTCTCTTCCATTCTAGTATGTTATATTCCATTACTATAATAATAATTATTCTGTTCTATTCTGTATTCCATTGCACTTCATTTCGTTTCACTCCATTCCACTTTATTATTTATTTTTATGGTTTATATTCTACTCTATTCCACTGAATTCTTTTATATTCCGTTCTATCCATTTATAATTATGCCAAGGTATGAACGGACTGCCACTTCATCATCGTCAACATCATAATCATCAGCGCCAACATCATAATCATCAGCGTCAACATCATAATCATCAGCGTCAATGTCATCATCATGGAAATAATTATCAAAAAATATTCTTGTTTTACAGAAAGTCGTTTTCCACGATTGGCTTCCCGCATGGCTAAATGAAACTCTGCCAGCATATAACAGTAAGTCAAACACGTAGCACGGTATAAATTATTACTTTATCAACTCTGGCGCAGGGTGCTGACTCTAGCGCAAGGTGTTGTGCTACTGTACCGTGTTGTGCAATTTCATTTCAACAAAGGTTAGTTTATGTTATCTCATGTAATTTCATGCGACGTTTTTATGTTATGTCGTGCAATTTTATGTCATTGTATGCAATTTTATGTCATTGTATGCAATTTTATGTCATTGTATGCAATTTTATGTCATTGTATGCAATTTTATGTCATTGTATGCAATTTTATGTCATTGTATGCAATTTTATGTCATTGTATGCAATTTTATGTCATTGTATGCAATTTTATGTCATTGTATGCAATTTTATGTCATTGTAGGCTATGCAATTTTGTGTCATGGGTATGCTATATGTTATGTTACTTCATGCTTTTTTGTCATGTTGTCATGTTATGTTATGTTATGCCTTGCTATGGTATGCTATATAATTATTATGTCAAGCGGAAGCATGCACAGAGATTTACTTAAAGTGAATGCCATTGTAATTTGAAATTCAATGAAAGCAGCTATAAAGGTATCGACATGTAGTCAAAGAACCAGCTTTTAATTAAATGTGTTAAATTTTATTGTTAATAGATTCCTACAATCCCAACATCCATCCGCAGATTGCTCACGTCTTCCAGTCGGCTGCGATGAGGTTCGGCCACACCCTTGTACCGCCAGGAGTCTTCCGAAGGTGAGCTATCTGCTATTGACTACCACCTATAATTAACTATCAACTCTTGACTATTACTAAAACTATAAACAGGCAATTAATAGAACATAATCTTCGTTTAATTTAAGAAAAGAGACAAATCCAGGTGACACCCAGTTACACGTCAAAGCACATTAAAAATCAAAAACGGCATTGTCCTCCGATAATCCGATTGGAAGTAATTTACCGTGGAGAATGGGAAAGGAAAGAAGGAATTGTGCAGTTCCAAAAATTCCTTCAAAACAGCCCTGATGCTGCCTTAGAAATGCGAATGACATGACATTGCAAAACATAGCACAGCACAACGTAAGATAGATAGCATGGAATTGCGTTGCAAAGCATATCGCAACATAGCATCGGATAAAGCACCATGATACTGCATGGAATAGCATGTTAAAACATGTCAGAGTTATGCCACAACATGGCATACATGTAGCAGAGCAACACATTGTGACTACTTCTTGTGTTTTCTTGGATCACAGAAAAATGGATGGAGACAAATGCATCTTCATGAACACGACGTTGGCCACTCACTTTGCCGGGCAGGCTGGTCTAAGAACCTGCAACACCTACTGGAACCCACAGGTAAAGTTAATGTAACGGTAATTGCAATTGCAATTGTAATCGTACATTTATATAGCGCCCCTTCAACCAGGTCACCATGCGTAGCAGAGCGAAGGAATCTATATACGACCTGGAATGGATAGCACAGGAAACACAGAGTTCCAACGGTACCTTAGGTGTACGCACGGTACACTTAATTTTTATTATCTCATCAAGCCCTACCTTGTAAGTTACCTCACCTATAGATGTTGCTTCTACCCCTTTTACCGTTGCCTCGTGCTGCTTACCTTACGATTTGGGTGTTTAGGACATTTTCTGCATCCTTTAACCGTTACCATTTTGATGCTTACCTTTACCGTTACCTTGTTACGCAGGAGGCCGTTAACGAGTCGGACATAGACCAGTTGATCATGGGAATGGTGTCACAGATCGCCGAGCGAGAGGACAACATCGTCACCCCCGACCTCCACGGCAACGTCTTTGGTACCCTGGACTTCTCTCGGAGGGACCTGATGGCCGTCAACATTCAGAGAGGCCGCGATCACGGTCTGCCCGACTACAACACGGCCAGGGAGTTCTTCGGACTGAAGCGGATGACCTGCTGGGAAGACATCAATCCGGATCTCTATAAACTGGTGAGGAGTACGGATGCTCGTTTGCGCTTTTCTGTGTTGATCTGTTGTTGAGCATCTCTGTTTTCTTATACGTTGCTGTATTTTCTTATATATTAAGTTCTATTTTTTCTATTTTTTCCGTTTGTTCTATTATCTTCTCTGTTTTTGCTGTAATCCGTTCTATTCTTTTCCATTTCCATCTCTTCTGTTCTATGCTATTATTTTCTTTTCTTTTCTGTTCTATTCCGTTCTATTCTATTGTATTCTGTTCTATTCTAGTCAGTGCCATTTTAACATACTAGAATATAACAGAACAGAGCAAACTAGAGCATGACAGAACAAATTGAATTGTAAAACAATTAGTCATTGTCTCAAATTAACATTCATTGTTCATAACAATAATAATAATGACGACAATTTATATGGCGCCGTAACACAGCAAGAGCGTCTTACAATCAATGTTCCATCCTAATGTTTCCAGAGACCGTGGATATTCCACAACCTCAGCGCCCTCCACAACAATTCCATGGACGACCTTGACATCTGGCCGCTGGGAATGTTGGAGACGACGGAGAAGGGACCAGGACCTCTCTTCCGGACCATCATACTCAACCAGTTGACCAGGATCAGAAACGGGGACCGATTCTTCTTCGAGAACTACAAACAGAACAAGTAAATAGTCATTGATGTGCATGCGAGTTTATCAATAATCAAACTACGCACACGTTAATACATTTTATTCCGTTTAGACACCTCTGTTAGATCTTAACATCCAGCTATAAGTTGAACTGTTTCAACAATTTTGAATAATCAATCACCCCGCCTTTCTCAACCAAAGCAATCGAGAGACCCAATGATATAAACTCCGCCACCGGTTGCACTCTGCCAGTGCCAGTCCCAAGCCTGGATAAAAGGAGGAGGGCGTCGCTAATGGTCCTTGTTACCACACAGTGACGTTAAACTGCAATTACTACTCCAACACGTGGAAAGTGTTTAAAAAAAATTATTTTAGTGCTCCCAAATAATCGTGCACAATATAATTTCGAGCAGCTTACTTAAAAACATAATGCTCTTTTAAATCTAGAACCACTGTTACAGGACACAGTGAGTCCACAATAGTGAATGTTTGTGTGAGTGAGTGAGGGAATGAGTGAGTGAGTGGGCGTTCGTTTGAGTGAGTGAGTTAGTGAGTGAGTGAGTGGGCGTTCGTTTGAGTGAGTGAGTGAGTGAGTGGGCGTTCGTTTGAGTGAGTGAGTGAGCGAATAAGTGAGTGAGTGTTATACTGTGTAGGCAGTGTTGCAAGTAGCGTGTCTAGGCTGAAGACCAAAATATAAATTACGTCTTCTATAATTATATCAAGTCAATTTTGCTTGAATAATAATGACATGTATAATAGGCCTATAAATCCCTCTTGAGCTCTTAATCACCGGAGACACTCATCAAGATAATCTAGAAGCCTATTGACTATTAATCAGGGGTTATTTTAAGGAAATTTCTCAACTGCACATAATTGACAGAATCAGCGGCGGCGCCAGGATTTCAGTTTTTTGGGGGGGGGGGGGGTTAAAGGGGGTTAATCGTCAATTTTTTAAAATTTTTACATGGGGGAAAAATGGATGACCTTTTTTAGGGGGGGTTTAGCCCCTTAGCCCGCCTCCCCAGCGCCGCCACTAAACGTCCGGTTAGAAATTTGAGGCATTACCGGACATGTGAGGCGCGGTGGTATAGTGGTGGCGTCATTGCCTTGAAGCCGGAAGGTTCGAGGTTCGAATCCACCTCGCCGAGTAAGGACCTTGGGCAAGTTCTTCGCTCACAATTGCTCAGCGCTTCGGCGTGAAACTGCGATGCAGTGTCCGCTCTGCATTCGGGAGCGCCTCTGAGTAGAGAGAGCTTGAAGGGGCGCTATAACAAGTGCACATACAAACAAACAAACAAACAAACAAACATGGCTGAGTCCGGTAAATAATTATTGCTAGCAACAAGTGTTGGATACTTGGAGGGTAGTTTCTTATTGGGGCCATAAAAGACGTCTATTTGAGATTTTCCAATTACATTGCCGTTTTTCTAGCTCCTCAAATGCAGTCAGCCTGAGATACGTGGTAGGTATACACGTTGAGACAGATAGATTAGATGATGTTGCTTACTTTGACTGGCTACATAAGTATACAACTGGAGATAAGCCATGCAGCCATTCAACTGTACAAGTTATCCGATATTTCGACGTTATTATCATCTGGGAAGACAGAACTCACAGAAGTACCAGAGTGTGACCCAGCAGCATGCGTTAGCTCATCTGCAATGCCATATGACTATGGTATGGATAAAAAAGAACTCAGAGAAAAATCTTTGGAAATTAGACCGGTGCAAACCACCAACACTTTACGTCATTTTCGACGAAACGGCCGTCACTACGTAAGCTGTACAGCTTGCTGTAAGTTTCAAGATTTGGTGAAAAGACTTTCAGTAAAATGTCAGGTGCCACCTATTGCTATGGAGTGTGGAGTAATTTTTCGAAAAGAAACGGTACGGAAGCACTTGCAGCAGCCTTATCATTCTCAAAGCTTGAAGGCTCATCGTATGACAACCTTATCTCCGGTAGACGCTGTGAAAATGTCTGATATGGGAAGATCAATCTCAAAGGTCAATGAGAAACTGGCAGAGAAAGTCGGCAGTCTTTTCGTACACGCATATGGAGATGCAAAGAAATTAACTCTGAGTGCATTTTCATTTCCTGCAAGAGTTGTTATCAGTACTATGGCATCTGCTTTCTCATGGAATTGCGGTAAAATGACAACTGAGCAAGATTGGAACTTACAGTACTTGACGCCAGCATCTCACAAAGAATTTTTGCAATGCATTGTACAAAGTCACCAAGAAATTCTTGCGAAAAAGCTGACCAATGATGTATTGGCATTATCCATACGATGCGATGGAACCGTAGACAGAACGCAAATTGATAAAATTTACGTTATGGCGAAAGTGGTCAGAGGGGTTGGTTCAGAGGAACAATACTTCTTAGGTGCCAGCGAACCTCGTTGCCGAGGCGCTAAGGGGATTCTCGAAGCTCTGGAAGAAGCATGCATTAACACAGTTGGAGAATCTGCTGCAAAGCATATACTAAGACACGCGTCCTCTTTGGTGACGGATGGAGCGTCTATCAATACAGGTGAGAGGTCTGGCTTATGGACTCTATTTCGAGCCAAAATGAGGGATCATCAATCAACATCTGTCCCTTTGTTAACAATCTGGTGTGCAGTTCACCGTTCGAATTTGGCTTGGAAATCTACCAGCAACTCTGTCAGTGAGATTGGTCATATATTTCAGAATCTGGTAGCCCTGTCCACATATTTTCACACACCAGGTCTCAGATCAAGGGAACTTCGGGAAGTCGCAGATCTTAACAACTCTCACCTCGTTGCGCTTCCTAAGCTTTTTGAGGTTAGGTGGTCTGAGTTTTCATACGCATTAGTAAATTCGGTTCTGGTATCATGGTTTTCGCTTGTTCTTTATATGCGGCAATCCAAAGATAAAGCTTCAAGTGGTTTTTTGGCATTTCTTCTAGATGAGGATAAACTCGTACTCCTGTCATTTTTGGCTGATGTTCTCACTGTCTTCAGCAGATACCAGAAACTGCTGCAAGGAGATGGCATCACTATTCTCGACATTGAAAAGACAACTAAGTCGGTAAAAGCACGGCTGTTAGCTTTAACAGAAGATGACTTACCAGGAGGGTGGACTAAGGCTCTGAAGAAGGAACTTGTGTTACAGCCAGATGGCGTAACAAAGATCCTGAAAGGAATTGAGCTAATGAGGACAAAGAAACGCCGCAAAGAACACCACCAATATGTTTCCGATTGCAGGGATGTCAATGCTGTTTGTAGAGAAGTGGTTGCCTCGCTAGTCGAGTTCCTTGACCAACGCTTTGATGTGGATGCTCAACTGATGCGTACTGCGAAGTCCTTTGCCACTCTACAATCTTCAGCAAATTTGGAAGGAGTTCACAGCATGCTCTGTCCTGATCTCGCTTTGTCCGAGCTATCTCTTGAGTTTTGGGAGTTGCTTGAAATGGACAATATTGAAGCTCTTAGACAGATGACACTGGCACAAAAAGTTCGCTTTCTTGCATCATCTGACTCATACAGAAGTGTGACAACGGTCTTGGCCCGTCTTCTGGCTGCTAAACCTCACAGCGCAGACGTTGAACGTCTTATCAGCACAAGCTCCGCTTTAAAATCTACCGGCAGAAGCAGTATGTCGGTCAACTCCGAAAATGAATACTTGTACATTTATCACAACATGCCGCCATTGATAGAATGGGATCCTAGGGCGTCCGTGCTTCTGTGGCTGCAAAAGCGAGTCCGTAGAATGAGGGACACGCCAAAAGCATCAAAACAACGTTGGTTTAAGGGAATATTTACACTTTCTGCAAGCGAACAGGCAGAATGCGATTACTCTTTTAGTCAAGATATCACCTCTGATGTTGCAAAACCAAAAGCATTTTGATCTCTAAAGTAAGTGTACGTGACCCGCCAAGGCTCGTTATGCGAGGAATAGCTGAATTGGGGAAATTTTGATACGGTCTAGGATTATTTGCGATCCTTCATGTTTATATGCTTTAATTCATGTCTATTGTTTAAAATGGTTGAAGTTGTAAACACAACAGCAGAGAAGCCCTGTGCTCCGCCTGGCTTTCGTTTTTAACTAATTATTTTGTTACAAACTGTGAATCTTGCATTTGATTTCGTTTCGCTAAGCGTTATTTGACTTGCATCAGACAGCTTGTTTGAATATGCCATGTCTTTATCTAGGCCTATAGACTTGTTTTCTTGTATTTTATGTCAATAGAGTTGTCGGTAGAAATTTAAAGTTAAATTCACGGCAAAAATGTCTTATAATCTTGTTTGTTGCAATAATAGTTTAATTAAAATATATTAGCTGCTTATATTGTTTATGCGATTGTATGTAAAAAAGTAACTGCACAAAACCTGATTTTCAACTGCACAAATTGGTTTTCCAACTACACACTTTGTGTCTAGATGCGCGTTAAAATAACCCCTGCTATTAATATAATGGTATGATATTATATAAATGTACGTTACGGTAGGCCTACTGCGTTCTTGACTTATTGACTATAAATATAGTGGCATGATATAATATAGGCCTGCTGCATTTTTGAATCTTCGTATACTCGGTAGTCTACCTGTTAAAATTCTCTTATCTAGGCCTATACAGGCTACATTGCTAACTAGCCTAAACTAGCTCTGCTTAAAACAAGTCTATAAGTGACAAGCTATTTGGCCAATATATTTCAGTTGTTTCCTGTTTTGTATTGATTTATTAATGTTTCTTGAACTTGTATCGACATTAAATTTATAAAGCGAAACTTTAGGAAAACTCGCCCTCGAAACTACTTCAACGCTCGCTGTTACGCTTAATCTAGTGATCCAAAGTCCAAACTGTAGTTTGGCCTATTATGTACAGGGACCATATGTAACCATATGTATAGTAATCTCATTGTTTTCACTTTTAACCATTAAATTTAGTCTCGTTAATGAATATGGACCCCCAAGCTTGGATTGTCCAGGGGCCTCCTACTAAGTTGTTATGCCACTGGCAGAACAATAACAATAAACGTAATAAAGAAACAAATCTAAACTACAATAAAGTTTTGTAGCACTAGATATTATTTTGTGTTCTGTGTGCTCGTAGTAATTGTTTTAAGTGAAAGTGCGTAAAGAGTTTAAAATATGTGAGGTTGACGTGAGACTAAAATAATTACACGAGAATGTTCTCTTCCATGACATGGTGATTTCAGATAGGTCTTGCTACCAACTTACCTACTTGATCTTTTTCGGCCTGTGTCAAGTACTCCGACTGGTCGGTCCCTACGCTTGGCTGATAGGGACGTACTCTCAGTCCCGTTTGCTCGTACCTTCATCATGCAGAGTCGTGCTTTTTTGTGGTTGGCCCAGTGGTATGGGATGCCCTCCCACTTGAGCTGCGCCTGTTCATTAGATCACTCTCTCACACATTCTATAAGCACTGAAAACTGTTCTGTTTGGCCGTGGTGGAGTCGGGAGCGCCTCTGAGTAGTTTTCTTGAAGAGGCGCTATATAAATACTTGAATGAATAAATGAATGAATGTTCTGTGGATGTTTTAGATTGTTCACAGAGAAGGAATACAACGAGATAATGAACACGACGATTCTTGATGTTATTCTGTCCGTTACTAACATCAGTCGGAATCACATCCAAGAGAATCCATTCTTCCACCACGACGGTATGTATCTTGTTAGCAAAGAATAGGTTGCTGTGAATTGTATTGTTATAATAATCATAATAAGTACGATAATTATTTTTATTGTGGTTTATTGCCCGAGGAAAATAATAATTGTTGAAGAGAATAAAAATCATGATTATTTTTATTGTTGATTTTACCCATCCCTTATTTACTTAATACTGTTATTACTATTATTATAATTATTATTATCATTATCATTATTATTATTATTATTATTATTATTATTATTATTATTATTATTATTATTATTATTATTATTATTATTATTATTATTATTATTATTATTATTATTATTATTATTATTATTCCGTTTATTATTGATTCAACAATTCAATTATTGCAAACATTATTATTATTATTATTATTATCATCATCATCATCATCATCATCATCATCATCATCATCATCATCATCATCATCATCATCATCATCATCATCATCATCATCATCATCATCATCATCATCATCATCATCATCATCATCATCACCATCATCATCATCATCATCATCACCATCATCACCATCATCATCATTATTATTGTCGTCATTATTATTATTATAATTGCCATTATTATGGGACTTCAACACTCTCGATATAAATCAGATTTGTCAGCAATGCAGACTATTCGTCAAGGTCCAAGTAGGAAAACATTTGACACGCTGCACCGTCAGCGAGAGCGTTGAAATAAAATATCATCGTGTAACAGAGTTTTGAATCTTTTGATGGTAATGTTCTAAAACGATCATATTAATTTTTATCAGTCTTATCGTGCAACTGCATTCTGCGGCGATATCCGGTGTTATCATCAAACGTAAAGACCTATGATACCAGAGTTTAACAACAGCTTGGATATATACATATTATTTTAGTCAGTTTTAAAAAGGTGTCTAAGACGAACACTTTAAGCAGTCCGTATAAATAATTATTATAGCATTATAATACTTTAGCGTTGACCTGATTTCATTCTATTCCAGGTGATCCGTGTCCACAGCCCTTCCAGCTGAGTCACGTGGCTGGTCACATGGAGAACTGTACGCAGGTCAAGAGCTACGACTACTTCTATGGAAGCGAGGTTTCATATGCGCTCACGCTGCTATTCGTTCTTGGCTCCCTTGCACGTGAGTGTCCACACCGTAATCTATTTTAATCAAATTAATTGAATTATTTTAATTAAATTACCTGTTCTTAATTGACTCTAATCCACTTTCTAACTAGTTCTTAACAAACTATTGTTCTTAATTGACTCTAATCTACCTTCTAGCCTGTTCTTAACTAACTATTGTTCTTAATCGACTCTAATCTACTTCATACCATGTTCTTTTATCTAAGCATTGTTCTTAATCGACTCTAATTTACTTTCTAACCTGTTCTTAACTAACTATCGTTCTTAATTGACTCTAATCTACTTCATAACCTGTTCTTAACTAACTGACCGGTGTTTAATTTGCAAACCTGTTTCTATTCATATATCACCTATCTATAATTAATTATCCCGTCTTTAATAAACTCGGCTGTCCTTAATTAATTCCCCACTTTTAAAATTGATTCACTTATTCTTAGTTATCTGCTCACCTGTTCTTTATTAATTCATCTGTTCTCATCTTAAATTTAACTCACCTGTCATGAATTAGCTCACCTATGCTTAACTAATACGCATTCTCTTAATTAAATTGTCCTTAATAAACTCACCTGTTCTTAGTTATTTACTCACCTTCCATAGACTAATTGTTCTGCTCTTAAGAATTGACTTACCTGCACATTGTGTATAATTGTTCACCTCTCCAGCCATCATCGGCGTTTTGTTCTGCCTCGCTCACTTCCACAAGAAGACGGTAGCGTATGAAACGGATAATCTTCACAAGTCGAGGAAACGCAGAACAATGGTCAACGACAATGCAGTCCATGTTATATCAGGTAGAACACAGTCTGTCTGTCTGTATGCCTGTGTGTGTATGCCCATATCTCTGTCTGTATGTCCGTTTGTCTGAATTAAGTATGAATGTATGCCTGTATGTCTGTATGTCTGTCTGTATGTCTGCATGTCTGAATGTAAGCATGCATGTATTCTTGTGTGTATGTTCACCTGTTTGTCAACATCCCTGCATGTTAGTCTATAATTATGTCCGTATATCTGTATGGCCGCTTGCATTCATTCATTATATTCATTATATGCATTTATATAACGCCTCTTCAAGGGGCTACTCAGAGGCGCTCCCAACCTCAGCGCGGCCAAATAAAACTGCTTCTGTTCTTACCGTTCTGTTATCATCATTATGTTCTTATCGTTCGGTTCTTATTGTTCTGTTCTCATAGTTCTGTTCCTAACGTTCTTTTCTTACCGTTCTGTTCTTATCGTTCTGTTCTCATCAGCCATAGAATGGATCGGAAACTCGGAGGGCGAGCGAGTCATCACTGTCCACCTGGACACCTCAAAGCGTCAGATCATCGTGAAGGAGAGCGGTCGCCTCGTTCGGGCGATAGAGCTGACCAGACTGACTGCCAGTGACCGAGTCAGTGTCATACTTGCAGCGGACAACACGTTGACCATGATGCTTATCCGTGTACCAGGAGACTATGACCTCGTAAGCAGTTAATTAATTTCCAATAAATCAATATAGCCTATCTATCTATCTATCTATAAATCAATCAAGCAATAACCCAATTATTTAATTAGTAACTCAGGCAATTAATCAATCAACGAATGTATCAATCAAGCACCCAATTTATTATTAATTAATTAATTAATTAATTGCTATCGTTGTTTTATTTTTCACGAAGGAAGTTGAAATAGAAATTGAAATCAAGTCACTTTCCATCGTCCTCCTCCTCCTCCTCCTCCTCCTCCTCCTCCTCCTCCTCCTCCTGTTTTCCCATATCTATACCGCATCATCCTCTTCCTTCACTTCATTCATCTCTTCCTCTTTTTTCTGACCCCACCGCCTCCTTCTCATCGTCATCATCAGCTTATTCTTCTTCTTGCTCCTATTCTTGTTCTTTTTCTTGTTCTTCTTCTTCCATCCTCTCCTCCTTCTTCTCCTCTTCCTTTTCATCTTTTCCATCCCCTCTTCTCGAAATGATTGATATAATATTATTTAATTCCTTCAGGTGTTGGACTTCGAAAGAGCCGACGAGCGTGAGTCCTGTCTACGCCTGTTAAACGAATTCCTTAAAACGAGCGGTGTCTCGTGCAGTCCACCGAACTCAATGGGTCGAAATCAGATGAAGCAGAACGCGGTCACGAAAGCCAAACGTCAGAAGACACTAGAAGCATTTTTCAACGCAGCCGTCTCACACGTTAGTATTATTATACATTATTATACAACTAGTTTTGCTTGTTACATGTTTAACGACACAGCCAATCAAAGATGACTAGTGTCGCCCTCCTCCTTTATCCAGGTTTGGGACTGGCATTGGCAAGGAGCAACCAGTGGCTGAGTTTTATATTATATACAACACAATGAAATATAATAAATGTAATATGATGAAGTATATCACAATAATATTATACAATACAATCAGTGGCGTAACAATAGGGTAGACTGGGTAGACAAAGTCTAGGGGCCCCCGAGTTCCTAGTTACGCCACTGTTATAAGTGATAAAACATTTCATTATTCACATTTTGTCTAGGGGCCCCGAGTTCCTAGTTACGCCACTGAATACAATACAATTATACGAACAAGCATGATGTATATCAATACGATGAAATTCAAAAATGCAACAGCAATTTTTGGAGACCAACTCACTGTTGAATACTGCTTTTTTCGTTTGGCCTGAGTCGGGAGAGCCCATGAGATACAATCTTGAAGCTATACAAATTCTGGTCGATTGATTGAACGCAGTACAATACGAAGCAAAGCAAAGCAATAAAGAATGCAATGCAATACAATCATGACTTACTTCACTTGACTTATGGCTTTGACGATGCTTTCGCACGTGACAGCCGCCCAGCTATGGAAAATCTCCACTTTTCTCGTTCTTGAGCTTTGTGTGTAGCCTCTTGTATGGAAAAACCCATCTCCCGACAGTCCTCTTGTATCATGTCGAACCATCTCTTCTTTGGTCTTCCCTTTTTTCTTTTACCATGCACATATCCGTTGACCGCTATCTTTGGGTATCTCTCGTCCCGCATTCTGGTTACATGGCCAAAGTAGCGTAGCCGTTTGCTCTGGATTTTGTGTATTATATCATGCCGAATATTCAGTCTGCTATATATCTCTGTATTCCTTATTCTATCCCTTCTCGTGACACCTTCTATCTTTCTTAGGCACGTCATTTCAAACACCCTCAGCCGCTGCTTCTGTGCTTCCCTTAGTGTCCAAGTCTCCGAATTGTACAGCAATGCGCTCAGCACTAATGTCTCATACATCTGAACTTTTGTGGCTTTTCCTATTTCCTTCGAGCTCCAAACCTTACCCAGCACCTGTAGTATTCCTCTGGCTATCCCAATTCTTCTGTCCACATCTTTTTCAGATTCTCCATTTGTGCTAATGGTTCCCCCCAGATACACGAAGCTCTCCGCCTGTTCTAGTTGGTGTCCATCTGCTTCTAACTGAAATTTGATGTTGCCCCTTCCAAGGAACTGGCTTTCCGTTTTCAGTACATTTATACTCATTCCCATTTCCCGACTCACTTGAACCACTTTAGTTAGTGACTCTTGTAGTCCATTTGCTTGCTTTGCCAGAAGGGCGATATCATCCGCAAACCTCAGGTCCCTTATAGTCTGTCCTCCGATCACTGCTCCTTCCTCTGTTCCATCCAATGCCATAGCCATGATTAGTTCTAGAAATATGTTGAATAACAGCGGCGACAAAACGCATCCCTGCAGCACTCCCACAATAGTTTTAAACCATTCCGACAGCTCTCCGTCCACCCTTACCGCACTGAAAGTGTCCTCGTAGGCATTTTCCAGTATTCTTATTATTTTCTCTGGATATCCGTAATGTCTCATGACTCTCCAAAGTCCTTTTCTCCATACACTGTCGAAAGCCTTTCGAAAATCTATGTAGCATACATAAAGTTCTTGTCCAAATTCTTCATATTTTTCTGCCAACTGTCTTAGAGTGAATATCTGATCTATAGTGCTCCTGTTCACCCTGAATCCTGCCTGAGCTTCCGATAAGATCTCTTCTGTCCTCATCTTAATTCTCTGTAGTATTATTGTTGAGAAAACTTTACTGCTGTGGCAGAGCAAGCTTATGCCTCTGTAATTTGAGCATTCTAATTTATCCTTTTTCTTGTGTATAGGGATAACAATGGATCGTTTCCAGTCCGATGGTATTTCCTCCCTCTCCCATACCCTTTGACAAAGTCTATGCATGATCTTGATTCCCATTCCCTCTGTTCCCGCTTGTATTTCCTCTGCCGTGATGTTATCCAATCCCGGAGCCTTCCTGTGCTTCATTCTGTTGATTGCAGCCTTTACTTCATCTTCTCCCAGTGCCGGTATGTCCTCCGTGTTTTCCACTTCCGCGATGTTTTCCAAATAGCTATCGTCTGTCTTGTTTGGATCATTATACAGTTTATCGAAATATTCCCTCCATCTGCTCTTAACATCCTCTGGATCAGTCAGTATTATGCCATGTTCATCCTTCACTGACTTTACCCTAGGAGCGTGTGTTTGCGTGATTCTTCTTATGCCCTCATAGACTGCTCTTGTTTTGTTGTTGGCTCTGTCTTTTTCAACGTTGCTGCATATTTCTTTTATGAACTTTTCTTTATCGTCTCTGGCACTCTTTTTGACTATTCGGCATAAGTAATTGTGCTGTTTTGCCATGTCTGGACCTTCCTTTCTCTTGTTTTTATATCTCCTTCTCTCTTCCATGAGTTTGAGTGTTGTCTCTGACAGCCATTCCACGTGACCACTCCCTTCTCTATAACCCAATATTTCCTCTGATGTTTCTTGTATTATGTGTTTCACCTTGTTCCATTCCTCTTCTACTCCCTCGACTTCCTCCTTCATAGTCGCTTCCCATCTCTGATTTATCCTTGTTTGATATTCACATCTGACAGTTTCATTCTTAAGTTCATCGATGTTAATCTTTTTGTTTCTTCTGACTGATTTCTTTACCTTTAGCTTGAGTCTTATGTTCATCATAACCAATTGATGGTCCGATCCTACATCCGCGCTTGGAAATGCTCTGCTGTTTCTCACACTGCCCAATAGCTTTCTACTGACGATAATATAGTCAATAAGGTTGTGTGTATGTCCATTTGGTGCCTCCCATGTCCATTTTCTGTTTGCCTTAGTCTGCTTAAATCTTGTGTTTGTTATGACTAAATTGTTCACATAGCAAAAATCTACCAATCTCTCTCCTCTTTCATTGCTCTCTCCTATGCCGTATTTTCCCATGACCCCTTTCGTTTCTTCATTCCCCGTACCGACCTTTGCGTTGAAGTCACCCAGGAGTATTATTGAGTCGCTCTTTGGAGTTCTGCTGATTTCCTGTTGTAACGCATTGTAAAATGAGTCGATACTTGCATCGTCTGCATCTGCCGTCGGTGCATATATCTGACATATCGTCACAGCTCCAGTCACAGTCCTGAACCTGGCAGATAAAATCCGGTCGCTTACTGGGTTGTAGCTCATCATTGCTCGCTGGGCAGTCTTTGACATAATCAACCCAACTCCCGACCTGTGTCCCTCTTCCCTCCCAGAGCTAATGATCTTATACCCTTGCACACAGCTTTCCTGCACTCCCGTCCAATGCGTTTCCGCTATTCCGATGACATCCCATCTTAACCTTTCCAATTCCTTTATTAGCATAGTCATGGCTCCAGTCGTATATAGTGTTCTAACATTCCATGTTCCAAATGTAGCGATTCTTTTTGCAGTAATAATTTGTCTTTTCCCACTTGAATCATCAACACTGCCCCTTCCTCCTTCGTTATCCGAGCTTGGCTTTAAAGGCAGTGCATCATCTGTTCTGTTTCCAGATCCAAGCAGTACTCCGACATCATAAATGATCGGGACTTTAACCCGAGTGTTGTAAGTAGAGCTTTCCATATTTGAGTTTCATGATCAGTTGGTGTGAAAGGCGACTGATCAGGTCTCTCCTTCTTCCCTGGTTCAGATTTAGCCAGGACCAGGTCCTGTTGCCCAGGGGAGACGACGAGGACGTACTGAACCATCCCCCCCCCAATCATAGATAATTATAATTCAACTGCTATTAAATAATTATTGCAAGAGCTAACCGTTCCACAGGGTAATAATTATATTCATGAAATTGTGTGCATCTCACTGTTCAATTGCTTTCTTACACTTGTCCGGGATAATATTCGAACCTTATACTTTCAGGTGGCCCTGGCTAGCGGGACCTTCGGCCCATTTGGGTCCTTTTTGGTAAATTGATACAGCTTGTAAATCACATATAGTTTTTGCACTTAGTCCTTCCTGAGCAGGCAGGTCTGCACATCGGGCAATGCACTTCCTCCACCCCTCGCCACCCCCTGTCCATCGCCAGTTCTTCAGCCACCTCCCACGACATCTCTTAACCCTCAGGCTACCAAGCTTTTTTTGTAACACTGACTACCAAGGGGGGGTGGTGGTTACCACCCCCCTCCGGATTTTGGGTTTGGTATGAGATATCATAACTTGTAATACACCATTGGATTCAGCATTCATTTCTGCACAAAATGGTATGTTTAGGTTTAGAAAATATGAATGCCCCTCGAAATTATGAATTTTTTACCATGGGTACCCGTCGATTCCACAAAATGTATACTTACGCATAGGGAATATATTAGATTCTGTGTGTTTTATACATGATTTATATATAAAAAGTAGTTTACATATAATAAAGTCCCAATATTCAACTATAAAAACTAGTAATGAGTCTGTTTTATGTTCAATCAAAACAAAAAAAAACATGTTTTAGCCGCTGAAAAACGTTTACGCACACATATCGGCTTGCGTTGTAAAAAACCCCAACATTTTCACACATTTTAATTTATTTTGAGCACTTCCGGTCATCAAAAGACAAATTATTTAGTATCCGAAAATAGCCCTAAATGCCCTCTACAGAATGGTATAATTTATTTCTATTAAAAAATAAATTATGGATAAGTTATAATAGAAAAAACATGACAATTTTATGAAAATAAGACACCTTTATATATATTTTAATTTATTTTAAGCACTTCCGGTTGTCAAAAGACAACTCGGTGACCATGGAAATGTAGCCCCACATTCCCTCTATAGAATGGTATAATTTGTGTCTCTTAATATTAAAGGGCGGAAAACTTACAGACGATATTCTAGGGGGGGTTGGTATCCACCCCTAGTACCTTGGGTATATCCGGTGTAACTTTTGAACAGTAGGGGGCATCATCAAAAGTTTTAGCTCAAAATGTGTCCCAATGAACCCTCTACAGCTACTATTTTTTTCAAATGTTTTTTCCAGACGGAACGCGTTTGATTTGCGAAAAACCTAAGGGGTGGCAACCACCCCCCTTGGTAGCCCGAGGGTTAATGTTTTTCTTGCATAAGATTACTTTTTACAACTGCACAAATTTATTTAAAACTGCACAGTTTGGGTACAACTGTATGCTAAAAAGCTGTGAACAGCGCTCCCGGTAAGTGCGAATTCCGATAAAAAAATTCAGGATTTTAAGCGAAAGAAAGATGAGGAAAGTCTATCGAACAAACAGATGGCGAGAAATCACTTCACAGAGAGGGACTTCTCTATGGAGACAAAGCATCTGGATTATACCGTGGCTGTCCTGACGCGAGGAAGAAAATGTCCAGCCGATCGGAGGAGCTAAGAGGACACAACGAAGTGGCAGAGAGGGGATAAAGTCAGATATCACAAAGATACTTCAGAGCAAGACCCAATTGAGACCTAAAACCCAAAACAATAACTTTTGTATACGGGCAGAAAGGGAAACCAGTAAAGCTGTTCAGTCACGAGTGTACATGTAGGCCTATATTATAGGGATGAGAGAGAATCGAGGAACTCAGGTGTCATTATAGACTCTAGATAATTATATAGAGGCAGCATTGAGCACAGATTTGTTGAACTCATAATGCGCCCTTTCCTTCGACCAGTGTTCGGCGCTCTACATGTATAGAGCCCTTTTAATTTTTATGGTGTTTTTTTTTTGGGGGGTGGGGGTTCAAAGTGAATGTTTGACCGTGTAACGAATTTAAACGGTCCCTCCTGCTTCCATGGCTTACAGAGGGTTAGCTCTTGTCAGAGGCCCTGTAGCAGGGGTATGCTCTATTAACCCTTATAGGGTCACCGGGGGGTAAAAAAATACCCCCATCTCGGTTTTTCACGGAAATTTTAACCCCTGAAAATAGTTGAAGAAATCGCTTCTATGACTTTTCCTAAATATGTTTTATGCACAGAATGCACCCAGTTTCATTAGTTATTCATGCACCCAAATCAGCTAAAAAGTAAGCGAATGTACCACGTCCTAGCTATTTTACTCAGGAATTTTTAAACATAGCATTATGCATGCTGTACACATGAGTGTCTTGTTGTTAAAATGTCTCCTTATCAGTATCTGGACATTAGGCCTATAATAGAAGTTGTATTGGTGTCATAAAATTAGGATAAATAAATGAATTTGTCTGCAGCAATCTGGCCGCCATTTTTTCCCAATTGTGGTTTCCTTGCAGTGCAATATAAGTGAAATTGGCTCCATCGCATTCCTTGACCTCGAAAATGCTTATTTAGACCCTGAGATCATATTTCCATTGCACATATGACTTCACTAATAGCCATTTTAATATTCTGGCCGCCATTTTGTCCGCCATTTTGATTTTCGTGCAGTGCCACATATGTGACATTGGTTCCATTGCATCCCTTGACCTCGATAATGTTGATTTAGACTCTGAAATCATGTTTCCATTGCATACATAACTTCACTTATAGCCATTTAAGATTCTGACCGCCATTTTGTCCGCCATTTTGATTTCCCTGCAGTGCTGCATATGTTATTTTGGTTCCAGTGCATTCCTCGAACCTTCTATAAATAACTTATTTTAGTTTTATACTTAAAAATCGGAGTTTATCATGAGAATCATGCGAATCACAGTGGGGGTATTTTTTTACCCCCCGGTGACCAAAATCGATTGGAAAAAATCGTGACCCTATGAGGGTTAAAGGCAATAGAACTGACATGTAATGATACACAGACAGTATTAATGCCTTAGAGCATAAAAGTTTCACTTTGATCTTAGCCAAAAGGCCGAGAAGCGCTAATAACAACTGTATTTCTGACGCTTATATAGGATCGGTAGAACGCATCAAAAAAGTATATAGCGAAATCATCATATTAACGTGTTTAGAGAAATTTACGACATCTAGAAACTTTTAATTTGGTCCTATACGTCCATTGCAATTTTGCCTAATTATCGCATTATATCTAAGTTATCAATAAAGAACAAATAACATGTTATACGAAGAAGTAGATTGTCCCCTATCTAACCCGTGTTAAAAATTACGCGACACTTGCGCCATTTTAAGCCTAGCGGCGAACTTGGAACGTCGTCCGTTGTCATTAGAAACCATTATTATTATTATTGCGGTTTCAATGACGAAAGCGTTGAATAATAATTAGCTTTAAGCAACAATTATAACGAATTGCAGGTTTTAAAATTATGTTGGCCCTTTTCAAGCGGAACTCATTCAGAGCGCAAGCCACGTAGGCATGTAATCGTAATCGTAATCTCGAGACTTCTACAGCGCCAACAAAAGCCAAGGCGCGGGAACCAGCTTATTCACAGGCGCTCAATCAAAACAAAATCGATAGGCAGCGGGTCAAGTCCGGAGAGTCAGGCAGGCAGACAGATGGACGGCTAAGGGGGGGTGATGTTTAGAGTTGAAATGTCGAGGGATGTGAGGAGAAGAGGAAGAATGAGGATAGGATTTTTGAAAGAGCGATGTTTTTTGTAATAGGCTACCTCCTTTATTCAGGCTTGGGACTGGCACTGGCAGAGTGCGGCGAGTGGCACTCCGCACTGCGCTGTCTCTATCTAATGAACGGAGTTCTATCTTATAAGCAGATCTGTCTTTACAATTTGACAGAAATAATTATTTGCCTGCTTGAGTCTAATCGCTGACATTAATAATTTGACATTAATATTTTCTCTTCTAACAGACTGTTCTTAAGTTTGTTTTCCCACTGTGCATCATTTTTTTGTTCCATTCTTCCATTTTATCCGGCAATATTTCGTTCTGTGGGTCTGTCCAGTGGCGGCGCTGGGGGAGGGTAGGGGTTAAGCCCCTTATAAAAGGTTAAGCCCCTAGAAAGGCCATTCGGGGTTTTTTACATGCAAAACTGAAATATTTCAACGATTTTCGGCCGGATGACTAAAAAAGGTCGTCAGTCAGAAATTTTGGCGGATGAAAATTTAAAATTTCCGCCGAGAGGCTTAAGCCCACCCCAAAAACTGAAATCATGGCGCCGCCACTGAGTGTGTCCCTCCCAGCGGGATTCGATCCTTTTTTGGTCGCCCTTCGTAGCCAATGATTGTCTCGGCATGTATGTAAGTTTACGTCAATGCATCTCTGATAGTACATGTGATCATTTAGTGTGTGTGTGTGTGTGTGTATGTGTATGTGTGTACGTGTGTACGCGTGTAAGTATTCTCTTTTTGGAACTGACCACAGGCTTTGAAGTACGACAGCAACAGAGCTTCTACGCTTCCGAGAGATGGATCCGAGGTACTCGACTGTGAGCTGACGAAGTATGAGTTCGCGGAGGCTCTGAGCATGCAGCCGGACGCAATGTTCGTCGAGAACATGTTCCGATGGGTGGACAAGAACCAGAATGGAACGATCTCATTCCGGGAATTCCTCGACTTCTTCGTCATCTTTGCTAAAGGTATAATTATTTCTTCGTTTATATTTATTCTTGTTGTTCTTCTTGCTCTTGTTCTTGTTCTTATTCTTCTTGTTCTCATTCCTCTTCTTGTTGTTCTTGTTGTTCTTCCTGTGCTTCTTCCTGCTCTTGTTCTTGTTCTTGTTCTTCTTCTTGTTATTGTTCTTGTTCTTGTTCTTCTTCTTGTTCTTCTTGCTCTTCTTGCTCTTCCTTTTGTTCTTCTTGCTCTTCCTTTTGTTCTTCTTGCTCTTCTTCTTGTTCTTGCCCTTCTTGTTCTTCCTCTTATCTTCATCCTCCTTTTCTTCCTTCTTTCCCTATCCCCTCCCTCTCGTTAATCCTCTTTTGTCTCTCTCTTCCTCTGGATCCTCCTCTTCCTCATCCTTTACTTTCTATTTTCTCTCTCACGTTTGTTGCTAGTGTAACTTTTTTGTTTTCGTTGTCTCCTATTATCCATAAAAACATTGTTCATAGTTTGTATTATGCTACTCTGCTATCTTATCCTACTCATTCCAAGTCTCATTATTCTTTGTCTTCGTTGCCTTCTACTCCTTCCTAATCTTCCTCTTCCTTCTATTCTTCCCTCCCCTCACCCTCTCCTATAGTCGCTTTCCTTTTTCCTCCTCTTCCTCTTCTTCGTGCTCTTTGACTTTGCCTCCTATTGTCTTCTAACTATTTCTTGTCATTATTATTCTATCGTCTTCTTGCCATGGGTGACTTCTTCCTTTCTCCGTCCAACCCCTCCACTTCCTCCTCATCGTCCACTTCTTACTCTGGATTTGCTCGTCACTGATTTCAAGAATCCAATGTTTTTGTTTATTATTCAAAGGCGACGCAGATGCGAAGACAAAACTCCTCTTCGACATGTACGATATCGGGAAGACAGGAAGTCTAACGAAGGCAGAGTTCAAGACAATGCTCAGGTCAGTCTTCCCTGAGACTTACATGTATATTGTGAAGAACCTTTGTTTCAAAGTATTGTTATAGACCATTTTTTAAGAACCGTTTAACCATTATTAAGAACTCTTTCCAGCAAAAATTTTGAAGTGCTATCATAAGATGCATTTTGTAAACCATTTAACGAACCACCGTAGAAAGCCACATTTGAGAACCGTTGCTAATAACCATTTTTAAGAATCGTAATCTCAAAATTTCTCAATCGAAAGCCAGGGGGCACCAGCACTGAATCATTATCATTACAGGTAAACAAAAATCAATCAGACTTATTAATAAAAACCCGTTTTAAGAACCGTTGTAAAGAAGCATCGTTAAAGGCCATTTTTTTCAAAGAACCATTGTTAAGAATCACGTTAATAATACATTGTTGATAATAATTATAGTAGCAGCTTGTTATCGACGATTCTGTAACAATTTATTGCAGCAGTGGCTATAAAACTATGTCATTCATACAAATGTAATTATTGAAGTGCTGCTCTCGAAATTCTTGGCTTGCGTTCCCACTACTCATCATGATGGAACTCTAAAACACATGCATTTCAATAAAATTCTTCATCAGCGTTCCCACTGGTCATATTTAGCGTTCCCACTGCTCACTCAAACCACATTAACCACTGGTTAGTAGACAAGAAATAAAACGGCTTGGAACAAATTCTCAGTCTGCTATTATTTTATTTTCCTGCGCTTAAGTCAGCGTTTCTTTTAACCCTGCATAATAGGTCAATGGTTGAATTGTCCAACGAGACCATAGAGGAGAACAAGATAGTGGAGCTGGTCGACACTCTCTTCCAGAAGGCAGGACTCGAACAAAAGAGTTCCCTGACGTACCAGGACTTCCAGAGGATGGTGGCTAGCTACCGCGATGAACTAGATCTGGCTGGACTCAACATCAAGGGTAAGTTCTTTAGTGGACTGATTAAAACTAAATATGTTTATAAATTGAAATAATAAATAAATTATATCGTTACTCAATCAACGAGCTAGTTATTAATTTTATGTGGTAATAGTAAGCTAGCAAGATAGTTTGGTTAGCCAGCTAGTAAGCTAAAACTAGCTCGTTAGATGTTTAGCCATCTAGTAAGTTAGTTAATTATTTTGTGAAGCCTTCCTGCAGCTGTCTTGTAACGACACGACTGTTACAACACAGTAGGAATTGCCATTGTTGTTAAGGTTATTATTGTTATTATTGTTATTATCACTTTTATTATTAAAATTACTTGTTTCCTCCAAATCCCTTATTCTGGAAGTTGCTGATTTTTATTTTTGTTTCTCATGTATGTATATTTGCTATTCGTGTTTGCAGTCGGAGACGTCCGCGTTGACGCTAAAAGAAAGCGAGAGAATGCAACGACGAGGGCAAGAAGAACCATTTATGGATCATACGGGTATGTTCCAATAAGAACGTCTGATCCATTCAAATCTACTCTATCATGTTCTATTCTGGTCGGTTATAGTCTGTTCTATTTATTTTCATCCACCCATCCATTCATCCATCCATCCCCTAATCCACTTTTTCATTCATCTATTCACCCACATTACATCCCATTCATCCATCCATCCATTCAACATTCCACCCAACATTCCACCCATTCATCCACCCACCCTTCCACTTATCCATCCACCAACCAACCATTTCACCCAATATTTCACCCATCCATCAACCCATCCATCCACCCACCTACCCACCCATTCCATTCATCCATCCACCAAAAGAAAATCACCCACCCCACATCTGTCATCTATCCACCACCAACCATTCCACTCATCCATCAATTACCACCAACCCAATCAACCACACACCCCCTCATTCCCTTCTTCTACTCTTCCCAGGGACGAGCAGGCTCCCACTCGTGCCCGCCTCTCAACGATCGGTGAAGTGCGAACGATCGAGCGTCAACCACCGATTGGAAGATGGGATCAGATGAATACAGCATTCGCCAACTACATGTCCAACCATCGTCTGCAGATCTTCTGGGGAACTCTCTTCACTCTCGTCGTCTTTGGAATCTTCGTCGAACGATGCTACTGTGAGTATTGTTTGTATGTTTGTGTGTTTGTATGTGCACTTGTTATAGCGCCCCTTCAAGCTCTCTCTCGCTACTCAGAGGCGGTCCCGACTACATAGCGGACACTGCATCGGAGTTTCACGCCAGAGTGCTGAGCAATTGCGAGTGAAGGACTTGCCCAAGGTCCCTACGCGGCGAGGTGAATTCAAACCTCGAACCTCGAGTATAGCACTGATCTTCATTATAATCAAATAATGTTAGATATTATTTTCATTGCCGTAGCTGTGTTCCGTTGGTTAAGGAGATAAACATTTTTTAACTGAAAAAAATTGATTTGAATCTTCAACTTGCTTAATTGCCCACTTGAAGACTTGCTTGCTTAATTACCTACATACTTACTTGATTACTCACTTACTTACTCGATCACTTACTTGCTTACTTACTTACTTAGTTACTTACATACTCACTTACTTAATCGCTTACTTATGTATTAACTTACTTACATACTTACTTATTTACTTACATGCTTACTTAATTACCAGCATACCTATCTACTTACTCACTCACCCACTAACTCACTCACACATTACTTACTCATGGGCGGAGTTTATCAGGGGCTAGAGGGCTAAAGCCTTCACAAGAAGACCCATATTCATTTTTTACCGTGTAAATGGTATCTTTTCCCGGGCTTAGCACCCCCAAGAAGGCTTTAGCCCCTCCATGTACGGAAACCAAACACCGCCTATGTACTTACTTATTTACCAATAATTGTCTTCTTCTTCTTGTTCTTCTTCAATTCAGACTACGCCACGGAGAGAGAGCAGACTGGCTTGAGACGCATCTGTGGCTACGGTGTGAGCATAACACGTGGAGCTGCGAACGTTGAAATGTTCTGCTTCTCTGTTATTCTTCTCACGATCTGCCGCAACCTCATCACATTCCTTAGAGATACTCCTCTGCATCGCTACATACCGTTCGACAATGCCGTCGACATGCACAAGCTGGTCGCCTTCTGGGGCACTGCTTTCACACGTACGTTGCTGTTTGTATTGTCAATAAATCAATCAATCAATCAGACAATTTGTCAATCAAACAATTAATCAATTGATCAAAAAATTGTTCATTTGGTCAGTCAGTCAGTCAGTCAGTCATTCGATCAGTCAGTTAATCAGTCAGTAAATCAGTAAGTTAATCAGTCAGTCAGTCAGTCAGTCAGTTAGTTAATCAGTCAGTCAGTCAGTCAGCCAGTCAGTCAGTCAGTCAGTCAGTTAGTCAGACAGTCAGTGAGTCAGTGAGTCAGTCAGTCAGTGATTCATTCATTCATTCAATCAGTTAGTCAATCAAACAATAATAGTCTACAAGAAGTGAACTTGAATGGGCGCTATATAAGCTTTGATTGTTTGATTGCTCGACCCAGGCCTAGCGAGGAAAGCTGCAGCGAATAACAGCTGGTGAAACTGAGAACAGTTTGTATTGTATAATTGTGTCGCACTGTCTTGCAGACTATTATTGTATCGCATTTTCATGTATTGCATTGCATACTGTTCTGTATTACATTGAATTGTATTGTTGCAGTACATGAAGTTTGATCTGCGGCAGTGCTTTTGCGTTATGACGCATTGTACTCTACTGTAATAATTGTACATAATAATTATCCAATCGAAGTTCCATATAAATATGCTCCAAACGATGTTAGTAGTTGACACAATAACTTTCTGCTGTTTCTCTTCCTTATAATTATAGCACCGGCTGTTAAAGTGTAAAAGGTGTCAAAGGAAACAACTCGACATTTTTCGAACTTTATTAAACTGTTTGTCCACTTATGTATAACACTATTTCACTCTGTTTTAAAGGTGTCTAAGTGGAGAACACGATTAGCAGTGTATTGTATTGTGTTGCATTGTATTTATTAATTTATAAAGCGCCTCTCATAGTGCACACCAGTCGGAGGCGCTCCCTGTGCGAAAGACCCAAAGAAAGGAAAGTATCTAGTTTTGAGACATCTAAAAGGTGTGCTTCGGGTAGCAGTTGATAGCGAAGCACGTGTCAATATGGAGAGAGAGAGCTGATTTTTATACCTACCGTAAGGCATTATACAGCCGCCTCTATTATGGTATTTCATTTTAGCTATAGATTTATATAGAAGGGTTGAAGTAATGAGAGACTGATGAAGCAAACGAGCAAAAGTTAATGATCTTCTGTTTACCCTTTTATTATATAGCACAGGTTTAAAACGTTTAAAAGGTGTGGAAAGACACCACTCTAATAGTCTTAATGCTTATTAACTTTAATATTATTCCACAGTTTAACGTCGTCCTATAACATCAATGGCCGTTGACGAAATACAAAAAAATAGACAATGCAATGAAAACAAATTTCTAGCATCCTAAAAACACCATCAACAGGACTGTTGTCTGAATGAAGCTTCACAATTTCATCAATGTTACATTTTATATGCTCATAGATTGTGACAACAGGTTCATCTAAAGCAATTTAAGTAACATTGTTTTGTATCAATTTTCTCACAACACTAATTTCAACTGTAACTCGAAAAAGCAATTATGGTTACAAATGTCCAAAACATAATTCTGATATAAAATGCTATGTATTTATTTAAATTGTTCATATCCTCAAGCATGCATGAAAATAAATTCCAGTAATTTGTATTTCATAAATAATAAATAATTTGTATATATAATTTTTATAATCAGTTTCCAACATGCTCAAACAACATTATGATTCAACATGCTCACCATGCATCACCTTTGTTTATTACACTATAAATTATAGATCTCAGAACACCATAAACCCAGTGCATCAATCAAAAAAATAGATACACAGAATCCAATACCATAAACATAATAATTATTAAATTTTGTGTTTGACTGAAAACATGTTATTTAAAATTATGTTACACAATATAACATATTTACCAATATTAGAAGAAGATTGTTTTGTTGTATGCATATATAGGTGCTTCAGTAACTAATAATAAGCAAAAAGATTATGCGCAATATAAACTCCTACAGGCTATCTACAATTCTGGACCTTCTCTTGCTTGTAAGGTTCAAGATAATCTGTATATGTATTTACAATATTGTACAAATAGATTTATAAAAATGGCCTTTAGTATCATTGCTATATTCTATCTGCCATTTATTTACTATAGTAGTGGTGTTTGCAGTTTAACGTCACTGTGTGTTAACGAAGACCATTAGCGACCCGTCCTCCTTTATCTAGGCTTGGGACTGGCACTGACAGAGTGCGACCAGTGGAGAAGTTATTATTAAGAAATGCGATCAAAGCTTACTAACATAAAATTATCTTCCCGCTATTTGTATAACACCGTCTTAAAACGCTTTAAAGGTGTCTAAGTGGAGAACACGATAACCAGCGAAATGTTTAATGTATTGCGTTATATTGTATTGCATTGTATTGTATCGTATTGCACTGTATTGTATTGTACTGTATTGTGTTGCATTGCATTGTATTGTTTGTGTTGCATCTATAAATTTGGTGATATAGGATAATAGTCCCGTCGCACGGCAACCATGAAGAATTGAACCTTCTCTGTGGTCTGGATTGGTACCCCGTCAAAAGCGCGCAGGACAAAAGCGCGCCGACAAAAGCGCGCCGACATAAGCGCGACCCGTCAAAAGAGCGCTGGACAAATGCGCGCCGACATAAGCGCGCAATCAAAAAATATGAACTAACATACACAGAAAAAAATCAAAAGCTGACGAATAAAATCATGTATAATTGTCTGGCAAATATGCAAACAACGAAATAAAAGTCTAGTGTCCAAAAATTAAGTAAAAGTTTATATAGGCTATGTGCCGTAGTTTACGTTGAGCAAATATGCAACCAGTAGGTAGCGAACCTTCTTGAATCTTTCGGTTTCCTTACAAGTCTCATCAATCAATTTGTGGACAAACAACTTTAATCAAAATAGGTGGTTTAATCATTGCCTTGATGAAAGGCTTTGAATATTGGCCACATGTAGGTGAGAAGTGTAGGTGGTGGGTATTGATTTAATTTATGTTAGGCGAAGTGAAAGTACAGCCTTTGGTCCACGCCGCGCGCTTATGTCGGCGCGCATTTGTCCCGAGCGCGCTTTTGTCGGCGCGCTTTTGTCGGTGCGCTTTTGTCGGCGCGCTTCTATCCTGCGCGCTTTTGACGGGACACCGTCTGGATTGGCCTTCAGTTTGAGCTACGCCTATAATTTGGCTATACACCATGGAACTTTACCACAATCCTTCCTCACTAAACATAAAGCAGTTCTCTTTAAACGCACTGGAGTCGGGAGCGCCTCTGGCTGTAATTTTCTTGAAGAGACGTTGTATAAATTTCCGAATGAATGAATGAATATCTCCATGGTTTTCAATTTGTTCAACACTCTAATCGATTTTCGAATATTATGTTCGATCTGATGATTGTGTTTTCACATGATTATGTTTTCACATGATTGATTGTGTTGCAGTGGTCCACATAATCGGTCATTGTTTCAACTTCTACCACATCGCGACGCAACCGGCCAGTGACCTCGCTTGCATCTTCCGCAACTTCTTCCATCCGTAAGACCAATCAATCAATATCTTCTTAAGCAGATTAAGCTGCATCAGTGTCAACATCATCACGATAATAATCATCTTCATCTTCATCATCTTCATCGTCATCGTCGTCATCATCATCATCATCATCATCATCATCATCATCATCATCATCATCATCATCATCATCATCATCATCATCATCATCATCATCATCATCATCATCATCATCATCATCATCATCGTCGTCGTCGTCGTCGTCGTCGTCATCGTCGTCGTCGTCGTCATCATCATCATCATCATCATCATCATCATCATCATCATCACCATCACCATCACCATCATCATCATCATCATCATCATCATCATCATCGTCGTCGTCGTCGTCGTCGTCGTCATAATTATCATAATGATCATCATCATCATCATCGTCGCCATCATCATCATCATCATCACCAACACGACCTCCATCATCGTCCTAGTCATCTTCTCCAATTTTGGATTTCTGCTTTGACTTCAGTTTCATTTTCCATTTTGTTTCAGAACCGATTTTCTACCGAAATTTCAGAAGTGGTGTTGGACGACAATCACAGGTCAGAGCAATCAATGAACTTAATCGCATTGCAATCAATGCAATGCAGCACCAAATCGCATTACTAAATAGCATTACTAAATCGCATTACTAAATCGCATATTTTCTAAATCGCATTAGTAATTCGAACTGCAACGCACTGCCTTATCACGTTATTTTATTTAAAAAAATCGCATTGTAGCGTTACATTGTAGCGCACCAGTTGATCGCACTGTAAGCACTGCACCGTAAGAATCACATTACAGAGCAGCACAAAATCGCATTTCAACGCTGCGCCGAATCGAAATAACAGCGCACCATTAATTAATAGCATTTCCGAATCGCATTACAATTCAGCCTTAATTGCCTTTTTATATCTCATTGTTAAATCTCATTGTTAAATCTCACTGCAACGCATCACCAAATCGCATTGTCCCATTGTCACCGCAGGTCTGACAGCCATGGGTCTAACCATCCAATACTTCATCATCGCGGTCTTCAGCACACAGTACGCACGTCGCCACTGTTACCAGGGCTTCTGGTTGGTGCACAGCACCTACCCCATCTTCTACATCCTCATGCTAATGCACGGGTGTGGCCGACTCGTCCAGGCGCCATTCTTCTACTACTTCTTCCTCGGTCCAGTCATCGTCTTCACCATCGATAGACTGATCTCGATCAGCAGAAAGAAGATCGAGATTGTTGTGGTGAAGGCGGAACTTCTGCCGTCCGGTGAGTTGGGATGAGTGAATTGATTTCATATGAACATTCATCGTTTGGTTCTATTTATAATCAGGAATTTTAATTCTTTCACTCGTTCATTCAATCATTCGTTCATTCATTTTCCATCTGTGCTAATTCGTTAAAGCCGTTGTTCATTGAACCATTTATTTATGAATTAATTTGTCCGTTAATTTCATTAAGAATAATTCATCATTTAGTTCACACATTGATTATTCCGATCGTTCATTCGCGCATTAGCTCGTAAATAAATAAATAAATATCTAAATAAATAAATAAATATCTAAATAAATAAATAAATAAATAAATAAATAAATAAATATCTAAATAAATAAATAAATAAATAAATAATTAAATTGCTTAACTCGTTAATCAATTCACCAATTCATCCATCCCAACGATTCATTCAGTCATTCGTTTGTTTGGTCGTTCATTCATTCATTCATTCATTCATTCATTCATTCATTCATTCATTCATTGATTTCATTCATTCTTTCATTCATTCATTCATTCATTCTTTCATTCATTCATTCATTCATTCTTTCATTCATTCATTCATTCATTCATTCATTCTTTCTTTCAATTCACCAATTATTCACCCATTCATTCGCCCGTCCATTTCTCTCATTCACCTATTCACCAGCCCACCAATTAATCAATTCGCCAATAATATCCATCCATCCATCCATCCATTCATTCGTCTATTCACAGTCCCATCCTAACCATTCCTATTTATGTCCTCTAGAGGTCATCCATCTACAGATCAAGCGTCCCAACAACTTCCACTACAAGTCTGGTCAGTGGGTGCGAATCGCCTGTCTTGCTCACAACAAACGCGAATATCACCCGTTCACTTTGACGTCCGCGCCACACGAGGAGTATATAACCCTGCACATCAGGGCTGTTGGACCTTGGACTTTTCAGATGAGACGGCTCTACGATCCAAGACTCGTCGAGGGAAATTCATTTCCAAAAGTATGGGTGGTACCGTATAGATTAGCATGATATGACATAAGATTGCATGATTACGAATGGTGTAGCTTTGCATAATCAAAATAGAAAATAATAGAGAATGGAATAACATAACAGATAATTAGCGTATTAATAGTGAATAGCATAGCAGCATAGAAAATTGCATTGCATAGTATACACTAACACAGCGTAATAGAGAGCAGCATAGCACGATAGAGAATATCTTGGCCTAATAAAGAATAGCAGAGCATAAATAATAGAGCACAACATATATAGCACTTTAATAACATAGCATGATTGTTAATAGCATGGCATATTAATTAAGAACAGAATAGCATTATTATAGAGAAGAGCATAGAATAGTACGGAATAGCAGCATACATGTAGGATTACCGCATTGCAGCATATCACAGTATGACCTAGCATAGTATAACATTAGAATGTTTACAAAACATTGCTGCTACCAACCATCGTGTCATTAACCGCCCTCTCTCTTAGTTATTCACTCTGCATTATCCACCACAATCCATGTTCGGTAGTGCAGAATGAATAACTAAGAGAGAGGGCGGTTAATGACACGATGGTTGGTAGCAGCAATGTTTTGTAAACATTCTAATGTTATACTATGCTAGGTCATCCTATGGTATGCTGCAATGCAGTAGACCTATGCTGCTATTCCGTATTATGCTTCTCATTCCCCTTTCCATTAGCACAGTTGACTTAACTTTCCTTCATGTCCGCCTGTTCATAGATCTACCTGGACGGACCGTACGGTGAAAGTCACCAGGATTGGCATCGTCACGAGGTGGCCGTCCTGATTGGCGCTGGCATTGGCGTCACACCTTACTCATCGATTCTCAAGGACGTCGCTCGTATATTGGCTACGGGAGGAAGAATTGCATGCAAAAAGGTTGGACGATGTTCAATGCTATGTATTTTTCAGACGTAAATATTGATTCACTTAGACACCTTTAAAACAGAGTGAAATGGTGTTATACAAGTGGGGACAAACGGGTTGATAAGGTTAGAAAAATATATTAAAAGTAACATCCTTTGACACCTTTTAAATTGTAAATACTCGTGATATATAAGGAAGAGAAACAGCAGTTAATTATCTCAATAACCAGCGTATGGAACATAATCCTATAAAATAATACCTTGTATGCAAAAATAAAATTGATCTGTTAAAACTAAATCCAAACTTAAACCTAAACATTCCAGTTAAATAAACAAATAAAAGATCAAATTGAATTAAATTATTCCAACTGTACATCGTAGTTGATTGCTGTTTTAATAGACTACTATATAAAGAAAATTTGTAGTATTATAAAGGTGCCTTACAACGTTATTTCCTGTGCGTTTTCAGATCTACTTTATCTGGGTGACGAGAACCCAACGTCACTTCGAATGGATGACTGATATCATTCGAGAGGTGGAGTCCAAGGACACACGTGGGATCTTCTCAGCTCACATCTTCATCACTCAGTTCAAGGAGAAGTTCGACATCCGTACGACGATGCTGGTAAGACTCAGGGATGTGGCTACGAAGATTTGGGGAGTTCCGTTTTGAAGGTTCCATTTAGAGGTTTGGTTTCGATGGTTCCATTGAGGGTTCCACTTCGTAGGGATGCTGGTAAGGAGATTTCGGGGGGCGTTGTTGAGTTTTGAAGGTTCCATTTGGAGGTTTGGCTTCGATGGTTCCATTGAGGGTGCCGCTTCGTAGGGTTTCGTTACGAGGGATCAGTTTGGTGTGATGGTATGTTTCGGGGATTTCTTTCTGGAATTCTGTTTAGGGGTTACGCTTCAGAGGGGGTTCCGTTTCTGGGAGTCATGATTCGGGTTTCACTTCTGTGGTTTAGTTTCAGGTGGTTAATTATTTCCGGGAGTTGTAGCCCTTCAAACTCCATAAATAAATATCACGAATCTCAGCTTGTCAACATGGAACACATGAAGTTACCACGTTTCGCTTAGCTTATTATAGGAACCACTTAAAATTGGAGTAGAAGCTAAAATAAAACAGTGTATGAATTACGTTGCGCTTCGTCCATTCTCATTCGTAGTGCAAAATAATACTTAAAACAGGTGTATTATTATATTGAGCAATTCCCACCGTTCGTTCATAGCTTCATTCACTCACTAAGCCGTGCCTGTTATTATCAACTGCGTCAACTACGCATTGTTGCTCGCTCGCTTACTCCTACTGCTGCTGCAACCCTTGTCCATTCTTTTGCTACCACCGGACTTGACTACTGCTGATCTCTCTCTATGCTGGCCTACCTATTGCCCGTCTGAGTTGCCTTGATCGCGTTCTACGCTCTACAGTCCACCTTATTGGCTGCATACCAAAATTCAGTCACATCTCCAGCTATACATGTACAGTGTATGCGTGACGTTCTCCACTGGCTACCACACAAGCAGCGAATTGAGTATATGATATCTACTCTTGTCTGGCGCTGCATGGTAGGCCTTGCTCCTGCCTATCTTTGTGAGCTTTGTATCCCTACTCTTAGTTCTCACCCCTTCCGCTCCCTTCGTTCGACTGAACAAAGTCTACTCTCAGTCCCTTTTGCTCATGCTTCCACTATGCAGAACCGTGCTTTCTCGGTGGTATAGGAGGCTCAACCTGAAATGGTCTTCCTCTGACCCTCCGCTCTCTTTGAGAAAATCCCTCTCAGGCTTTCCTTTCTCATCTTAAGACACTTTATTTGACCGCGCTGAGGCTTGGATCGCCTCTGAGTAGCTCTCTTGAAGAGGCGCTATATAAATGCATATAATGAGTATTCATTCTTATATAATAATGATTGAATGAATGATAATTGGGCATTAAGTGTTTCCTAAAAGTAGGAACTGCAGGCAGGTTTATTTATATGTTTTCGATTTTATTTATATGATAGTATATGAAATGTACGGTCTTCTTTAATTATGTAAGTGCGTTTACCTTACAACTTGAATAGGTCGGGGTTTTTTAAAACACTTAATCTCAGACCACTCCTATGTTGGGATCATCAGCAAGTCATTCAGTTAAAGTTGCTCAGCGCCATCGCTTCATTCCTAGTCTTGCTTAAGACTCATTTCATCAAAGTTCCTTATGAACGAACACTTTAGACACCGTTAACAAGCAGTAGATTGATGCTATATAAACATGAGACCTTGACATACAGTTGCGTCAAACGAACACCCCGAAAATATTTTGCATCGACGTTATATAACTGTAAGATTCAAAAGTCGGGTGTATGTTTTCTGTATGATACACCCATTTTAAATATTGTAACCTCAAAGCATTGGAACGCATTTCAGTTGCATTATAAGACCTCAGTTATAATATAACAACTCCTTTTCATACATTCCTCTGTCATCTGTATATGCTGAACTAAATTTGTTTTGGATAGTCCACTCTTAGAGACGCTATGCAAATTCACGTTATTTTGATTGAACGAAAGCATAGTCTAATTATACAGTGTGTTGTATTTCTTGTACAGTACATCTGTGAGAGATACTTCCAGAAGATATCTGAGCGCAGTCTATTCACGGGTCTCAAGTCGATCACCCACTTCGGCCGACCAGACTTTGAACAGTTCTTCAAGCTTCTCATCACCGAACACCATGATGTAAGTCTCGAAACGGGAAGAACTCCCCAATCTCCTAAATTATGCTCCAATAGTGTATTCACATACATATGCATATATGCACGTATGTACGATGCTGCACGTATACATGTATGTATGTATGTATGTATGTATGTATGTATGTATGTATGTATGTATGTATGTATGTATGTATGTATGTATGTATGTATGTATGTATGTATGTATGTATGTATGTATGTATGTATGTATGTATGTATGTATGCATGTTTGTATGTATGTATGTATGTATGTATGTATGTATGTATGTATGAATGTATGTATGTATGTATGTATGTATGTATGTATGTATGTATGTATGTATGTATGTATGTATGTATGTATGTATGTATGTATGTATATATGTATGTATGTGTGTGTATGAAAGTATACGTATGTATGTATGTATGTATTCACATGTATGTATGTATGTAATACGTAAGCATATAATATAATATAATATAATATAATATAATATAATAATATAATATAATATAATATAATATAATATAATATAATATAATATAATATAATATAATATAATATAATATAATATAATATAATATAATATAATATAATTAATATAATATAATATAATATAATATAATATAATATAATATAATATAATATAATATAATATAATATAATATAATATAATATAATATAATATAATATAATATAATATAATATAATATAATATAATATAATATAATATAATATAATATAATATAATATAATATAATATAATATAATTATAATATAATATAATATAATATAATTTCCTCTAAGATATAGTATATATAAGAGGAAACCTAATAAAAAAAATTATAGCGAAGCTTTAATTATAGCAAAGTTTTCTCTTGTTCAATTTATGCAAACTGATAGCGATTTGAATTTCTCAACCTCAGCAATTAAAATATTCCTAACTGAAACCTTCATCTGCTGTATTTTCAACGGGTAAAGATCTCGCGTGTTCTTTCTCAATGTTTCAGACGAGCGTCTTCGGAGTTTTCAGCTGCGGTCCGCCTTCCATAACCAACAGCGTAGACAAGGCATGCGCCCAGCTCAACAAATACACAAGAGATGTCATCTTTGAACACAAGTCGGAGAATATATAACATTTGACATTTGAATCTAAGTGACCTTCGAATCGACCTTCGAATTCGAGAAGACTTCGTATCGGAGAAAAATAATGAGAGAACGATAAACAGTTGAACTTTTGTAAATATGTCGTTTATTGAAAGTCATTCGCAGAATATGGACAGATGCCTCAATGAGATCAAAAACATTTTTAATAATCGCTTATCAAAATTTATCAATATCACGCAAAGTCTTACTTATAATCCGGTATTACCATCTAAAAGAGGTGTCCATAATGTTCGAAATCATGCGGAATTATAAGTGATATCGTGGATACCTTTAAAACCTTTTTCTCTACCGTTACATATAGCTTTGCACATTATTGCACGGAAATAACGTCTCTTTTTGCCATCTCGCAATTTGCTAAACCTCAGTGTTCTCCAGTGACTGCAGGATATGCTGCCGATCAAAAAAGACGGTCTTGGCATCTGTAGAGTCGCTTAGCTGGCTTCTGCTGCGTAGAGTGCGTAGGCTTATTATGGCGTCAGTCGCGTCCACTTTCAACCTGCAAACTATCATCGATTGGTCACACGTCACCAAGACTCAAAAGGTTGTTCCTAAAGCTTGAATTGTATTTCTTACACAGTAGATTTTCACGACTTTTGTCTATTATTTTCGATCTTTTCACGCAGCTACTGAAATATTTACTAAAAATTACTGTTTACTTTATAAGGTTCAATATCGTAACCTACCAATGAACTGTAAAATATAAAGTTCACTTGGATGTTGTCACGAGAGTTTACAAAGCCCGGATATCTTTACCTTTGGTCCTATTTGGCAACGCACCCTGCAAATGGAAAGAAATACTTCGGACATGCAAGACAGAGAAAGTATTTTGTGGAAACTAGGGAAGCGCATCAAGCGCTCTTATCAATAATCAGTCATATAGATATTTTGTTCTTGCGATTGCAACAGCTATAATAGCCGCTAATGCTATTGATGTTGAGCTTGTAGGCTACACATATTGTTCTGACATTGTTTTATTGCTGCAATGGTGGGAAGCCTATATCGTTGTTGCGGGTATTGTTATTTTTGTGTCGTCATTGGATCCTGGCTCTTACAAGTATTGCTTTATGTCATAATGGCTCTTTTTGAAATTAAAACTACTATGGATGTCGCTGTAAATTGCAATTATAGCAGTTTTTACGTTGTTGTTGACATTTTATATAAGCCACTACTAATACAACCATTGTGGGTGTGGTGGTGTAGTGATTCGTTGATTTGTAGCTGCAGGGTTGCAGGTTCAAATCCACCTCAAGTCGCCGCGCATGGACCTTGGGCAAGTCCTTCACTCGCAATAGCTTAGTGTATTGACGTGGAATTCTGATGCAGTGTCCCCACTGCAGTCGGGAGCGCCTCTGAGAAGGAGCTTGAAGGGTCTCTATAACAAGTGTACATACATACATACAATTTAGTCGTCAATTTAGTCGTCAATTTAGTCGTCAATTTAGTCGTCAGGTTAGTCGTCAATTTGGAAGTCAATTTAGTCGTCAATTTAGTCGTCAATTTAGTCGTCAATTTAGTCGACAATTTAGTCGTCAATTTAGTTGTCAATTTAGTCGACAATTTTGAATGACAAATTAAGTCTACAACTTAGTCGACAAATTTAGTCGCCAATTTAGTCGACAATAATTTAGTCGTCAATTTAGTTGCAAATTTAATCGTCAGTTTAGTCATCAATTCAGACTTCAATTTAGTAGGCAATTTAGTCGGCAATTTATTCGTCAATTTAGTCGTCTGTTTAGTCTTCAAGTTAGTCAACAAATTTAGTCGACAATATAGTCCTCATTTTAGACGACAACTTATTCATCAGCTTAGTCATCAATTTGGAAGTCAATTTAGTCGCCAGTTTAGTCTTGAATTTAGTCGCCTATTTAGTTGTCAGTTTAGTCATCAATTTAGTTTTCAATTTAGTCGTCAAATTAGTCGTCAGTTTGGTCGTCAGTTTAGTCTTCAATTTAGTCATCAATTTAGTATTCAATTTAGTCTTCAATTTAGTCATCAATTTAGTCGTCAGTTTAGTCCTCAGTTTAGTCTTCAATTTAGTCGTCAATTTAGTATTCAATTTAGTCGTCAATTTAGTCATCAATTTAGTCGTCAGTTTAGTCCTCAGTTTAGTCTTCAATTTAGTCGTCAATTTTGCCGTCAGTTTAACCGCCAGTTTAGTCGTCATTTTAGTCGACAGTTTAGTTATCAATTCGGACTTCAATTTAGTAGGCAATTTAGCAGTCAAAATAATCGACACTTTAGTCGTCAATTTAGTCGTCAATTTAGTCGACAATTCAGATGTCAATTAAGTCGGCAATTTGGTCGCCAAATTAGTAGCCAATTTTGTCGTCAGTTTTGTCGCCAGTTAAGTCGACAATTTAGTCGTGAATTTAGTCGCCAATTTAGTCGACAACTTCGTCGACAAATTTAGTCGACAATTTAGTCGACATATTAGTCGACAATTAAGTCGGCAATTTAGTCTTAAATTTAGTCGACAATTTAGTCGTCAATTTAGTCGTCAGTTTAGTCGTCAATTTAGTCTTCAATTTTGTTGCCAATTTAGGCGCCAATTTAGTCGATAGTTTAGTGGTCAGTTTAGTCGTCAGTTTGGAAGTCAATTTAGTCGTCAATCTAGTCGTCAATTTTGACGACAATTTTGACGACAATTTAATCGTCAATTTAGTAGTCAATGTAGTCGTCGCTTTAGTCGTTAAATTTGCGTGTGTGACCTTGCACATTGCGTGTGTGACCTTGCACACTGCGTGTGTGACCTTGCACATTGCGTATGTGACCTTGCACATTGCGTGTGTGAACTTGCACATTGCTATGCTGGCTAGACCTACCGTACTTAATTAACCCAACGAAACAATATGTACCGAGTTTGACAACTATCATGGTACGTAGGCTACTTAATTAACACAACGAAAGTGCTCAACGCGTGTCTTGTTTAAAAAAATCAGTTAAATTAATTTAACGGTTCGGCGCTGTTTTTGGTCGCAATCATTTTTAGCGAGTTTTTAAAAAAAATGCCGAAAATGTGAAAAATCACGGCAAAAGGCAAAATTCACGGCAAACAACGAAATTCACGTTTTCCGTGATCTTTGTGAATTCGTGATTTAGGGACTACCCTACTTATCTGAGTGTAGGCTCCGAGATGAAGACCGTAAATAATTCCACCTGTATTACGTCACCGGGTGTTGACTCTATGCAAATATGTAATCCTCTATGACTGCCATATCCGGTTGACCTCTGATGACCTATAATTCTCGAGGGAAGCATCGTGTTAAACTGCATTGACTTTGTTGTCGTATTGAATTGTTTTCGTCTTAATTTTTCCACAAACTGAACGTCTAACCAAATGAATCGATCCGCGGTTCGAATCCTGACGGCTGTCGGTCGCTTTCGTCCGATCGGGTGCGTTACTTTGTTGCTGTTAAGTGGGAGAGAAATCGAGAAATTGTCAAGGGCATTAGAGAAATGATTGCTCGGACGTTTGATTGTAATGGCGGTTGTTGTCTTAAGTTTCTTATTACTGATGTAAACTATTTAAATTGTTAATGGGTTTGATTATAAAGAAATATTTAGTCTTTTAATTTTCGCGTTCAGTACTTTGATTGTTTCTTTGGGACGGTATTTTTTTTCAACGCTAATTTCAAGAGAGAGGGATAGAGAGAGAGACTGTCTTATGACTGTTTTATGGCGGACATGTTTGTGTTTTAAAAATCATGTGCTATATAAATCGTTTGAATTGCTTGCTTGGCAGAAGTGTTAAGGTCTGAGTTAATATAATTATATAGCGCCAAATAAAGTCAACCTGTAATGATGACGATAATGACGGCAAGTGCTGATGCAACTATTATGGGATTGACGCCATAATTTGTCAATAGGGAAATAATTCATGGAAAATTTCACTTACAAGTGGAAGGGTTCCGAATCTCCGTACCCAAATCCAAGAAAAGAATTTACGCCTGGTCCCCGAAATCTATTTTCACAGAAACTGATGGTTTTTGGACACTAAATTGTTAGTAATATTAGTTTCTTTATTGAAACAATCCGGTTGAGAGGCTGCAAGGTGTTGCAATGCACATTTATTCAGTTTAAACAATTCACAAGGGTGCAGATCACAGAATACACAAATCTTAACTACTAACAGAACAGACATCATGCAATACATGGCTCTAGTAGGAGCCTATAAACCATGTCCGCACTTCAGGGTGCAAACTCATTACCTCTCGCTCTCTATGCCAGCGTGTTATCCAATGCGCAACCGGGCCCTGTGTATTATCAACAAAACTTGATAGGACCATCATGCTATGTTCTCAATTTGACTCTGAATAGTTTTCTGAAGTTTGGCCGCTTTCTATTAAAAAATATTTTCGGGAATTCAGTCTTTTGTGTATTTTCAGCGGATTCGGGTTGATCCCTGTGAAAGTAATGCACTCGTTGAAATAATTTATTCACACGCAGATTATTCACCCAAGGAAATGATTGACCCAATGAATTAATTCACTGGCAATATGACAACAATGGGTACGAATAAATGATCTTCAGTCTTGGTGCTATATCAATTAAATTGCATGTTCTGGGTTTTGTTTTCAGGGTGTTGTGCCAGATGTCGAGTGGCCAATCGGGGAGTGGAGCTGGAAAGGTAAGTTAAGTGGTATACGCTATCATTGCTATGGTGTGGGATGTATGGAATGGTAATGTGCTTTGCTATGGTACATGACCATGTTGAGTCGCTATTAGTTATGTTGTAACATTGTCACTTTGCATCATTAGCATGTTGTAACGTTGTCACTTTGCACCATTGACATGTTGTAACATTGTCACTTTGTAACATTGACATGTTGTAACATTGTCACTTTGTAACATTAGCATAGATGTATGTATATGCACTTGGTATATAGCCCCCTCACAATTTCTACTAAGAAGCGCTCCCGACTACAGCGCAGACACTGAATCGGAGTTTCACGTTGAAGCACTGAGCAATTGCTAGTGATGGACTTGCTCAAGGTCCCTATGAGGCGGCTTGAGATGGATTCGAACCTGCAATCTTCCGGTTGCAAGGCAACAAACAAACCCACTACACCATTGTGCCCCACAGTGTGGCATTGCCGCTTTGTAGCATTAACCTGCTGATGATGTTTACATCAATTTCTGGCATTAATTTAACATGCTATCAGACTGCCATATTGTGACTTTAACAAGTTATAACATTACCAATTTGAAACATGTACAGGGTGTTACTTTACCACTTTATAATATTTATAGCGTTTTGTGTAACAATGTTACTTTACAGCAACAACATGCCTTGACATCATTTGTGGCATTAATTTAACATGCTCTATGTAAGATACTCTTAGATTGCCCCTTTGTGGCATTAGCATGCTATAACATTGCTACTTTGTAGCATTAACACATACCTTGATCATGTTGTAACATTGTGACACTGCACCATTGAACATTGACATGTTGCAACATTACCACTCTGGAACATTATCATGTTGTAGCATTATCATTTAACATGACCATTGTCCTTGTTTTTATATGGTTTCTTCTTACAGAACACAAATAAATGTTGTATTTTCATAAACACCCAATGAAATGCAATCTCTAATTTAAATTTGGAATTGCTCTGTTTTTTCTTCTTCAGGGAGGTGGATCTGGAGGTGCAGTGAGGTGAGCTTTCCGTTCACTTTGACTTATTTAAAATGAAAATGGATAAAATTTTCAGACGAATATAAATGAATATGTAATTTACGGTAACGATCAAGAAAATAATCACAATGAAATATTATTGATGCAATGAGAAGTAAAAATAGACGTGCTTGCGTAAATAATTTAACTGTCTAAAAATGATCAACAAATAACTGAAATTATAAATTATTATTAATAGATAACAGTATAAAAGAGTTGGGTTAATACCTAAGGCAGTGGTTCTCAAAGTGGTGGTCCACGCTCCGGTGCCGGTCCGCGCAGCCCTGATCACCGGTCCGTGAAGATGTCTTATTTTTAAAAATAAATTGTACCATAATTATCAGTTTATTTTATAATTGAAATCATGAAGTAATTTATTAAAAATTCTGTCTCAAATTTACAAAATATAAATAAATTACAGTGCCTTTCTTGAACTTGCCAAACGGCTATTCAAACAATATTTATTTATTCTGAATTCATTACGTTTATGACTGTTTCATGTTCATTTCTGTCGACAGTCAAGTAAACGATAATACAAAATTTTCAAATGTTTACAAATGTTAAAAAATTAGCAAAACCTAAGCAAGCCTGTCAGGAAAGTTTTTTAAAATGAAAGAACATTTAAAGATCTTGGCCGCTCATGGCACTCTGAGCGAAGAAAATTATAATTTTGAATTGTTTTCCAATTCAAAAAATACATCCAAGCTACAAAAGAATCGACCATTCACACGAAAATAACTAAAAATAATAATTATGGTGATATTCCAATTCCTGGTTTGCTATCGAGCAGGTGTTTACATCATTATCGAACAATCTTAGTAAATGTGTCATTGAATATATTTTTGCAGATCCAATAACAAACTTCTAATCTGGTTTGAAACTTTGAGTTTAACCTTTAAACATTATAATTAAATGAAATTAAATTGAGGAACATATGAAATGCTATTATGAGTAATGGTACGTTTTAAATATTGTAACAAATCCATAATTATGAATAGTCTTATAATAATCTTTTAATAATAATTATAGTTTGCTTTTGACTGCATTATTTTGCCATTTAAACCTGCAGAAGATTGAGAACCACTGACCTAAGGGACACAGCATCTTTTAAGGGTAGCCATACAAAGTTAATTAAATGTGCCTGTCTTAATAATTATGTTACTTTTTGAACAGAATAAAATCATTGTTGTTCATAGAAATTACAGTATTTATTTTTTCAATTTGAATTTGATTTTGATAAATTCTCGTACAAAGATTGTTTAGGGCAGTGGTTCTCAATCTTCTGCAAGCTGCGGACTGGCAATAGTTTTTTGCTGAAGCTCACGGACTGCTAACTTAAATGGCAAAATAATGCAGTCAAAATAAAAACGACCTACATGTATAGTATGTAAAAAATGCTGGGGCCTGAAGCCTCTAAGGCTATTTATAATTTGGATTAAATTTTGTTTCAATATTTAGTTAAAACTTATCCTTACCAGCGATTTAATTTATTTCTTAACTTAATTCTCATACAATCACATTTTGTAGTTAAACTCATTATTTCAAACTAGATTACAGGCGAATTTAATTTTGTTATACTTGTAGTAAGTGGATCTGTAGAAACATAGGCCTAGGTAATGACACATAACTAAGATTGTGCGTTAATAGTGAAAACACCAACTCAAAATAAAGCACAGTAACCAGGAAAAATACAAAAATATAGTTTTGAAAATGACAATTTATTTTTAACTCTTCTCCGCGGACCGGTGATCGGTACTCCACTGGTTTAGGGGCCTTCACTCTCTTTACCTAGATCAAATAAAATACTTATATCGAAAAATTTGTTTTGATGAATTAAAAAACTTTTAAATTTGTTAAATTAGATTGTTTAACTATACTATGGAGCATATTGTTGATGAGTTTGTGTTGTTTATTTGTAACGTAGGGAGTCTGGTGGTGCGTTCGGTGAGAGAGAGGCCACCCAGGAAGAGTACTACTTTCGAAAACTGGTAATTTTGGTTATCTTTTTTTTGTCTTTGTATTTATGTGTGTGTTTGTATGCGCAGCGTTTAGCCCATTTAAAAGAAATTTTTGCAATTGACTAAAAAAAGTCAAAAGAGGTTGGGAATCACTGATTTAGAGGTGTACATATAGAGTCAGTGTACAGTATTTAGAGGGTGTCTAAGGAGAGCGCTGTGGTCATAATAGACATTTTCGACCATAATATAAATATATTCATTTATGTTTATGTGTTCAATCATCTCTTCCTTACTCACATCCATTCAATAATGTCCTGCTAGAATTAAAAAAGCGGCACGTATCTGTATCAATTTAAACGGCTTTCGTTATTGGACACCTTTTTATTGTAATCATTGAAGGCTATAGATAGTTGTTAATGTAGAAACGTGGTGGAACGAAGTACGGAAATTATCATCCTTTTAACTAATCGGTTTTTAAATTGAACGTATTAAAGAGAATTAGTTTAAACATTTTTATTTCAGTCTGCCGAACAGTTGCAGAAGCTTCATGACCATCACCTTGATGAGATCAAATATCTGGAGAAGGAAGTGAAGGAACATGAGGTAAGGGAAGGGGGTCTGTCCATATTCCAGGGAGGATTGCTTACGGGTGCGTACGGCTGGGGGTCAGGTGGTCGTGACAAAATGTACACGAGAAAACTTAATTAGCTTATTTATAGCTCTATATTATCCAGAGGTTCTCAGCCATTGTGTCGTTGGTGTGTCGCGAATTCATGTGACATACACCTGTCGTTCTTGCAATACACTGAGTTGCTTACTTTTTGGCAGTTTAGCGGGCATAGGCTGTGAGAATTCGTAGCAGTCTCTATCAGTTCTGTTTATTCTAGTCCATTTCATCGCAATCTTGAGAGCGACAACAATGTTTGGCTTGTATAGGCCACAATACCTAGGCCTACAATGTATGACTTATTTTGAGGATGATGAGAAACGTGCCTTCTGAGCGTATAATTTCGGTACGTTAGCGGATGCGCCGAATAATCGGTTACCCAATGCTGTAGGCTAGCATGTTTAAAATACGAGGAAAAATTTATTTAAGAAACAGAAATTTTGTGGATGATGCGGAAACTTGCCCTCTGAGACTGTTTGTGTTTTCAGAGCTAGGCAACCATTTTAAACGTAGGTGGATTAAGTCCATCTTTCACTCTGTTATTCTTTCCTTATCTTTCTCTCGCCTCAAATCCTGACTGTAGCTGAGATAGGCGCTTTATAAATTGATGAATAAGAGACTGATGTCTTGAAAAGCGTTTAGATTGAACTAGGGATTTGATTACGTTGCAACACGATGCAATGCCATAGAATACAACACAAGGCCAAGGCTTTTTTTAACGTGCAGTTGTACACAAAATGTGCAGTTCTAAATGGATTTGTGCAGTTGTAGAAGCACTTCTGTCACAAGTTCTGTGCAGTTAAAACTAGCAAAAAAGGTCATTGTCCTCCGATTGGAAATAATTTACCATGGAGGATGGGAAGGGAAAGAAGGGGTTGTGCAGTTCTAAAAATTCCTTAAAAACAGCCCTGCACAAATCTTTCAATTCCGTTTCCCTGTTGCAGGAATCCATTGAACGTCATAAGAGGAAGTTAAAGGACCTGAAGAAGATCGAGAAAATCACAGAAAAAGACGACTAAACATCGGCTCGACATCTTCGAACGCCGCTTAGAAAGATGCTTTGTGCTGCTTAATTGACTGTCGAAGTTTGATAGTCCGGGGTTTTCAGCTGACCTGCCTCAGAACTAAAAAGATGTGTTTTGATTAGTGTCTCTGTATATCTGCCTCTGTCTCTCTCTCTCTTCCTGTCTTTCTCCCTGTATCTCTGTGTTTCTTTGTCTCTCTCAGTCTCTGCCCATCTCTCTCTGTCACCTGTCTTTCTCTGTTTATCTCTGTCTTTCTTTCTCTGTCTCTATTGTAAGTTCAATCTTGGAGTTGCTTTCCATTTTTTTCCCGTGAGGCTTCTTGTAGAAAAAGTCTTTTACTGTTAACATTTCTATGAACAGAATATCCTGTTGGAAACAATGGCTGAAATATTTCGGAGGATGTTTGATTAATAAAGTACTCTGTTTTTGATTTATTTTAAATTATGTGTGTTTGGACTTGGGTGACTTGTCAAGAGCCTTTTCATTCGCCCTCGGCTGAGCTATGGCGCTATATAAATCGTCTTATTATTATTAAACGTTTGGTGGTTGATTGCTGTCATTGATTTGTGATGGATGATTCAAAATTATTTGTTATTACCAGAGTATGTATGTGTGTTGCATTTCTAGGACGAGCTTGGAAAAATGCCAAACGGGAAGTGTTAGAACATGGGTATTTCTCATCAGAGGCTTGTTAAGTGTAAAATGAAAAAAATTCTAGTGTTGAAAATTAAGAAGGGTAATGATAATCTTTTCTGTATTTAATTCGTTCTGATCGACAAACGCATTATGATTGCATAAAACGATCTTAATTCACATAAAACTTAATTACTTACGGAACAGACAGCCTGCAATACAACCGCTGATGTAGCTTAGTCTAAACCATTATAGGTATCAATTTTTCAAGGATGGAGGCAGGCTATGTCAAACAAATTGGTCGTGGGCAACGGCCTCTGTTGTCATAAACCATCGTCAAATCTGGATCCATCCCCTCCTGCTCTATGTACGGAAAGTGCCTGAAGTGTGGAAAATAAGTGCCTGATTATTTTTCCACTCTTTATTTTGCCTACCTCTCCAAAAGAAGTGCCCGGACGCCCCTTACCTTTTTAGTCTCTCCTCGCCAATAACTGGCTCGACGGCGTTCAGATTTTAAAACAAGTGCATGGACGCCGTCCGTGACCGTCCAGGCACACTTTAAGCCCTGTGTACGAACGCCCATCTAAGTTATTGATTGGTTTACTATGAAGTGGACTTTGATTGCAGCCGTTCGGTTGATTGCTTTCATTACTTTATGTTGCCTCCAAACAACATTTTCACCGTGCCTGTCCATCGTTCTAGTTTTGACTAAGCGGCCTTGAATAAAACGTGTATCTCATGTCTACGTTCAGTATTGCGCTGTAGAAATCTGGTCTAATTGACGCATGTGTTAGGCAGGATTGCGCCGCTTACCAACTTTGTTTACGCAGACTTGGGGCTGAGAAAACACCTAAAAATAGACAGAACACGTGTGCTCTCTGCGGTCCACTTAGAACTCGTTCAGATTGACCCATAAGGAGTCTGTTTATTATTATTATAACATGTAGCTGCAGACGCTTTTATATACACGGTGAACGAAAAAAAACGAACCTGTATACTATTGCTGCAATGATTGATGTAAAAGTAGGAATTTCGAAGTGAAATTTTACAGGCTTATAGACAATTTATATTTACACATCATGGCCAGATTTCATCAAAATATTTCAAACAGAACAAAAGTTATATCACTTTTAGTGAGGCCACCCACCGTTTTTTCACGATTCAAAAACGCGACGCAAAATTGACGACTAAATTGACGCCTAATTTGTTAACTCCAATGCGCCCATCAATTCTCTTACCGCTCTTGGTTTTCTTTGCAGATTGTGATATTTCGTCAGCTTAGCTCTCCGCATAAGCCTGTAAAATTTCATTTCGAAATTCCTACTTTTACATCAATCATTGCAGCAATAGTAGAGGTTCGGTTTTTTTCCGTTCACCGTGTATAGCAACCGTATGACCTACATGTAGACCCAGATAACACTTCCAGTTAGGGAACATCCAGGGCTGCCTACATTATTACGTGTGCATTGAATGGGCGATTCGTAGTCTCGACAAAATCTAGGTGCACTAATAAAGTTTCTATATAATATTTTTTTTGACTGTTGCTGTTTAACTATGCTAAACAGCAACAGGTCATGGTCCTTCGCGCTGCCTCTAGTGGGAAACGTTTGGTCCCGCGTATTGAATCCTCAACCAGCCAGCATCCTGCTTTCTCAGTTGTAGGTCCATCTGTCTGGATTATGGAATAGTCACCCGCTGGAGATGCGCCTGTTACCTAGGGTTGACTCGTTAGTGTTTTACAGGTTCGTCAACACTTTTTTGTTTCCCCGTGGTTGAACTGGGAGCGCTTCTGAGTGGATTTTTGAAGGGCGCTGTATACATTCTTGAAATGAATGAATGAGTGAATGAATGAATGAACTACATTGCTATTTCAAAGATGGCCATGATTGTGTCGTATTCAATCAATCAATCATAATTTATGTAGCGCCCTTCAAAAATCCACTCAGAAGCGCGGGACCAAACGTTTCCCACTAGAGGCAGCGCGAAGTGTGCCTGGACGGTCATGGACGGCGTCCATGCACTTGTTTTAAAATCTGAATTCTTCCTTTATTCAGGCTTGGGATTGGCATTTGCAGAGTGCAACCAATCGCAGATTTATCTAATCATATCGATAATTATGTTTAACACAAGTAAACAGTAGCTATACGGCTAAATAAATGTCTGATAGGTGATTTTAGCTAGTTGGCTTGTGAGGGGAGGGGTTGAGAGAAGTTTATTTATGCATACGACTTTTTTGAAAGGGAGGGTTTCACAAAATCAACGAGTTGCAGCAGGGAGCTGGTATAAATAAGATTTTTTGCACATGTAATATTTTTGATGGGCCAATATATCACTGGCCTATAATAGGCCGAACCTGGGCGACTGGGGCCAGGCACGAATCCTGCTATCCAGGTCCAGATTTTTTGGTAAACTACTTTCTAGGTTGTCCGGTATATGTTCCACGCATCCGCTCGCGCGGTTATAAAGCCTCAAAAGTGGACCGCCACGTTTAGTAAACACGACAGGCTTTCAACGTTTTGTTTCAACTTCGTCTATTTTTCGAAAATGTATTATCGTCTTGGAACGTTGTTCTTAAGGAACGTGGGCAACTTTCGACCCATGGGGTAAGTGGTGTTAAAATGTGTAAATATATTGCCACGTGCGAGTTGGCCTATAGGCTACCCCTACAAATAACTATTTATTTGTTGCAAGATCGTGTAGGCCTACTGCTTTAAGTGGGGCGCCGAGCGTTAAGGATAGGACAGAATCACATTGCTAATAACATTATTATATTGGTTAATTGAAATTGGTGTGCTCCAAACCACAGTGCGGCCAAACAAAACCGTCGGTGATATAGAACTGCATAGGCGGAGTTCTGGAAAATGGAGATCAAACCACTGAGAATTAAAACACGGTTCTGCATGATAGTGGAGATACGAGCAAAAGGGACCTTACATGTATATAATATAATAGTTAACCCTGGGGAAAATGAAGAGTTGACCTCAGGCGAAACAAAGAGATACGTGGCCTTAGACAGAGAACTTAAATAGGTGACCTTAGTGATAAGCAATTAAATAGGTGACCTCTAAATTGGTGACCTCAGCGCTAAGCAGCTAAATAAGTGACCTCCAAATAGGTGACCTCAGCGCTGAGCAAGTAAATAGGTGACCTCTAATTAGGTGGCCTCAGCGCTAAGCAATTAGATAGGTGACCTCTAAATAGGTGACCTCAGCGCTAAGCAATTAAATAGGTGACCTCTAAATAGGTGGCCTCAGCGCTAAGCAATTAGATAGGTGACCTCTAAATAGGTGACCTCAGCGCTAAGCAATTAAATAGGTGACCTCTAAATAGGTGACCTCAGCGCTCAGCTATTAAATAGGTGACCTCTAAATAGGTGACCTCAGCGCTAAGCAAGTAAATAGGTGACCTCTAAATAGGTGGCCTCAGCGCTAAGCAATTATATAGGTGACCTCTAAATAGGTGACCTCAGCGCTAGGCAATTAAATAGGTGACCTCTAATTAGGTGACCTCAGCGCTCAGCTATTAAATAGGTGACCTCTAAATAGGTGACCTCAGCGCTAAGCAATTAAATAGGTGACCTCTAAATTGGTGATCTCAGCGCTAAGCAATTATATAGGTGACCTCTAAATAGGTGACCTCAGGAAAACAATCGATTAGGTGACCTTGGACAAAGCCATACATTCATAGTATGTTGTCTATAGGGCCAGAAAACATAATAAATTAATCAGAAATACATTTGAATAGTTGACCTTGGCTAAAAGGCAATGCGATCTACGACCTTGGGAGAATAGAAAACGGTGACATTTGGCAGATAGAGCAATAGATAATCTGCATATAATATTTTCTTTTTCTAGTAGAAAAATGAACCGGTTCCCAATAATATTTACTCGGTGAATTAGTGAAG